>OW804098.1:78817177-79320444 GCA_942159475.1 Sthenelais limicola
AACGCAACGTTAGAGATTATAATCGCCAGAGATTGACTCGGTGTTAAAGCCCGTCTTTTCCATGGTCCTATTTACAAAGCATGTAGCTCATGCAACAATTAACACCTTTTATCTTGGCACGCTATTATGAAAGCTAGAACGCACAACTACAGCAGATTAATATTCAAGTACATATTCCATACATGTACTGTTTGGTATAATCAAAATATAAAATTGGATAATGATGCATTGTTTCATACACACGTTCTAAGCAGAGTTACAGGGCCCGAATCGTTTTCAGTGATTCAAATTATTTGGTTTTGGTCTGAGTTATATTTGTGTATCCCCCCCCCCCCACCCCGGGGCTTTGAACAAAAACATTTCAAATAGACCATGAAATATAATTTTACTCTTTAATCCCTCTTTTTAATCAGAAAATGTCATAATAATAACCGTACTTCCGCAAACAAATCATTCTTTATTATCTTCAAATTAAACTTTAAAATTATCCTGAGTTTAGGAACCCAAGAAGATTGTTTCTGTATAACACCAATGACTTGGGATCTAAACTATATACTTGAGGGGGATATTAAATTATTCGGCACATCCGACCTTACACACACAATTCCATATATATAATGCATACATACATCATAAAGCCTTGTGAATAGAGACGCCATAATTTTACTAAGCACTCGTAATAACGAATGAATAGAGTTTATAAATGTGTTGACAGTAAGGATTAAATGTCTTACACCTTTTACTCATAAGGGAAATATTGCCAGGATTTGGCACCATAACAAATCAAAAATATTTTGACAAGCTAAAAACAAACACCTACCTTTGTTGAATCACTTAAACATGTCCTTCTCCGACCATTTCTTTTGTTGTGTTCTCCTCGGATATCCTTTCGTTTCAATAGCCTCTAAAGGCCGTTACCCTGTCTTTTTCTTAGGTTAAATTTCCACCAGTTCGACTGCGAAGACTTCCTTGGGACACATAATATATATTGCGATTGGTAATTAGATGATCGTATATAACGACCTGGTATATCCTATCTAACGTCAGAATATGTGTACATACTGGTACATGTATAAGTGTATATGTATATCCAATTGTTGAAGGAGTTAAGCTATCCCCGGGGTATGTCAGTGTACACTAATCAGAGGTAACAAATAAGATCAATGGATAGAGCGTTAGGTGGTGTGAGGCAGGCTCTAGACTCCCACATTAGAGTTCCTTAAGCCAATTGAGGCCCGGTTATTAGTTCTGAACGTTCTTCGAACGGCGTAAGCTTGAAGCGGCAAGCTTTCAATGTCTTGTAAGTTGTATATTGCATTGAGGCATCAAAACTTGTAAGTATTTAAAGCTTTCAGATGAACGTGAGTCATGTAAACGGGAATTACGAACTACATATAACCCGGGGAAGAAATTCACATATATATGATCTTGCTTGCTGCTCTTTGCAGCGCAGTAAATATGAACAATCCCAATTCTCAATTCACCGAGCATATGTACATTAAACTAATCATATATATCGTTACTTACAATTGGGGAAGTCGATCTGACATTTTAGTGTTAACTAGAAATAGCACTTCCCTGGTTACTATACACACATGTATATGCCAACTCAGTGTGCTCTGCTTCAACAAAACGGCATGAAATCAACATTATGTGTTTTCTATTCGGGATAGGAATCTACGTGACGTTGTAAATAAACAATATTCTGGACTGAGAAACTTTTTGGAAAGGTTTATCAACTAAACCAAGGCGCGCGTTGTTAGCACAGTAAATACAAGACGTAAATAATGAGTGGGAAAGCATGAGCAACACATTAATAATTATATCCGGTAGCTCACGCTCTCCTGAGGAGGGGTATAGGTAGACTGGTCGCCTCCTACTGAGCAGATAGATTCGCTCCCTTTTTCCAAGTTAGTAATCTTGTATTATGGACTTGGCAAGGATTATATGGACCTTTGTTCAACTTAACTTGTCGATTGTCTAATAGACTATTGTGTTATACTCAAGGATATGAGTCATACGTGATACAAACAGAGATTAAAACGAATATTGAACGACGGGATTCCTCTTTCTGACAGAGTTTAAGTGAACTTGGTACAAACACGGCTGGGTATATGTTGACTTGCGTTTGATCATTTCCATGGGAAAGGGGATATGTACCTCCTTAAAGTGTCAGTAAACCCCCGAATATTATGAGCAAATCCATTTCCTTGCTATTATTGAAATGTAACCACCCCGGTTTTACTTAATCCAAGTTATTATTTAGTGAGTTTTACCCTTTTAAACGAGTGAAAACGTAGTTCCACAGTTTAACACTCCATTCAAGGCACCACTGTTTGCCTACGTCATAAAGGTGCACCAATCTAGAAATGTACATGCAATGAACATAATAAACAACTCTCATAATTGCTGCTAGAAGGAAGGAGTGTGGGGTGGGCAGAAGGACATTGAACAACACAGGTGTGCATACCAAAACAAACTGTTTCAATTGCTGGGAGATTGGAGGGGGAAGGTAGAAATATTATGTTCATTTCTGGCGCAGCTTTATGATGTCACACAGCACTCTCAGTGCCCTCTTGTGCTAAACAGACTGTTTCAACTAGGATTTCTCAATTTATGCCCGTAAGTGACTATAAGTTAGACATAAATGGAAGTAAAAAAATTGAGACTTGGGTGTTGTATTTATGCCTCCATGAAGTTTTTTGTCCTAAAAGTGACCATGAACCCGTTGACTGACCCTTTAATTATGAAAGGCAGTTTCATGTGATATGTTTATGTGTAAATACAATGATACTGGTAAATCAAGTGTCCATGTGAATATGCTTTCATGATATGTTGTCACACTATCTTTTTACTATGCATGATGTTTTCTATTGTTAATAGGCCGTTCGTGGTGTAACTAGATATTTAGGTAGCAGTCTTATGTTAATGCTAACATTTCAATGAAACATCTTATACAATGTATATCCCATGTCCCCCCTAAAAACCCCTACATAGTATTGATCCCATGTTCTATTAAAAATTATAATGTAATATCATAATCAAATTACGGTGATGACAGTACCCGTATGTCCTGGACACACGAGGGGAGGTGGCGACTTCAGTCTAGGCCCAAAGATGAGAGAGTCCCTTCAAACGGAGGGAAAGCCTCTCGCCTCAAACCGCAAAGTGCCATTATAATCATATTAAGACCGCAAAATGTCATTATAATTACATTAGAACGCCTAGCCCTTGGCCAGGAAACCGATTTGCAAAGTAGGCGTCCAATCACTGACATACAATTCATATCTGATTTGAGGGTTTGAGTCTGGGCTGGCTTGGAGAATTACAATTCTATTATTAAAATGAAGTAATGAATTGAAATGTTAATTGATTGAAAATATATGCTGTTTTAATGAAATAAAATAGAATTGAAAGTATAATATTGGCATAAGGGAAGGAGGAGTTGAGGGAGGAATAAGTATAGATAGAGAAGAGAGATGATATGTGGAGTGTGAGACAAGAGAAAGTGTGTGTTGGTCTAAGTGCCTGAAAGTGCCTGAAAGTTGCTTCGAAAGAGCACTGTTGTGTCAGAGACAGTACATTTAGGGAATTGGAGGGTCTCTGGTTGTGTTGACTAAACAGGAGTTCAAACCAGTCGATTACCACCTCGCAATGTTTCTGCAGTGAGAACTCATACAATTGCACTTTAATATTGGATATAATGCCTTGCAAAAAAAAGAAAATTCAAATTTCTTACCTTTTTACCTTTGACAACCTGTTATATATATATCTTATCGTTATAAACTAATGTTCTTATCCTTCAAAACGACTACAGTAAGGTGAAAAAAGTTGCCAGGGCCTCTTTATTGAGCTGGACTACGATTTATCTATTCAAATATTATGGCAACAATTATTGTCATAGCAAACATTTGGTATTTACCACCAAAATATGTGTACCTACATGTAGCTATATATGAACCTATACGAAACATAACAGTAATTCGAAACTTTTTAACATGGGGATTTAAAATTTAAATTATGGCGTTAAATCGCTTTGAACGTGTATAATAATTTAGTTGGATAACAAATGTTCTCTTATTAATGAACATTTATTAAATTATTAATTTATTTGTCCAATCATGTTCAAACTATCAGTAGGTCTGCTTGGCTTCAGATGTTTCACTGCAAAACAAACATATGTGCAAGGTATGTGGTTCGGAGCTGAAGGAAAACCGATGAGATAACGACTGTTGTGGGGTATCAATGGATGTACTGTAATCTATGACTCTGCGGCAATATCTGTTCCAGTGTGTAGGGCTGGGAAACTGCCATTCCGCTATGAAGGGTTTTTGGAACCCTCCGACCTAATATTGAAAGAACATACAGGACTTAATTGTTGTGACTGGTATGAGAGAAAGTACAGGAGTGCTTCTTAGGGGATACGGGTCAAGAAATTTGCTATGCTTTACAAGACACAAACTTTTGTCATCGTCATAATAAAACATCTAAATGCGATAGGAAAAAAATGTCCTCGCGGATCATATACTCTATATATATGTTGTCATGCCAGTAGTTTTGATATTATTATAATTATTATATTGTCGCTAATTAAGGTATACGATGGGAGACTTGGACACCTAGACACTAAGCATAAATCAAATTGTATGTAAATAGAAATCTCATGTATATATTATTGTAAATATACATCTAAAAATTTTGTATGGCTTGGCCCGGCAGAACTAACCCCGAAAAGGGGAGCCGATAACCAAGTTTAAATAAAATCTTTTAAAAAAAAAGAAAAAAAAAGTGTAGAACCTATTTGTATCCACTTTATAATTGGAGTCTCACGTTTCTTGTACACATGTATGGGGTATCGTACCATATCCCTGTATCCACGACAGATATATCAGATCTTTTCTAGAAAAAGTTGCTTCCATATCTCGTTTCTACCATCTATATTGCCAAATGTGGCTTTTACCATTTCATAGATCTGATGTTCATTCGCTGACCATTGCTCAATAGTGGTACATTAAACGGACACTAGAGGGGGCGGCGGAGAGCTAATTCATTGACAATTACTAAACAACTGTATCAACAGAAAATGGACGATGTTAACTGCCCATATTATGAATAAACAAATGTCAGGCTTTCTTCCCACAACAGTGTCTAACTTTAATAATCTGTTGTTCCAAATATATTCGCAACTACACAAGGACATACAGGCACTACTAGCAGCTGGGGCATACCTATATATTCAATACACACTGCCCCTAAGCTGGAACAATACCTTGCTTCACTGGGAGACTCGCAAAATTGACTTTCAAATCTTCAAGCTATCTGAGAGCAAACAAGAGATGGAACCAAGCGAACTACTACCTCTCTACCGTGAACTCATCTCTGACTGCCCTAACGACTCAACACACTATATATATATACTTCACTGTCGGTTCTGTTATACCTGATATAAGGGCAGAGGAGCTATAATGCATAATGTTGAAGGCAGGACCTCACTACCCATATACACTGACATTAATACATGTGAACTCATAGCCATACAAGAGGTTATTTCTACATGAAGGCCGGCAATACAAACACAACCATATTATACCGACTCAATAACGGCTGTCAATATTTTGAGCACATACCGACAAAACACAAAGCATTCAATAGCAAAGAAGATACATGCTCTTTCACATTCACACAGCATTAACGTCCGCTGAATACCAAACCATATAGGCCTGGGAGGTAATGACACAAAGTCAACAAATACATTGCGAAACATGTACCCAGTGCCTGAATGAAGAGGATGACTGCCTATGGGTGCGGCAACAGCTACTGACCACCAAGAAACCATTAGACAAACTTGCCTCAGTTCCTCACGCAATACGTTGTCCTATATAACGGCTATTTGATCACGAACTCAACCTTTGACATCAACTCAACTACTACCAACTCGTGCCATCTCTGTGGTCAGGACCTTACAGATTTCTACTCAGTTCACTTTATAGTCGAGTGTGGGGGCATAAGTTCTTTCAGACACGAACTGCTCAATCCGCTACCCAGTGAAATACATCAACTTATAAAGATGCTACAAGCAACAGCTGCTATAAACCTGGATGCCGAAAAGGGATAGCCCATCCGTGATAAACTAATATCAAAAGTTTCATACCTACAGCCCTACAAGAAGACTTTCTTTACCAGTTGATTGTTCTTTAAAATGGTGTATGGCAGAGGTGAAAAGAGGAAATATTCCCACACTATATGGGCACACCAGCAATGAGAAAAGAGGTTATAATACCCACGGGAGCTCATATATTATGTTCCACGACCCCCCCCCCCCCCCCCCCACCACCACCAAAAAAAAATAAAAAAAAAAAAAATATCAAGACATAATATTTATGTTAAATGCCATATACACAAATACATGAGTTACAAATACAACAAAAAAATGCATATACCAAATTGGATACATTTATTTCTTCAGAACAACAAATTTCTCATCAGTCATCGAGAACAGGCGATGTTTGAACTGTCTACCGAACACAACGCCACACATGCCGCGAAAGCCTCCACGGGCACCGCACAGGGCTCAACGAAGTCCACAAGTGGGTCACCGAAAGTATGATGGCTGCCGTGGTTGGTGCAACACAAACTACCCAACCATTTCGTTGGGAATGGCCCGGGAATGGTCTCCTTGACGGTTATGGATACTACCATCCCAGAGCAAGCCTGCACACAGCCAACCGCCTCCCATCTGCTTTCCAAACACCTCATCAATACACCTTCCGAACAAATTCCGATGGTATACAAGGTGCCTGTTAATATATCTTATGTTTGTCGGCGGTTGTTCATGATGTATAAGATAAATGATCACAATTATTCGCAATGAAATAAAATAGTTGTTCTGGCAAGGTTGATTTTGATTTTGAAGATTTTATATGTATTTACCACCATCTCTATAACTTCTATGTAAACAAAATGGATAAGCTGTATACTGGTCGATAATAGAATTATATGTATTTGTATTTAACAATTACAATATTCTCAGATTGTGCTGTTCAATATATACCCAGAATCAATATACAAAATATAATCTATAGGTTCATTTATCCAAAATACCTCCATATAAATTTAGTAATAATAAGAGCAAATACAAGCAAGTTAATAAAATCTCACACCAGCGTCGTGTCGTATTCAAATTTTCATATTGGGTGGATCTTAGATATATATATGTGTAACATTCCTATATTATTAACATCACAATTAGGCAATGCATTTACAACTTTTTGAGCATATTGAAAATAACATTATATTATAGGATATATATATAGCGTTGTTAATCATACGACAAATCTTAGTAAAACGTATAAAATATGGTATACCTGTACACGTAAATGAATACAATGTTCTCCATGCTCAAAAGGCGATATACTTACTCAATCATGTTGATCTTATTTCGGGGATTGCATTTAATTACTTGTTGCAGATTATACAAAGGCTTCATTTTCAATTAATAAATACATCATTATTGAAGGGGTTGTTCCACAAATTGGATTTTACTTTATGGTTGGATCGGTTTGGTGATATTTTTAGGCGAAATGAATTTGGACGATTGATACTTATTGAGACGATTGTTTACTCCATCCAATTGGCCGATTTTTTCATCATTTTCTTCACCATTTCTTTTTTAAAAACATATCAAGAAGTAAGGAGGGTAAAACAGATTGGTTTAACATCCCCATAAGTTCGATAAAATTAGCATAGATCTACATACTTTACTGACATATTAACGGTCCTGTTGCATAAGAAAAACTACGACAAGACTTATCCAACATGCAATTGACTGATTATGATTTGTAATCTGCAATCTGCATCTCAGCATTAGAGAATTTGAAATGTATTCGTACTTTTACAATTCAATTTTGGAGTTCTTAATTTCTGGTTCTGATAAATCCATTATTGTGATTACATCGGCAAAGAATCTTTTAAATACCGATTTTGATCGGGGATTAATTTTCATGAGGATGTATTTGATTGAATGGCAATTCATCAGCAATCAATTTACTGTCGTCTGGTCAGCAGTCATACATGTATACATACATCCACATATACTTTTACGGTACTGAGGACGATGAGCCAACACAACTCGATGTGTAGAATCAAGAATCTCATGTGAAGGATGTGGATAAACTCGCCGTAAACTCCTAAAAGTTATAAACTGCGCCCTGTGATGGGATATCCTATTTACGACTCAGTTTAAACAGAGGACAGGGGCAAATGGGAAACTAAAAATCATGACAATGGCTTTCAAGGATATACATATAGCAGCAATTTTTTATGCTGAGGTAAGTGTGAGGCAAAGGTCAGTTTGGGGTTTTATTTTAGAGGTAACTGTATTCGCAGGATTTGTCACCACGTGCACACATACATCTCATAAGTCTCCACAATACGTACCTCGTGTTTCTAAAACAATTCTTAGCAAAATACAAAAGAGGTTCCCATCACAAATTGGAATCATAATAGGTAGAAATATATCTGATGTACGCAGAAATACATGTACATGCGTATAATGCATACACCTAATGAACATTTGGTGAAAAGGGAGGGTGTACAACTATTGCATGGTAGTACCTTAAAACAGGAAAAGAAGAAGAAAGGGGGGGGGGGTCTCCACATTTATATAGCCAAACATAAAACAGTCAAACGAAATGTCATGCATGACAGGGAGGGAGAATTGTTTGTGTATTTAAGGTTTAGGTGCTTTAGTAGCTGGCGTTGGCTTGCCTCTGGTGGGCCTGGCTCTTGTGGTCGCCCAAGGCGTAGTCTTAGGCGTAGGCGGTGGAGTCTTCCATCCAGCAGTTGTCATTTTCGGAGTTCCTTTCTTAGGCTTTGGTGTAGAAACCTCCGGAGTAATCCACTTGACTATCTTTTCATCCACATCCTGCTCGTTTTCATCCTGTTCGCCAGCTAGCAGTGCTATAGGTCGGTTGTCACAGGACTGTTTCTGGTAATGGCGAACGCCGGCAGCGCCTTCTAGAGTGTACCCAGATTTGGAGACAATAAGGCAATAGTTCAGTGCCATGATGAAGTCTGCTGCAATGCATCCACTCCGGCGCCTCCTGCATTCATTGACACATTGCGTTTCGTTCATGCCCCCGATGATGAGAGCTTCTCCCAGTTTTTGCATGGTATTGTTGGTTATCGTAAATGTTGGTTCACAATCTGAAGTAAAACATTAAAAAATAGATTGTTTTCTATAATATACACATAGAAAGAGGGTGGATCCACGAATATAATTATCATGTTCAGCTATTTTATCTGATCAATTTTATATTAAAATATTTGGTTATTAAGTTAATACTGGAGAGGCATAAATCATGTAATTTGCTAGATAAACTGAGAGAAAACTTATTTTCCTGATCAGTCTTCGAACGCCCAAAAGCTTTGATCATGCGTCATTACTGTGCTATTAACTACATGTACGATTGGCATTGAGGGGTTCAGTACAAAAGGCATAGTTCCATGTCCATTTACAACTGAGTGAAATGAGTAGAAACTGAGTTGTTTTATATACCTGGTAAAGTTGGCGTCACAATGGGGCGTCGAGTAGAAGTGGCAGTGACTCCGATAGCATTACCATCTGGGGTGACTCGAGCAGGTTGACCATTAGGTCTAGGTGGGTCTACAGGGAAAGTCTGCTCCCCACACTTCTGCCTTATGTAGCGATTTACCCCTGGAGAACTCATTATCACTCGATCACTGTAGCTTAGGAAACACATGCCATTGGAAAAGCCGTTTGGAGGCTGGTAGTCAAAACCTACACAGAGGTCGTCAGAGTTACAATATCGTTCACATGAGTTGATGTCTGCCTCATGGGAGCGGATCATACTCTGGTTGGGTACCATGATATAAGTGTCCCTACACCCTAAAAGGAGAAATTTTATATTATATATGGATTTTTTCGATTTATATACAATGAGATTATTCATGCATGGCGTCCTACATTTTAGGGCATCAGAGGCCCAATACATACATGTTTATAGTGAACTCAGATACGCGACTATATGGAACAGAAGATGCAAACAGAGATTAGCCTTTTTATTTCCTACTCAAGGATTAACATTGGTATAACAGAGTCATCTGCCATAAGCTATGGTCAGATTTGACAACCTGAACCTAGTTCTAGCTAGTCCGCCCACAGGGCATCCCCAGTCGGCACCCTTCCGATCAGGAGACAGCTCTCCTAACTCCAGGACCAGGGATCCATACCATTGACATTTCGTCTTTGACCGGTATGTTATTTAATTCCAAAGATCCTGACTTAATGAATTTATATGAGGCTTTGACAAGGATGAATTCATACTATACGTTCTGTACGACAACAAAGGCACTCGATAAAAGTACATAGATAAGACTGCTCCTATCAGGTTAAAATTCAATTCACTGATTTTGTGTTTGACATCTGGTTATAGGAAATATATAATGTCAAATCAATGAAGCCAATCACTATCTTCATAAGTTATTTAGGGTAAAAAATTATAATCTTTTATCTATTGTGTCATCTTGTAGAACAGTTGCAAAATATTTGCTCATGCATCCTCATTATTCTTTTCACCTGGTCGTATTTCATTGGCTGATAATTATATGTAAAAGAAAAGTTCAAGACATGCAAAATTTGTTGTCTCTGAAGTCGGCAAATCTGGAGATAAGACAAGTTTTCCAAGCGCTTGCATGTTAGAATACAGAGTACAGAAACGTATGTAATATAAAAATAATCAGGTGAAACTATCCTTAGGAGTTTTAAGAAGCGTATCTATAGCCATATATATCGGTTGACTATGGAAATAAATGGGGAAACGAGGTGCCAGCTCAAGCGCTTAAATTGCGTTGGACCCAAAAGACATATTGGGGGAGAGAGTGGACGGATACATATCGGTTACTTATTGAGGAAGGGCATGCATTTGTGGCAAGATAAGCGCCTCTGTGTTAATAAATAAACTGAACCATACCAATGTCACAGTGGTTACCGGCGTATCCATCCACGCAGAAACATACGTAGCCGTTGTTAGCTGCCATACATGTCCCTCCATTCTGACAAGGGTTTGAATTGCAGGTAGACTCAGAAGCTGAAATATGTAGCGTATGAAGTAATGAAAATATCAATCCTCTCGGGATCAAACCACAAATTTAATGTTAAGACTAACTTTAAAAAAAAAATGATTAGAGGCCGCGCGTCCAATGTCTAAAACACTCATGGGCATGGGTACATAACATTTCGGCTATACTCTTACGACTGAGAAGGCGTCGATGGTCCCTTCGAAAGCAGTAATATCGCTGCTAAGATTCCTTGATTGATATATTGGTTTTTCATATGTTTAGTATTGTAGAAGCCCAGTCGGCAGGAATATGAATAAACGATTTAAAACAAAAAAAGACGTCGACGGGTAATTTTTTCGCGGGCGGGAATTTACACACTTGGGGAATAATAATAGAGGTTAGGGACTGTTCATTTTTAACCTCTAGGGGGGGAGAGGAGAATTTTCAGGGGGGCCATCTTTTTTTGCACAGACTCTGAAGGGGGGGTCACCTGTTTTTGCACAGACTCTGAAGGGGGGGTCATCTTTTTTTGCACAGACTTTGAAGGTGGGGAGGCACCTTGTTTTACACAGACCTAAAGATGGGTACATATGGGTAAAATTCGACACGATTGACACGCGACACGGCCGCTAAATCGCGGGCGACACGGCGACACGCTCCCCTTAACGTGCGACACACACAGCTCCCAAAAGGCTGATAAAATTCGACATGAGACATCCAGAAATGTATTAAAAAAAGACACGAGACACAGTGATTTATTTAACAGGCGACACACGACATTGTAACGACCGTTAATATATATAATGTATTGCTTAAAAAGTGACACAAGACGTCATTGAATTGTTTTAAAAAGTGACATGGGACATGGAAAAATGTCTTATCGTGCGACACTCAGACACAGACATAAAAAATGGGACCCATATATACCCCTCTAAAGGGGGGGGGCACTTTTTTTGCACCAACTCTGAAGGGCAGCGCCATTTATACTTGTGTAAACCTTGGGGAAACCTGGGTCATGAAAGAAGATTAATGTATCTCAATCATAAAATTCTCTGGTATTTGGACATTCTTATTTTAATTCTATCCATCAAGCAGACTGTTCTCTAAGGCAGTCAGAAAGCATCTGAGCTGTGGTGGTCTGGAAGTATGGGAGAGTTGTGGTTTGTAGTACATAGTCTAGCTGGTGGTTTATACCAGATCAGAGGAAGCGTGCAAATCTTATTCATCACTTGTGCTATTTCTGAGTCCCTTGCCCGCCTCTTGTTGATGAAAGACATGGCTGTTGTGTCATCAGAATAGACCATTACTTGTCTATTCATCGAGGTTGGGCTAAAAAGATTGGCTCAAGAATTGCTACCTTTTTTAGATTTCTGATGATATACTTGTCATTGATATATATGGTAATATAAATTGTCAATGAAGTAGTGTCTGACTGGACCACTCTGCAAGCCCAATGACAATTGCCTGCAACCTGGTGCCGCTGTCACTTTGAAAAGCTTTGCCACATAGTTGCTCAACATGTCCATGGTGCTGATGACTTTATATAAGGGTAACGCCAAGGTTCGGGTTCTGGCATTTATTTCCATCCTGAGGAAGTTGTTGACCTGGGCAGGGCCTATAATCTTGTAATTAATACTGAGTCCAATCCACCTACATAACCTCCACAGGGCATTGACTGATCCATGCACTACATTTTTGGTGAATCAAGCGCCATAGAATTGTGGCAATAAGAATAAATTCCACTATAGCCCATGATCGCCACTACTGCTTTAGACTTAGACTTTAGAATACTGCTTTAGTTTATTGAAAATACCATCAAACGACTATTGTACATATTAGGTAGGCTCTGAGTAACCTGAAAGTAACCTGAAAGTAACTTGAAAGTCCAAGACAGCCCTGTGATGTTATAATTCTCTGGATGAATGGAAACTGATCTATAAGGCTGGCTAATCCAGTTTAGCTAGCCAGAAGTTTGGTATGAGAATGATTGGTTTTTATCTTATTTGTTGACCACTTGTCCCAACCGCCTACTATAATCATGTATAATTTGTGGCTTGGCCAAATCTAACTTGGAACTGTGACCAGAGCAGAGCTAATGATCCTTGAAGATTCACATACGCTCTATACCTATTATTTCTAATCTAACACCTATTTCACTCTATCAGAGACCAGCAGGTCTGGAGAGGTCAATATAATCTTCATCTCCCTTCCAATAATTGTATAGCACAATTGGCTCCTAGAATGATGGTAACCTTTTCCTGGACCTTATGAGCCAGTCTGTTTACTATGCGCTTTGCCACAAACTTGGACACTTTATCAGCCTTTTTTTTTGCAACCTAGCCTCCCAAATGAGGCTTGGTTGTTGCCTTGACCATCTTTTATATGGCACCAGGGACCCAACCAGGAAAAAAGATAGCAAACCAGGTTAGCGAGGGAAATTCAGCGATTATATTGCAATTACAGCAATGTTTTTATTGAGAGGTGCCCAGAAAAAACATTGCTGTCATATGGATCCTGTGATCACAGTCACTTTTGCTAGCAGAAATGAGTACATTGCAGGCTGTACATCGCAGTATATTGGTTCTTAGGATATTTCTTGTACTATAGGTAATTGCACTAAATAAGGCCCATGACATGGACACTTATAGAAATATGAAATTCAGCGCTTTAATCTGGAATGTGTAACTTATAATTTGGTATACTTATAATTTTAGAGCCATACTTGAGATTTGAATTGTTTTTCTTAATTAAAATCACTTATGTAACCATGGCGACCAACTAAGCCTAACTATGCTCCCTTATTTGGTAATGTCATCACTCTGGCCATATTTTGGGCTATATTTGCCTTTTAACTAGTATTCCAATTGAATTTAAAATAGTTTAATTTCATTTCATTTCTTCTTAGAGCTAATTTTTTGAGAATTATATATCTACATACATCATATCATCAATGGAATTTGGACATCAGCCTTATGAAATAATCTGGGAGGTCTATCATTCTGATTAAAGACAAGATGTTTCCTTATCTTCGATGTCTCTCCAAACCAGGCCAAAATTGGTCATTTTTTACCATTCCGTCGCTCGACTACTACTGTTTTTATTCCTTGGGACAATATCAGAATCACACATGTGATATATCATCAGATGCGGAAATTTGTTCATCACAACTTGCAGAGATAAAATTAGTTTTCATCAATTTTTCATCAAATGAGAGAGATTTGATTGCCAAAAGGTCCTTATGTTTTTACAATTTCAAAATTTTTCAGAAACAGTTGCCATGGCAACTTGACCATCAAACATAATTTCTAAAAAGTGACAGTTGTACCAAACCCTTCCCCACATTGTAAGCTCTGATAATATTTATACTTGTTCAGAACTCGTATAAAAAAATAAAAAGCTATCAGGGTTCAATTGGAGAGATGTCTGGAAACATAATGTTTATGGGCCTTATTTAGTGGTTCGAGCTATAGTTTGAAGCTATATCAGATTATGTTGCTTAGAGAAATATTTATTAAAAGAATTTCGCATTAAAACTTTAGGCAAGAGATATCTCAAATTACCAACCAACAAGTTTTAGTGACCAGAAATAACATTTTCATGACAATGACAAAAATGGTAAAAGACGACCACATCTCACCCCTCATTAGGCATTACAAACCCCCACAGCTATTAAATATAAGTTATGACTTTCCACGATTTACAAGAATTAATTGGTGATTAGAGTTCTTTTACTTCTTAACCCTATCCAGTCACTGACTGCGCAGGAAAACAGTGGCTCAACTACGCTGGCCCTGTCACTAGGGTGTGTTTCATATGACAACGCAGGTGCTTAGATATTGTAGCAAAGAACGGCTGCTCAATACCAAGTTGTGTCATCAAATATGATGGTATTTTAGTATGGGAGTCCTACAGAAATGTTATATCTGTCCATGTTTTACTGAGTCTTCATCTTTCCAGTGGATTAGCTCTCACCACTTAAGCGATTGTTCTCTAAGGCAATCAGTGAGCATAATGATAATCCCTGATTGTTCCTTTGTCATCAATTTTAAAGATGTGGATCAGTATTAAAAAAGTGTGGTTTAAAGGGGGGGTCATGCAAATTTGCACAAACTTGGAAGGGGGGGTCATCCAATTTTGCACAAGACTTCAAGGGGGGGTCATCCAATTTTGCACAAGAATTTTTCACAAATTCTCCTCTCCCCCCCCAGTGGTTAATTATGAACAGTCCCTTATATAACTAGAAGAGGAAACTTACATCGTTCACAATTCCTACCATAGGCACTGGGTGGGCACTGACAAATAAAGCCCGCGGAAATTCGTCTACATAGTCCAACATTACAGGGGTTTGGCCTGCATAGATCTGAAACAAAACACTAGCCACTATTAACAAAATATATCAAACATAAATGCGGTTTGAGCTATAGGGCAAAGGGGCTAAGGGGCAGTATTTATTCCATTCGGAAAATATAATACAAATAGGAAATTTCTATAATAGTATATAATATTCCTTTTACAAAACCATATCTTCTAATGAAACTAACGAATTTAAAATCAATCTACCTAATGACGTAGGGTTTACTTACCGACTTCGCATCTGTCGCCCAGGAAACCGTCGCTGCACGTACAAACAATGTTGTTTCTGGGTCCTCTGGTACACTGGTGTCCGTTGCAAGGATTGGCGGAACAAACGTCGAAATCTAAACGGAATGAAATAAAATGTTGTCTATCAAAAGTCCATGAAAATATCATATATATAATTACATGTGGTTATGTGTATTTTTGTAACTGTATTAAAATATGTGGCTAATAAAAATATTTATATTTTTTAAAAGAAAAAAATTCCAACATGATAGGTGTATACAAATGTATGTTTGTAATGACACCAGGACCTATCAATCTTACCTCCAGTGATTAATAGATTGCTCATTGGTTACCTGATAGATTTATGAACCATTGGTTTGATCCGGAGGAAAACACTTTTGCAAGAATATGGGGAGTAAGAAATTGATAGATCATTCAACAGACTAATAAAGAACTGGATTCAGCAATTTAAATTATATAAAATACTCCACTAATCAGGATTAACATCAAAAGCATGTGTTCTGCATGCAAATCAAAGCATAGATGTAATGTAATCTACACATACTCAGCTCACACCTTGCTCCAGAAAAGCCATCGGCACAGACACACGTGTATCCACGGTCATTAAAATTGACCTCCTGGCACTGGCCGTTGATGCATGGGTTGGGCGAGCAGGTGCCCGCCACACGAGGTCGAGGGGTCCCTGTTGGTACGCACAGACGGCACGCTAGAGGGCAGCGTTGTACCATGATGGCCCGCCCATATTGTGACGTACACTCTCCTTGAGCCGCCCATTGCGTACATAGAGTGTGAGTATTGATACAAATTCCCCTATCAGCTGTAGAAATCAAATTCAAAATGTATGAGTATGAATTCACGACACCCCACCCCTCGAGAGGATCCATCCCCCGTATCACTCAAGCATAATTATAGTTCTAACAAATACATCCCCCCCCCGAACGCCAAACCTTAATAAAACTTTGACTCCGGACACAAGAAGGAGATGGTTATATTGATATGAATGATAAATCAATTGATTAAGAAATATCTATATAACAAAATTCTAGAATCACTACATAAACTGTGTACAAATGTACCTTCCTGACCAAAATAAGGAGAAATATTGTCTTAGAAATTATACTATGCTTATTTAATAGGGTCTGAGGTGCTGCGCGGGTCCTTGAGCTACAGTGGATAAAGTCTGGGGGTCGGTTATTTTATCTTTCGTCCAAATACCGAAATATTGTTGAAATATACTCACGTTAAGGTGCACCTTTCTTTCAATCACACAAATAACATTGAATTTTTAAGGAATAAATAGTCAAATTGATCCTACTTACCTGTACTCTCATTGCAGTTTTGACCACGGAAGCCAGATGCACAGAAACAAATAGATCCGTCAGCCGTTTTAATACAGGAACCGCCATTATGACAAATAGTTTGGCTGCATGGATTCGCGCTGGCTGTGATAGAAAGAATGCGACCGGTGGTAATTATGTTGTGCTTCCAATAGCATATGATAGCAAGTTATGACATATATACTATAGCTTCCCCCGTTTCTCACGGGGTAACATTTATAAAAAGCAGTTTAAACGGGTAGAACTTATAAATTAAAGTTTTCAGGGGGAGGAGTGTGTGTGTGGGGGGGGGGGGGGCGGGTTTGCAGAAACCCCTTCCCCTTTTCACATCTCCCCCTTCCCCTCCCTACCCTGTCCCACGGTAGAAAACATTTTGTACAGGTTATATTATTTGTATGACTGGGAGGTTGGTTGATTTCTTTTACAGCAAAAGCACAGAAAAAGTTTATAAATCTACTTTTTGTTGGTTCCGGGTGCCTCCAGTTGATATTTTACCAAAGAGTTTAGACTAGCCACCACTTGTATAATAATTAATTTCGTTTTTTTTATGATTGATTTAGATATATGAGGAGGTTTCCCCCCATCATGTGCACACACAATGAAAGTTCTTCGATCGTCTAAAGTAATCTTAAACCACGAAAAGAATCGTGGATTCCATTGAGCCATTAATTTGTATTTAATTTGTTCCTTGGTTAATGCCTGTCGTTATGGACCACGACGCCATGCACGTGGTACCAATTTTCTATATTAATAGAACCTTCACTCCTACCACCCTATATATCCACCTGCTCTGCCTCACTTCTCTGCCAACCACCACACATCCCATTCCCATGTTATCCACCTTACACTCCATTAATCCTAATACAGGGGCCATTTTACCAATTATATCATACAAATATTTCATTAATCATCCCATCTCCAAATTTTATTATCAAAAACATTTGAATAAAAGTATTAATATTTTAACAGACCTTCCCTAACTGCTGCCTTCAATGCCACTTATTTCACCTGTTGTGGCATTCAATAGAAGCTTGGAATTAGACGGATTCACATAACCAATGTACATACGCTCAAATAAGATAGTAAGAAGAAAAGATGAGAAGTGCCCAATCTGATCATTTGCAAACGCCCTAAAGCTCAACAGATATTCTGAATAAATGGCTATTTGAATACTGACACTTTCTGACTTCACAGTTGTCTCCTTCAAATCCTTTTACGCAAAGACAAAATGATCTGCCGCTATTCCTTTGTAAACAGGATCCTCCATTCAAACAGGTGCATCCTCCTAAAAGAGAGAAAAATTATAAGAAAATAGAAATATATGTTATATGCAGTGTAAAGGCAAATTTTCCTGGGAAAGTGCAGACGCAAACTGAACAGTATTTCATTTTGAAATAAACGATTTAATGAATATTTTATGCAACCTACCTACGTTCTGTTCGCATGTTCTACCAACAAATCCTCTGGGACAAAGGCATACAAATTGGTTTCCATTACTTTGAACGCAAGTACCTCCATTGACACATGAACTAGGCGTGCAGGCCCCTACCAAATAGGATGTTGGTTTTGATTTTAAATTATGTTCATACATAAAAACGCATGAAAAATGGGCCGTTTGAAAATAAATGATAATTGTAGTATTTATCAAATGAATTAAACAACTAGAAATCGTGAATTACTTGGATAAATCAAATGTCCATAGTTGCTGATTTCTAGATTATTTTGAGTCTCATCCCCAACCTACTGAAAGCTACATTGAATGGAGATTAAGAAGTCACTGCAATTCCTTTAAGTAGATTCTTACAACTTTTTACCCCAAAAGTTGTATATAAGTCAAGGCAGTTAGATTTAGTTCAAATGATTTTCCGAAATATTTACTCTCAGATATTTACGTACTTGTTTGACAGTCCACTCCTGAGAAGCCCGCGGGACACCGACACACAAATGAAGTACTTGTAACCTCGCAGGTTCCTCCATTCTTACAATTATCGGCCGGACAATTGGGGAGCACTTGGGCTGTTAAAACATTAGACCGTGGATATATAAAATAATCAACCCTCTGGACATTTTGTATAGGTCAATATATCAGGGTGGCGATATTTCCGTCTGGCAAAATGGTCTATTTTGTTCAAGATGTTCATCTGACGATAAGTCAGATGTAGTCGAAATAGCCTGGCAGCGTAGTGACAAAATTTGGCTTAACCCGGAAATCATGGATATAGCTTTTTGTTTCTCAGCTATTTATAGCTGAGAAACAAGTGTGTTACTATGAAATGTGCCAATCACTGATACTGGATCACATCTGATGATATTCTTTAGCTGTCTGTGAGGTGTTTAAGCATGCCTTATCTAATCCTTTGGATCAGGTGCTATTTATCCCACTTCGTCGTTATAGTTACACTGATTGACAGCTTTTCTATAGCCAAGGGAGCTCAGCCAAGGGAGCTGATTGGCTCTTAGCTGATTGGCTGTTAGTAAGGCTTAATAAGGCTATGGCTGTAGGTATAGCTGTAGCCAAGGGAGCTGCAGCCAACGGAGCTGATTGGCTGTTAGTAAGGCCTTCGCACCTACGGCTATGGCTTCCATTACAGTCCCACACTACAGCTTATGTTAGCGTGGAGCGAGGGTCCAGGTTCATGGACTACAAGCGCTTGGAATATAGCAGGTTAGGTCTGCAATTCTGATTGGCCCACCCTCAACTTCCTCCTAGCATTTCCACCCCATCGTGCACGGTCAGAGGATCACTGCACGGCTAGAGGCTTTAGGTGCTTAGATGCAACTGTGTGTATGTGGCCAGGTAAGGGCGGCAGGGGTGCGTTGGTCACGGGGGCAGGCGCTACACCTACCCTCAGAACTCAGTGCCCCTCACCGGGTACCTGCCTCCGTCCACGCACTGTCACAGCCACTGACCCAAGCAATGGATCAGGCCTAAAGAATATCGATGGATCACGATGGTACATGCATGTATGTAGGGGAGGGTCTTGTGGGTAGAGTTGTTTGTACAGACCAAGCCTCACCTCGATGGTGCAATCAAATATACACCGATATGACTAATGATTAATACTTGCTAATATTCATGCACATATTGTTTTTTCTTGGATTCGAAATAAAGATTCAAGAGGAAAGTAATGACACACACCTAAGCAGGTAAAGCCCAGACATCTGGTCTGAGGGGTCATTAACTCCAGTGGAAGACAGTAGTAGGAGGAGGTGATAAGAGAAACATATCGGGGGCAATAAAACAGAAAGTTCTTTGATAAGAGCCACAAGAAATCACATAAGGGTCTGGTCGTCAGAAAATGTACAATTTTCCTCTAACAATACTCACACATTTAAGACAGAAATTACATCTAAAACTCAATTCCACAATTCGAACAGATAATTGACTGAAGACAATACTTAATATATTGGTATACATACAACTGTGGTGTGACCAGCGAGGCATGACGTGACGTAATGGGTCAGACTGGGTTTTTCCCAGTGCATGAGGGAAAGTAAACAATGCGACGACGGGAATTGATGGAAATATCCGCTATTTTTCACAAAAGCAAAACAACTAACCCAAAGGCCTAAGTAGGCTAGTATTAATATATATATGCTAGGGAGAGAAAAATCATTAATGAATAAACATACTTAAAATAACAAAATAGTGTGATGTTTTTTGTGCAATATTTGTACTTTGAAATGTTCGGATATAAGTTAAAATGTAAACTTTGTAGGTAAATATTTTGCATTTTCAGTGTAAACATGCCTAAAGTGCAATAACTATAAGTTGACATCAGGCACAAATGATTGTGGCTGAGAAAATCGTTTCCAGTGGAAACGCCAAGTATATGAATTAAGTTGACACTGATTACAAAGTTAAATATGTTAACAGTTGATCAAATCGGTGCATAACTTTATAATTAGTTAACTTAGTACTTGTTTTCTCTCTTGATTTATCATTTATGGGGTCCCCATATCCCATTGCTGAAATACAAACTGAGGTATACATGTCTGTTTAAAGATTAGCGCGGTGGTCGATAGCAACCATCTTGAATATCTCAAATTGCTCAATGTCAGGAACTTCACATCACACAGGAATGCGATATGGGGACCACATCTCTCTATGATACATCATTAGAGTAAAAAGCTATATCTGTGATTTCCGGGTTGGGCCAGAACTTGCCACTTCACTGTTGGACTATACTGCATATACTACTGAGAGGAATATATTGAACCATTTTTCCAGGTGAAGATATAGATTTATCACTGAGAAGAAAGTGGCACATATCATGGAATCCTATCAGTTGATTTGGTGAGGACACAGGATTCTTACTAGTGAGGCCACCAACAACCGAATGACTTTTTAAATATTTATTTGTATTGTAGTTTCGTTGATGTCTTTAACTCACAGGCCAAATGTATTGTGAAAATGGAAACTCACTTCTGGCTTTAGGTATGATTCCAAATAGCACCACCTACAAACATCAAATAGATTGAATGTTTTATTGTGATGAAACTTAAAGGGAAAATATTATTAATGTTTCCTTGGTATGTTACAAATATTCGGCTTCATTTCAGTACATCAGGTGCTTTAAACATTGTCTCTCACATGCGCCTGAATTCTTTATACTATACACATCAAAATAATACAAGATTATACAGTGTGTAAATATAATGTAAAAAGAATGAAAGCAATGTTCCCGATGTAACCCGGTAATTTAGACCTTAGGTTTAAATGACCCCCTCTGGGTTCAAATTACAGCCTTTTGTTTTATTGATAATCTTACACCAACAGTTCTTCAGCAAACTTTAATCAAACAAAAAAATGAAGATATTCGAAAGATTTTAGAAGAGAAGGTCAGATCTGATGACTTGTGTTAAATATGTCTAGAAGAATACCTATATACATCCGAAAAAGAGATAGACCTTAATACAGAACTTAGATAATTGTTGTCTGTGAAATTATTATGACACTATGAAATGGTCGCATGGCATTACATTCATTCATTGGTCTGTTCAACATGATGTATCATGTCATGTCTTAACGATAAGGAAAAATTATTATAATGTAATGCTTATGGGAAATAAAAATAAAAAATAAATCAAAGATCCCTTTGATGGTCTAATAATGAAATAGCCAATAATTATTACAACGTACATACAGATTCTATTCAAACAACATTTCGCAGTGATTTTCTCAATAATATATTATTCTTGTTTGATTATTCAACTTCAATAAATCACTAAAATCTATTCAGTTCTGTCTATTAGGCTTGTACTGTACTCACTATTACTTTTTTGTATTGTTATAACTTAAAAAAATAACGCTTCAATGGAGGTACATAAAAAAATTAACGCTTCAATGGAGGTACCTCAGTACTAGTACTATTAACACATACTGGGGGTATATTAGACCTAGGTTTATCCCCCCCTTTGGAGTACATTTAACGTGGTGGGGATACGTTGGACCCAGGTCTAATGTACCCCCGGGATACATTGACACTGGAGGGGGTATATTCCACCTAGGTCTAATGTACTCCCGGGGGTACATTGGACCTACGTCAAATATACCCCCGGTACATTAGACCTATGTTAGTTATACCGGGTGTACACCTGATGGGGACCTGGCGGACCTGCTACACCTGTAAGCCGTACTCTAACATTTCAACAATTAGACAATAACCTTCATCAGCGCAAAGAAACAATTAACTTGATTTAAATTAATCATGTATTCATCCGTGATAAATTACTCGCATGTTAGTCTGCACATATGCCAACTCAAAATATGGTGAGATTACAAATGATTGTATATAGAACAAATTACATAAGGTCAACCTAAATTCCTTTTATCCCGGTAAAGATTTAAAAAAAACATTTGCCATGAAATAAAATTAATTAAATTAATAATACAATCATTGATCCGTTCGCTAATATAGAGATACGATAATACATACCGGATAGTTTCCCTTACAAAAACTATATTTCAGACCGCCAGTGTATATATATATGCAATAGATTGTCTACATATTTAAACATCCTAGTTTGCAGCAGAATATGAATAAGTAGTCACAGCTCCCAGTGAGAAAAGGCCAGTTTCCCTCAGCAATGTTTTGATAACTTACCATCAAAGTGGTTGTGGTAGTATAGGATGCCAACATCGTCAACAATACAGCCCGTGGGTTAATACTGTGCCCAGGTATATGGTAGGATTCAAACACTTCCCCAGCACCTACCTTCCTATTTGTGTGTCTAGTTTCCGTTTGCTATAGGTCTATGTCATATGAAAGTTGTGTATAGATTAATACACCTTGGTACTTCCCTTCCGTTTTTGAAGGTGCAATTATTATTCATCGTGAGCAGTTCATGTGAACCCTGGGGGGGGGGGGGCAATTGAAATGATATACGAAATATTATTTTTGGAATGAAATAAGTTTTGGAAAGAAACTTCTCTACGTACACGATATTAGGTATGTCGGAAAAATTAAAGTGATCGAAATGAAGATGTTTGCATATTTATGTAAGTATTCGTACGTACATACATAATATAGAATACAATATGTATACGAACCAAACCTATGATAGGATTGCATACTTTAGCTAGGGGCAGATCCCCTTTGCAATAAGGGCAGGCCCCCTTTGGATATAACGGTCTTACCCATAATCTTATTTCAGGAGCCATGGGTATCTCATCGGAAAATTCAGTAAAAGATTATTATGACAGCGGCCTCACCTACATATCTTAGATAAAGCAGAACACGTTTTATTACTATTCGTATTTGGATTTCTTTCACAAACAAGTATAGATTAAACTTCTTATAACCAAGGTTGCTTCTTTATGCTCTTTCTAGTCTTCAACATAAAGTGATGAACGCTTTTAAAATAGAGCCAGACTCGAGTGTATCTAGGTATAGGCACGCCGATGTTACGCACTGATACACGCGGGTATCATTGTACCTCTTCCTCCTTCACACTCTACATCATGGTGACTTCATGGCGACAATTAACAGTAGGATCGTGGTAAAAAAACACATCAGACCTGTAGGCAAATGTTACTAGGATCGATGTTCTTAGCGAAGGGGTCTAGACACTGGTGGGAGTATTCATCCACAGATATATGTTTATAATTGTATGACCTACTAGCTGTAGCCATGCTAATATAAAATGGTGGATCGTTTGCCAACAAAGCTAATTAATTAGTCCCCTGCCTAGAACAGTCCAGGGGTTATAACGACCTTAGGCAGAGACTAAAAGATAAATAACCCCAATTTCGGGCCTGCTGGTTAACTGTTATCTCTCGGCTTCGCCTCGGGATTATGCACCAAACAGTGCACCAGCAATCCCTCAATGTCACGGGATATGCCAGGTAAGAGACGGATAATGATAGAATTTAGGGGTTTTAAATAACGTTTGTACCACCACACCTTTTTTTTAAAAAAAAACAAACAAACTTGGATTAGCTTAAATTTAGTTTGTACATGGCAGTATGGACCATAGTATAGATGCAGGGAACATAACTAACCAAGAGGCAATGCTGCGAGATGTAGCTCGAATGTTTTATTTATTTTCTACTTTTTGAGACAGATTTGCGCGGACTGTTAAATGATGGATAATAACGGGAAACTGTCTCATGCGCCCGTCGATCTGACCATAACTTAAGAGTAACCAAATTTATAGAACAGTACATAGTAGTCTGGTTGACGGTACATAGTATTCTGGTTGATATACAGTATAATGTGAGCATTGAGAGTAATTAAAAGTCAGTAACAGAGCAGGCATATTCCGTCAAGTTTGGGCCAGAATTACTGAAATATCATCATTTTAACTCGATTTATATTAACTTAGCGAAATATCTTAAAGAAACAAACACAAACCCACTTTATTTTGTGTCCTCTTTCTTCAACGTCTGCCACTGAAATTGAAATCTGTTACACTGCTGCCAATGTTTACCTTTTTGGTCTATTTCAGGCCATGTATGTGCCCTCACTCCAAGCAAGGAATCTAAAAAAAATAATGGAATGAACATTTTGTACTCATGCTTATATAATACGTTTGCTTTAGCTAGATGGTACCCACTATTTCGATATTTTTAACATTCCTTACTCGGACTGATTGAGATTCTCCCAACCTTTGAACCTACATACATTTTTTAACTTTGCTGAGTTTCGGGTTGTTTGCAAAGTCATCGAAAATTAAAAAAATAGATAGGCCTGTGGCTATTTCAGAGGCAGACACATTTTAGAACACGAACAATTAAACTGAATAACATCCATTTAGTTTCTCCTCCTGCGCATCCTCCTCCTTCGTCTCATTCCCCTTAAAAGATAAATAACCTCCATTTCGGGAGTTATTTCTCGGCTTAAGATTGTTATCTCTCGGCTTCGCCTCGGGATTATGTACCAAACAGTGCACCAGCAGTCCCTCAATGTCACGGGATATGCCAGGTAAGAGACGGATAATGATATAATTTAATAATATTGCTTCCTCCTTCTATTTTCCCCTCTCCTCCTCTTCCTCTTTCTCATCTTCCATCAGCACCTCCTCCTCCTCCTCCTCCTATTACTTTACCCTCCTCTGGCACCTACTTCTTCACTTGGTCCTTCTACCTTCTACCTTCTACTGCCTTTCTGGGGCTCTGCAGTTCCGTAAGCTGAAACTCGTCACACTGGGTTTCCACCGCAGTGAAAAGTGCAGTGACCTGGAGATTCCCTGACCTAGGCGAATTGTTCCATAGTGAAGCCCGAATCTGTGCACACTCTTGGTATACTGCTCTTCCAACCTCTCACGGCGTAAGGTTTTCATCTTCCTCTGGAAGGATCCCGACTGGGATCCCACTAATATTTGTTAACTTGTGTAATCTGTGTCAATTCTGTAAGGGATTCCAACTTGAGATGTGAACATAATTATGTATACAGAAGGTTGCCAAGTCGTGTTCATTCTTTATTTGCTTCCCTTTAGCTTTAGGTTTGCAGAACAGCACTTGAAAACGCCTTATGTATAAGAATATAGCACCAAAGTGAACAGTGAACGGTGAACATAGGCTATTGGAGTTAAATTACACAACATAACTGAAATAACCAAGATGCAACCTGCAATAGATGACTGGAATGGTTACTTCTTTCTCTACAGTGTACATTTACAGTCTGGCAATCGGCTGCCACCAATGGTCACAGTGGCGTATCCAAGGGGGTGGGGGTGGGGTGGGTCCCCCCCCCCCCCGCCTTTTGTACAAGCCAAACTGACCTTTTTTCTTTTTTTTTTACAAACCAAAGTGTCATTTTTCCGTTGTAAGTGTAACAACCAAAAGTGCCTTTGTTACAACCAAAAATGTCCTTTTTTTAACAACCCAAAGTGCCTAAATTGTGTGATAACAGCTGTAAATGGCCATTAAAAGAACTTATAAATGCTGTTTGGCCCAGTTTCTTCAGCATGTACCAGGCAAAATAATCCTTGACCTTCTATTCACCCATGAGAGAGAACCATATAATACGGCCTATATCTATATTATATATAATATAATACATATTATAATGTTATAGATCCAGGACCTCTAAAAAATAAATGCATATTCAATAACAAAATGTTGCTATCATTGATATATTGGTTGATTTAGTTTAACCTTTATTTTGATGAATACTGACATGACAAAGATATTAGGAACTAACCTGGTTGAGTACGATGTTGGGTCATTCATCCATTAAGTTTGTGGTGAGCTTGCACCGGCTGGTACGAGGGCAAAACCACTAGATTCTATCTATAGCTACGTGGAGACGGTGGCTCAATTAAGGAATGGGGTTCCAATCCCCATGCATTGAATACGAATGTGTTTAAACATATATAATTGAAATCATGTTCACGTATTCTAAACATGGTATAGGATGCATGGTGATTTAATATAAGTACATGTATTCATTATGAACTGCTAGTGGCAAAACTCAGTTCCCTTTAATGGTGCCCATATATTAAACATTCCTGGACCGGTCTCATGTCAGAGTCGTGAGGTCTATATGTCTAATTTTAGACCACTTTGGACACATGCAGGTTACTTAGGTCGTGACTACCTTGAAGAGTTGTCTGTTCAGAAGTACTAATGATATATAAAGTGGGTTTGGATTCATTGGCGATAGTGAGAGATAGAGTGTGTGCACGTGGGGTGGGGGAGGGGGGGGGGGGCAGTGGAAAGCGAGCGAGTGAGTGGGGGTTGGGGGAACTGAACCGAACCGGAAGTCTACTTGAGGGAAAGAAAGGCAGTTGTGAAGGGCATCATGAACCCAGCGTATCAATCTACATAACAAAAACCAAAGAATTATACTTCTGTGACAAAAACTAATGTTTCGTGTTCAAGTGTTAAATCAATCTGACATGAATGTGTCCAGATAACACGAATTTGAACAAAACAGACCAAACCGAGTTCTTATCATTTTATGTTTCTTGTTAGACTATTCAATTTCACAGTCAAACGTATTCATATTATCTTAATCATAAAAGAAATTCCAAGCGAGACATTATATTCATACTCCTTGAATAACTGATCATAATGTTAGACCGAATGAAAATAGAAAATATCGAGTCATAATGAAAATATTGGGTAAAGTAATACTGCTTCTACCTCGGACGAGAACATACACGCTGTACATTGCGCCTAAGTAGGTATTTTAAAATAGTATTAATGCTATATAGATGCTATCTCAACAAATTGTACATTATAAAATAATAGAACTCTGTTAAACTAAAGAGGAATTTGTAAAAACAAAACATGATATCTCAATTGCATCAAGAAAATACGACCAATGATTACTTAACTATATTACATATATGTATATGGTTATATATAGGATGGAACCCTGTATTCTCTCAATTAATTATCTCCTTTATTTACCGCATGGTTTTCAAGGTTGAACTGGAAAAACTACAGTGTAGATGGCTCATCCGATTTTGTATCATTTATTTCATTACTGAATAAAAGTTGTTATAAGTACCAGAATATCATATCATCCATATTTCCATATGTAAGTTATTCAAATCAAGATTATTTATATTCCTATTTATTAAACACGAAAACAATTAACGTACCTAGAGTGAGTTACGTATTTCACTAGTGAGTTATGTGAGGTTGTCATGGCAACCAATATGATTTTGTCTTACTAAGATTCAATTACCGCTGAAATTCAAATTCATGACTCGATATTTTTTATTTTCAGTATTGAGAGCATATATAATATACCTGTTAACTAACTCGTTGGTTTTAGTAATATTAAACTCGTGGCTACGCAACTCGTGCAATATTTACGCTGCTTCAACCAACTCGTTAGTAACCTGTATTTAAATTCCTGTGCGTTGTTTCAACTAGTTTTCATGTCACAGCGTACTCTTGCTACTTCCAAACTCAAACATCGGGCCCGTAACGTATTTAAATGTAATTATGGGGATCTTCGAAGAAGTAAGGACTCTGCTTATTTTCTCTATGTCGTTTATTACTAAAAAATGACGAAACACTACCCGTTTCGACCTAGTAGAGGTCTTTGTCAGTGGTAAAAAATAAGTAAGTATTTAATCATGTAACTTTTAAATCTAAATTGTACGTTTATACGTTGGAGATAGCATGACCCGGTTCAAACAAATGACTTCCTCTATTTCTGTCTGAGTCACGACTATTGGGAAGATCCATTTAGCTAGAACACTAAAGGTATACATGTATACCGACCTGGTAAGAAAAAGGCTAAACGGACCTTACCTGAGAGGAAGCGGCAATTGTATCATATCGAAACGCGGTAAGTAGGTCAACTCAAGTATGATGGCTGCCTAGGTGCGTGCAGCATCATCGCATCTCTGTAAATAGGATCTTAAGGGATATCTTTCTTTATAATCCTTCACTATACTTATACCCACATTCCCAGTCTATTATACCCTATTCGTTCCACTCGATCATGTTGTCTCTTTCTCCACTCTTTCATCTCAATTGTTACCATGCATCAAAGAACTATAACCACTTGTTAAACCATCATATCTCACCCTAACCATTACCATACATCAGGCGTCAACACAGTACATGAGGAGAAAACCAAAATATGGACTACCTGTGTGGTATCCTTTATCAACAACATTGATCCCAGCTCATTGCCAATAGGGCCTATATGACAATGCAGGAAACTGATAAATTCCATAGAAATGTTCTACCCCGCTGTGAGAATAAATATGCTCGTAATAACTCGAGAAAATACAACAGCTTTGTGTATAGGAATACGATATAGATACCATGAAGAACATTTCAATTCTTAGAAACACTAATTGTGAAATTTCTAGTTGCTACCTCAAACGACTGATCCGGGTCAAACACTTGCTTAGCAATCATAAATTTGTATTAAACTACAGCACATTTATCTTACCCATCCTTGAAAAGGCATGTAGGCTACTTTTGTATAAAACACCATAATATCAAGCTTCAAAAGCTACAAAACAAAGCTTTACAATTCATCGACAGGGGCATGCTTCAAAGGGATGGGATATATTTGAGACATAGGCCTAAGTGGTTAAAATTACTACCTCGTGCTGTAAGAAGAGGGATTCGCACCATCAATTTATATCACCAAAATGGGATGTTCTTTTTTTATTTAGACTAATGGTCAGGGACTAAAAGAAAGACCAAAGCTAGAGTGTGTATGGGACAAGTTCGTTAAATCTGAAACAGCCTACCAGAGAAAACTAGGATAATCGCTGATGTAGGACTTTTTAAATCGCACCCTAGAGGGATAGGACAGTATGCGCTTCACAGAATCCGGTAGAGTTGAAATTCGGGGTATATGTTTACACTGAGGATTGTCGATCAAAATATGTCCTGTGAATCGTACATTATGAACTTCACAGAATCCGGTAGAGTTGAAATTCGAGGTATATGTTCAAACTGATGATTTCAGTGACTGAAATGTCGATCAAACAATATCCCGTGAATCTAAATTGTTGATTAGAGGGTCTACATATAACTGTAAGAGCACAGACGCTCGGTGTTGAACATGTTTTTTCTTTTATTTTGGATTACCTATTCAATCATTCTTTGTGTTCACACGACTACTTCATTGTCATATTGATCTCACGTACATATTCTTATCTAAAATACATGTCTTGGATCATTTTAGTTCCCTGCTTTGCAAATTGATATGTAGTGATATTGCATACTGTAATTGACATTAGACTATTTTAAATCTCTGTTTCAAAGTTTCTATGTAGTACTAGTATTTTTCTGATTGTGTAATTATTCCAGCTAGTGTGCTTACCTCATCTGGACATTTTTGTATTATTTCTTTCCTCATGTTTTCTCTATTTTGGACCGACGAAGTTTAATGTAACAGGATAAGCTGAAAATAGCATACTACAGACGTAAAATGCTTGTTTTCCTGCATAAAAAAGACCCCTGACGGCGATGGGCTTTGTGATAAGCTTTGCAATAAGTTTCCCGACAGAATGGAACGTTTTCTATCCCGAACGTTTTCTATAACAAATCGCTCTTTCTGAGCGATTCGGGACATTATTTTATTTATTTATTTTCTGGAAATCTTTCTGACTGCCAAGTACTGCAGGGCCATTCTAAAAAAAGTCTTGCAAACAGTCTCTTTGCTCTTTATGGGTCTCTAACGCTGAGGAAAATATGGTTATTGGTTTTCTGTGATTAAATATTAATTGTATGAGTCATGAGCATTTTTAATGTACATGTACATGTACATGTACATGTTTTGGTATATTTGCGAAGATCACATCAAGGTCATTTGGGAGTGAGTATGGAAACCCCCCTATAAATAGTATGTCCGTAGCAAGATATTCATTATTATCAGCTATAAAAAGATATAGAAAACAATAAAATGACATGAAAAATCACCATAAACCAATAGAATAAAATCTTAACTCTTTGAAAAAAATGAAGATTTTTTTTCTTGATATCTAAATTCCGCTAGAATAATCCAAAACCAATTGTCCGCCGATTTTAGGTCATGATACGCGACGGCGGTCTTCAGGTGATCTGTGGTCAGTATTCAATAATATATATTTGTAAAGAATATGGGAATGTATTGCCCACACACCAATGTATTCTTATAATTATACAAAATGATCCTCCTTATATTATTATAGGCCTGGTAGTGACTTGAAGGCGGGACAGAACTACCGATTTTTTTAAGCATGTCACGATACGCGACGGCCCTCCGGGGCTTATCAAATATGAAATTATTTCAGTTATGTGAATATTTAGGCCTATCAAGGCCTTGACAAAACACATTAGAAAATTAATTCTGCCTGTATTATTTTGCCTGGCATATGAAGGAACATGTGAAAATCACAATGTCACAATACGTGACAAAATTTTAGGGGAAAATTTCCGCGTTGCGTTAACGCTGACAGGGGAAAAGTATTTTAAGCTTTAAAATAAGGGGATTGTGTACATTGAAAAATGCGCACAACTGTTAGCATCATGTAGAATTTCGAATGATCCAGATCCATGAAGATCGCGCAAAATTACGCTCATTGTATTGAGACTGTTTATTGTTTTAGACTCTGTTTATTTTTTATTTATTTTAAACTTTTTTAAATCTATGATATACTAAATTAACTTGTGATCCAAACGATTGTGATGCTGATGAGAATAAATCTGGTCTTTCTTAGATTGCTCTGTGATATTTATAAGCCAAGATAATGTTTTATATAAAGTTCTATATATGTGACTATTGTTATAATAAAGACATGGACACATGAGTTTCTTTTTTTCAAAATGGATGGCTTTATTGATAAATCCTTCCATTTCTGTTGGTGAGCAAGTGATATGGTAAAGCATTTCAAACAGTGTTGGCAAGAACAGTTTACGTAATGCTAGAAAAGATACACACATCAGGTCTGTATCCATATATTATATATGTGCATCTATTTTATCATCAATATTACCCTTTAAAACATTCCAATAACTAAATAAAACCCTACAGATTCCAGGTTTAGAATCACCACTTCTTGGCGTACTCCCAGCCATTTCCATTAACGAACTTACAATCATGTAAAGGTAGCTGGAATCCAATCCATTGCTATGTATACATGTATACTATATAGCGTTTAAATGAACAATTGACACGTCTCTAGTTAAGGATTATGTTTGTCCCAGTTTGAGGTGATCTGAGTTGGTGTCCCACAGTCCTATGAATTTCATCAATTTTAGTCACCTATGTAGGCCATTATATCAATACATATAGTTATAATTATGCACTTTAATCAAATGCAATTATTTGGAAATTCAGCAAATCTTTTATGCACAATTTGAAAGTGATAAATATTTTTAGACATTTTCGAGAATGCATATCTATTGTATGAAAGAAAGGTATAACATGCTTTTATTGTCATGATAGAATTCCTGACAAAATCAATAATGAAAACTGAAGAATGTATTACATGTATTGTAAAGGGGTCCATTTGTGAAGATTTGACTGGATTAAAAATGTATCTAACTTAATAATTCATGACTATGATGTATATGTTTACAGTATAGACTATCTGTATCTTATACTATAGGATACATCACACATACTCTGATCGGGAAGAAACATGTGACTATTTTCTGTTATCATTCTGTTCCCATCAGGTATCTTCATTAGAACCCTGAGCAACTCTGGAGGATCTTAAATTAAGAGATTCATCTTTAAGTAATTTTCTAACAATTAGATATAATTTGTTGACATTAAAGGCTTTGTCCATCAGGCATCGACACAGTACATGAGAGAAAACCAAAATATGGACCACCTTTATCAACGACATTGATCCCAGTTCATTGCCAATATATGACAATGCAAGAAACTGATAAATTCAATACAAATGTCCTACCCAGCTGTAAGAATAAATGTGCTCGTAATAACTCGAGAAAATACAACAGCTTTGTGTATAGGAATAAGATATAGATACCATGAAAGAAACTTCAATTCTTAGAACAACCTAATATGACAAAACCTGTTGTATGCACTCTGATAGGATAGATAAGGGTTACACAGCACTCCTCTAAGCATTGAGTGAATATGAAAGTAAAACAAAACCACACCAAATATACATGGTATAATCGAATCCAGCAAAGTACACCAGAGGAAAGATGAACACAGATACATCCTTGCTAGATGATTTTTTGAAAATAATCATGCTAGATCTATGATTGTTTTTTATAAATACCAGTACCGTAATCATTTATACCTCAAATTGTACTAGATAAAAATGAAAACGTTTTAGCATCCTGACATGACTTCTCATGTCGATGGACCTGTCTCAAGGATATATACATATACCGTAGGATGTACCATATCATATTCAATGTCTCGAAATGATTGGAAACAGAAATATTTGGATATTCTTTGTGTCACATCAAATTGGATAACATGTTTGTTATACTTAAATTGATAGTTATACCGGGAAGTATATACCTCTTGGATCACACTCACTATTTTACGTGGCAACATCGGGATTCCTTAAGCACCTATATTGTACATTTCGCGGTGAACTGCCACACTCAAACCCGCTAGTGCACATATAATGTTTAATCAGTTTATAATATTAAATCAGAGATTTTTTTCTATTTAGGTGATGTTGCATCTTGATTAGTCTTTATATACTGCTATCACAGTTACAACACATGGTACCACTATTAAGATTTTTATATTTGATTTGATAAGTATCAATAGTCTGACATGTGTGGGAGTGAGTAGTGGTATGGATATCTAGCTATTGAATTACGTAAAACTAAATTCAAAGTAAGATATACATATAGATATATATATACTATGAGATGCTAGATTGACGGTCGGCACCGCTGTAATTGGAACACTGCTTATTTGGTGTATCTCAGACTTAACAGTCCAAAACATAAATTATACATCTCGCAATGTAGAAGAGTTATGGTTGATACTTTCATACAAATCAGTAGTTTATGACTATAGGAACGAGGTGATGGGCGCCCCTCGCAGCTAGGAGGAAATCAGGAGTTTATCTTTGACATTGCATGGTTGCAATCTGACTCCAGATATACTATACTGAGGAGCTACAACGCATAAATCACAATATCTGCAAATGATTGTATCATAGCCATTCACAACATGAGCAATTCATGAAAATCATACTTAACTAGTAATAGTGATAATGAACTCGCATACAAAGTCTCGATTGTGAACACAATTTTTGATTATGACCAACTTGTACTACATACAGCACTGCTGAATATCGACGCAACGGATTTGATATTCATGTACAAATAAATGCATTTACCTCTTCACCCCCGGCCTTCCCTGGGCAATTAATATATCTATAATTAATATGCATACATCTTAATAACAAACTAACATTGAACACTTTCTAACCCCAAATTCCCACAACTATGTAAAATATGCTAAAAAAAACCGGACTGGATTTGCCCACGTGGGGCTGGCATCAAGTGGGGGTGAAGGGTATACTCATACATCACTACTAAAATCATTTGAAGTCACACTGCAAAGTCTTGTAACAATACATAAAGACTCGTGAATAGGGAGCACCTGTATACAACCGAAGTGACGGAGTGGGTAGGCTTTATTGTCAATAAGGAAAATGATCGCACAAAAAACAAAATACTCATTGTTTACAAATGATTACATGGAGTTTTACCACACAACCGAATAGTTTACAGTTCTTTGTACAACTGCATATTTGAATGCGACTCTGTGATGCTTCGATTCACCCTGGGCCTAACTTCATACCAGAGTCTAGTGTCCCCGAGGGGAGCCCAGAATTTGCCGCCAAACCCATGCGGGATGGATGGATGTATGGATGGCTTCGATTTACCTATAAACGTAGGAAAGCTTGCATTCACCATCGGACACATCAGTTGCGCAACCGGAGGAATTACAATTTGACCTGCAGATACATTTCTAAATGTTGAAGAAATGCAATCGGAGTTCCAATGAAATCTTAGAGAGATCCAATGGCAATAAGAGACCCCCCTCTCTCTCTATGCATATATTAACCCTGGGGAACTCCATATAGAAATGCAGGGGCTTGCAAAGTTATTATGTCATCTTCTATATCATACAGGTCTAAGGAATCAGACACGGAAGGCGCAGGTGAAAAGGCCCCAAAACAATGAGGTTTCTTTCTCAGATACAGAGTAAAAGACCATCCTAAGCGGTGGGTGAATAGCAGACATACGTTTCCCACATATAAACTTTGGGTATTTTTAGTTATATGATATCAAGGTGTCATCACTTGTGCGTTTATGACACTCGGTGTCAGTAAGGTGCTTCCGAGTCTCAGAAAGGGCACGATGGCGTTAATTCTCTATACCTAACATAAACATAATAATTATCTTCCCACCAAGAAACTCTCTATTCGTTAAGCAAGGACAGTAAGGAAAATCATACTGGATTTAGTTAAGAGATTGCATTGTCAGTTGCACATATATATGCAAGTGCCATTAGTTATAAACCGTATTTAATTTCGATTCCCCCTGGAGTAAATGATAATCAAAGTGCAGAAAAGCGAAACCGAAATAATCTTTACCGAAATAATTTAGCCAAGATATAATACGGCAATTAATGTATGATTAACTTGACCTTGGAATGTTAAAAAGATATAAACACAGTAATTTCCGTTTGTGCATAGATTAAGAACTGACACCATCGTCCCACCAGCTGACCCAGTGACACATCATCTTTAGCGACACCAGTTGCGACCTCAGGAACTCACTACTTCTTGTGAGAAATGTTAATGTAGAGGTAGTATCGTCAGTACTACATATATGTATAAATGCTAGATAAGAAACACACAACATAATTGTACAACAGAGAAGTAGAACACACTGATAATGAATCTAAACACTTATGAAATACAACTCCCTAGAATGGCTTGTTTCAAAGAATAATTCAGAGAAATGTGAATTAGGAGAAAATACGGTCTTGGGATGGTATATCAATATTATCATAATAATTGTATAATCATAGTAAGTTATAATTATTATTTAATTGACTAGAAACGTGTGGATGGTTCTATGACATGGACAGATAATACGTATACAGCTCAGTCTATCCGGAAAAAGGTGCAATTCCAGTTCTATTCGCCAGAAATCAATAGAAATTGTTATGGCTCACAGGGCCTAAACATGGAACACACAGAGAATTGATAAATGATTAATGACCGACATTGAGGTGCCGGGTCATTAATCCTATTAGTCTCTGTCTGAGGTATTTATAGCCCCAGGGCTGCTCAAGGCAGTGACTAAAAGGTAATACAAATGTCATTTTCTTCCTACACGGAATCAGATGTAGGAAACCTGGTGAATCCATATTGCTTAAAATATTGATGTCCAACTGAAAACACCTCTTAAGATTTAAAACAAATTATACATGTGTATATCGATTCTTGATAGCTATCAATCAACGATGGCTGACTTTAGTATCCATGAATTGTAAAACGAAGTTGGCTGGAATTGCATCTTTTGCAATTGCAACACTCAGAGACTAATGTTCCTAAGGTAGACACTCTTCTAGAAAAGGATAGGCAAATATCCACAATAACTGGGAAGTTGTAAGAGATTCCATGTTTGCTGGTTATACAAATAACCCAGCAACATGGATATAAACTTGTGTAAATACGACCTAAAACTAATGTTTTCCCTCATTCAATGTGTTCACTGTTATGTACATAATCGAAATTGTGAAAAATAGTCTTGGATAGTCTACACACAGTAGCCTGTAACCCTCCTCCCTATCCCAACCCCCCAAAAAAGAAATGAGAAAAAAAATGATATTACTCTGCCAATTGAAAACCCCAGTATAATGAAGAGCAACAACAAACGACAAACGTCCCTACAGGGTAATAGTTAATTATATATGATGTTAAAAATAGAATAGCAAGATTAACAATTACAATGTCTCAAAGAAAGAGTAAAATTATCACAATGTCAAACATTACTTAGATTTATATTACTTAACATTTATTTTCCTTTCGAAGAGCCCAGCTCCTAATTGTTTGAGGGCTAAAGGGATACTTTCTCATGAGCCCTGGAAATATATTCATCAATATATATATATATATATATATGCTGTTTTAAACCAACCCTTACACAACAGTCTCAGCGGAGAGCAATTTCAACATCAATTTTGGTACAAATGTGTCGAGCATGTTCCTTCCCTCATAGTATACTCACTGTTAATTAAATCGTGAATACGTGTATTCTGGTCCTGTCTTCTTTAGAATGATTATACCATATTCACATACGTTTTAAGGTCACTTGTCCACCAACACCGACAGTCAGACAGCACAAGGCTAAATAGAATAAGTTCTTTCATAAAAATACTTCTCAATGATATCGAACAGGTTTGATCCGACTTCTACACACCTGTGTTTCAGGGATGTTACAAATAAATCTGTCTTAATGCCTGTGTCTGTCAGGGCCTGTGGACAGTATTGGCGGAAAGGCTTTGGTCCATTTTTCATTTAGAAATAAATTTTGTAAAGAAAGGTTTATATCTCAGTATAACGATACAGATTTCGTTTTCTGTATCGTTATACTGAGACAGAATCCCCACTTTACTATTTCCCCAGGCTCACATATGTACCATTCAAAGTAACCAACTTAAGTACTCCCTAGTGATCCTACCTTAAAGCCACAATTATAATTCCGTATAGATATACTGTATCTAGGAACAAAATACCGTGGGATAATACATCTCTTACTGTTAGAGTACAGGCAATGCAACCCACAAGTACCTGTAGAGGCCCAACAGTCAGAACCGCTTGTTACTAAAGTCCTCAGGCATTCCCACCTCTCCAGCATCCTATCTGCAAAACTGTTTTCCTCGTTAGTTTTCTATATTTTATATTTCTATATCTATCAATCCCCATTTGAGGCACATATTTGTAAGTCCATAAAGTGGGAACACACAGTAAAAATAACCGTATAGTGAGTCCTTACTGTAGGTCTCCACTGTGACCCTGAGAGGGCAGTGGAGTTATTTACCATCACCTAGCTACCAGCACTGGTCACCTACACTGACCAAGGTCAAGCACCAAACCAGAGGGATATTTATAGAGCTGTGTGGCATAGGTGAGATCACTATTTTATAACTTCGGTAGTACAAGGGTTGGTTTGCTTCTAAGCCATGTTTTACCCAATATAGAAATAGATTTTGATCAGAATATTTAGCGTTTATTCCAAGCATTGATTATAATAATATAATTTATTTGCCTCATTCTTCCAATGGATAATTTGCCGTTTCATTAGGGTCAAAAGCCATATCGACACCTAAATGAAGGATATGAGAAAAAACCCACAAATGATCTGTCATATATATATAGGCCAACATCATTTTCGTGTTTGTAGTTTTCCGAATACGTATGAGTACTTTGTTTGTCTCTCAAAAATGATGTCTTTCACACAGAGCTCATTACAATGTCTAGATTGGGAAGTGAGCGTCTAAGATAGAGTGACCATAGAATGAGCCCTCATGGTCTCATTTTTATCTTGTACAGTTTGAGTTTGAAGCCTAGAAGTTCCGTGAGGACTGCAGAGAAGGCGGATAGGACAATCACTTTGGTGACATTGTAGAGGAAAGGATTTGCAGATAAACCAGAAATCTTGAATGGACTCTCCAGCTCCTGAAACAAGAAGAAAATATTGAAATGAATATCATATATGTGCGTTTCGCGAATATACGTTTTTCAGTAAAATATTCTTGTCATCAAAGTAATTAAAAGCCAATGTAGTAATTTCCCTTTGCCTTAATTAACTCTTAAACAACAAAGAGGGGGTGCTGCAATAATACACCTTTATGGTATAGGAGATACAGGGGATATAGGACAAAACTAAGCTAAGATATAGGACAATTCAAAGCGGTAAGTCGAGCCTAATCTTAATACAATTATACCGAACATAGGTTAAGAACTTTTAAAAACTGGTTGCAATTAGTAAGAAGTGTCAAGTAAGAATGTGAATGTTGTGTGTTCGAACCCTAATAGCGGAACTCCACTATAGGTAAAAAACGGCGCCAACAGGCAAAATTCGTCGCCGACATTTCTAAAAATTCGGAAAATTCGACATGACTAAAAATTCTAGTGGATGAGGGGGTAAAATAGGTTGTTGGCAACACATTTATTTGTTGCCAACAATTGCAAAATATCTAACTTGATTAGATATTTCGTCGCAAAAAATTCGTCGCAGCCGTTTTTGCCTGTTGGCGCCGTTTTTTACCTATAGTGGAGTTCCGCTATAATATGGCTGCAATTTCAAAAGTCCTGGTAAAACAGTGTTTTAAGCACGTATGTATACATACCCTCTATGGTCCGCTCCATATCAAAAGGTATAACGCTGTTGCACCGATTTTGAGCTTTTAAAATATATTACCAGGACCATACACCAATAGGTTGTATGACTCTGATATTACGAAGTGAATTTACCTTTAGGAGGTCCTCAGCCAGTTTGAGGACGCTGTTGGCCAGCATCAGTTCATCCTTCTTATGGGGTTTCTGCTCCATGTGTAAATACAGATTTATCTGAAGAATACAAATCATAGTGTTATTGTATTTCCCTATTATTGCTCATATGTTCACAAGTCATCAGAAGGGTTGTTCAGCCATGTATTTATAACATAATTCGGGGACCAATACAGTTGAACGTTGAAATGATCAACATTCATCAAAGGCCTAGATAATTTATTTCGGACTCTAGAGCAACACCAGGAGGAATTAGTGTGTAATCACTAGTCTACAATATCAATGTAAGATTCCCCCCACGCGATTCAGGACTCAAGTGGTGTCGATAAGATGTACTTACTTGCTCTGTTATGAGGACACTGAAATTGCGATATTTGCGGTTGATCTTTGTGCCGATGGTCATGAATCTGAGGAGATAGATGGCCAGAGCCATACACCAACCCACTAATTCCCAGTTACCCAGGTGGTCCAGGAAACCACCGCTGTCCTGCAGCAGCTGCAAACCAAGGAGTAATGATATAATATGAGTAGATTTTTCGGAGCTGTTTGTCACGGGCACTGATACTGCCCAAGACCGCTGAGAAACCTTGTTTATGGTTTGTTCATGTAGATCTCCTGGACAACGCGAGAGAGAGAGAGAGAGAGAGAGAGAGAGAGATAGATAGGTGTGTGTGTGTGGCGGGGGGGGGGGACACAGAGAGAGGGAGCCGGGAGAAAATGACCATTTCTGTAACTTATAGTCAGAGGAAAATCATTCAAACACCAAAATGATACTTGGAATATGGACATAAGTTGATGGTGAGTATAAAATCACCCATACAACTGACCCCCGCTAATGGCTCTAATAATGAGATACTCGATAATGGGAATCTCTCAGTTTTGCCCTCGGCATTATACACCATACAGTGCACCAGCAGCCCCTTAATGTCGGTCATTAATCCTTTAGTAAAATCGTTTATTACAAAATGTCACAGCATAACAAAAAATAATCTGTATTGTAAAGCAGTTAAATACGGCATAAAAGACATGCCCAACTGAGACCTCTGTATCCCACATTCCCCTCGCCCAACTATATGTTTCTTATAATAATAAGTTATTTAGTATTGATATATTGGCTGTATAACATTTAGAACTATGAATACACGACAGGATGTACAGTTAATTGCTAAAAGTACTGAATAGAATATTGTAATGGGAAAATAACCTCGATGTGCCAGAACGAGTAGCAGGGCGCTACGAAAATCACCCCTGGGGTGAGTGTGTCAATAATGTAATTAAAGCCTGAATAAAATTCTGTTCTAAAAAAACAAGGCACAGCTAAATGATGGCATAGTATTTTTCAGATGGTTCTCCTATACATGAGATAGTATTCCAGGAGAAGATTCTGAATTGTTTCCGAGTGATTAAGGGTATTATTTTCAGCAATCCCACAGACATCACTATAGCCAATATAGAAGCCTTTTATATTTACGGAAGTCAGGTCACTTATTTTTTCATACAAAAAGTGCTATGAGAAGTTCACAAAAAAAGGTACTAGCAAGAAATCTCTATGTAAATGTAACATAAGAAAGTATAGGATAATCTATTATTTACTATTTGCTTTGCCTGTTGAAATCAACATGTGTAACTTTTCACTGGTCGTTCTGGTCGACATGACCGACCTTGTGATCAATGTAATTTATCTTAAGTGAAAAGATACACAATAACTAAAAACAATAGAAAAGACCCCACCTAAAATGTATTGAAAAACAGAAATAAAAGACTATCTCACCTTTAAGCACATGAGGGATACAAAAATGACGGCAAGTATAAAAGCAGCAGACACAATGGTATCTATGGATCTCTGCGGACCACGTTTCTGAAATAAATTCAAAGAAAATTTGAAAACTGTCATCTCTGTGGGAATGTAGACGTTAAGTCCTAGTTATATATGGTCCTGATACCCTTCATCAAATGTAAAATAATCTTGAAGCTAAATCTTGCTAAGAGAAAGGATATTATACAATTCAGAACATTACGTGGGCTTGTAACGACTTCGGTAGATTTTCTGAATGCACGAGAAACATAAAATATGACTGAAAATAATTTATATATTTATGGATAATAATTTTGACAGTATTTAAAATGGATTAGTACATGTATAAGCAAACCTTTAGGTAGGAGCGCAGAGAGAGCCAAGTTTTTATGTTGCGCACTTTGTTGAGCCTGAAGTGAGGAAGTTCGTACTTCTTAGCGCGCCGTGATGATGTCAGGTAACAGAAGTTTTTGGCATACAGTAACCTCTGCAAAGCATGAAGGAAAACAACATGGTCATTCTGTGAATATGACTTCACAGTAAATCTTTTACAATCCCATTTATGGCCCTTTTCAATGAAAGACGCTACCTCCTCCCTTGTTTCTCTTTTTACTGCCACTGTTATCTATCTACTATCACCTCGTCCTGAACATAATTTAATAGACAGGGGTTGAAATGTGGGTATACACATGAGCATGTCAAGGTTTAGCAAACATTAATATATTATTTTGTATTTTATTGATGAAAAAGATGAATACATATATGTGACTTTTCATGAACCTGATCGAGGTAAGACATGAAAAACATATCTATAAAGTAGTCCGAATGAAAAAGTGAATGACGTAGTACATACTAATTAGTAATAATATGAGTCATACATGAAGAAACTATAGCTGTTTAATATAATATGAAAATAGATAATATTGCTCCCACCTGTTTAAAGGTTCTATCAGCTACAGAGAGCAGAAAGAAGAATATGAGGGCGAGGGAGAAGCGTTGGATCGCTCCATTAATTATCACAATCTGGATCCTGAATAATGAAAAACATTGTTATTAGTCACATTGTATCGAGAGTCCTCGTAATCTTTGTTTTATATAGAATTAAAATCAATTGTAGGCTAGTACCATGTAGGCATTTACTAATTAAGAAGGACAAACATACTGCATCTATATGTTCTATACATATTGTTCTAAGCTAAATATTTCGTGGCGGGGGTGTTCAAGAAATGATGATCTTTAGTTATTCCAACCTACAACGAAGGATTTAATGAATCCGGTAATTTGAGTTATCTATTAGTGTTAAGTAAAATCGTAGCGTAGGAAATAGCAAAACTGTATCAAAGTGTGGTAAAGGTTGTCTAGCTAAGATTAGGACATACCTCCAGTGGGCACCGAAGACGGTTGTAAGAAGCTGGTGAATCTGGGCGGGAGACATGATGCAGGTCCAGCTTAGCTGCGTGCTATAGGAGCGGAAGGCGAGAGGCATCAAGGTGAAGACTAGAGCGAAGAGCACACCTAGCACGACATCATCACACATCTGCAAGAGAATAAACACAGCTAGGTAGTATCCTACTAACAAACGTAGATGTGTACCCAGGGAAGCTGACACATGCAAAACTAACAAGAAACATTCTACCAATCCTAAATCAAATGTCAGAGTTTAAAGTATTGATAATATCTTACATCATACGATTACTCGTTTACGCACAGGGTTAAGTTCATTTAAATTGAATTATAACCTGAAGAGGAAATCTCTTATTTCTTGAGTGCCTAGTAAATTTACCTGTGGAATTTTGTCGACCCTTTGTATGATGGTCCAGCCTATGTCCAGTACAGTAAGGTCAACTTTCTTCACTTGGTCATCCTCCCATATCATACAGCTCACTGTTTGGTGGAATATGATACACGTGTTAATAGTCGGTAATAATTTAAGAGTAATTACAAGTACTGAAGATATAACTTTAGATTATTTTAGATCATTCCCAGTCGAAAAAAAAACGGCTGGTGAAAGTCGGACGCGTCTAATCGTTCATTATAGAGTGCTATTTTAAACTAATGTGATTAAGCTTCACAAATTCAACGCACAATATTTTTTATTTTTCTCTCTGTCTCTCTGTGTCTCTTAGCACCCGACTCAATAGTATGATATGTCATATAATCAATCTTATATCGATATCCCCAGAATACACCCTTGATTCTAATCCTTTGGGAGACCGTGATATGCAAGTATGATTTAACAGTAGAGATGCAGAGAAGCCCAGAAGAATTCAGCGGCAAAGTTAGTATTGTACCTGGTGGGAAAAATCTGCAGTATTGATGCTGTGATGCGAGATGTTCTAAAGGCTTTCTTATAAATTATGCTATAAGACAATTATATTGCATAATGAGCAGTCGGAAATAAATAAGTAAAACGGAATAGATTACCTTTGTCTGATGAAGAGGCAAGATTGTTTAGAACTGAGTAAGTCTGAAAGGAATAACAAAATTGGAATTATAGAGATATGATACAAAACATGTAGATTTTAAGTGATGATGGTGATCGGGAAAACCTTACTAAACGTAAACTTTAGTTTCCATATGACGACAATACCGTACTTTCTTCATATAAATTCAAGATTGCATATCATGAAATACGAACTGAATTCCTAAAAATATAACACTCAAGTAACAAAATCAATGGTTAGAAATTGTATACAATCTATAATTTCATCAAACCATTTTTGGATTGCGTACCCTGAATATGTCCACCTATAGAAAAGAACATTTATTAAACAGAGACCTTGTCAACTACTATTGAAAACTGTACATGACCAAATGCAGTACAGGCGAACTAGGAAGACCTGCGAATGCAGATAGATGAGCCTAATTTCCTTTATGTTCTAATCGGAAATAAAAAATATATATAACATGGTCCTTTGGTCATTTACATCACATGAAAGGTCAGATACCGATACAGAAACAGACAGTAAACAAAGGTGCACGGTCTGTAACTGTATCTCCGGGCTTAATTTGCGAATATGGCAGGCACGAGGTATTTTATATTGGTACATGGCTCACTTACATTATGCATATGGGAGCTATGGAATGGGTCCTCACTGGTTGCCTCGTGATCAGATGAATCTGGATCCTCATCCTCGGTACTACATGAACTACTGCTACTGCCCTCTGACGGCACAGTATCCTCCCACTCATACTCGGATGTCTGAAACACAATAAGCAATAGACAAAATAAAGTCTCCATGAATTTCAGTCTTCTGCCTCTGTCGATATCAATAACTTATACAGTAATTTGCATCAATGCATGAATAGATAGCCAAAAAAACTTGTTCAACCCTGTTGTGATTCCAAATCAAACGTATTCTTGCAAATCTCAGTATTTCTCTTTGAAATCGGCAAAGAAGTGGCTATTGATTTATAATTAGCATACATAGAATAACAATAGTTCATTAACCGATTATTGTGAATGATATGAATAGACATTACAAATAGATTAAAAAGTGAAGTAGTTCCTCAGCATTAATGGTTTCTATTATCGCAGATAATTAATTTTGGTCTTAGATCTTAGAATATGAATATTATATTAGACTCTTAGACTTATGAACATGAAATAGAATAAGGAAAGGGTCTTCTGTGCATAAAAATGGAAAATAAAGGGAACCGAGTGACAACTCCATGGGAAGCACCACCCTCCCTACACAGGACGAGTTAGTAGTGGAGAGTGGAGTGGACAGGAGTATACACGCTGCCGTGGGGAGGATGGGGAAACAAACACCAGAAAGTATTAGAGCACAGAACTATAACTGTTATAGTTCTGTGGTTAGAGAGATTTATTACTATTTTTGTATTTAATGATATTTAGTTACTTAGTTACCTGGAAAATATAAGAGCTTGATACAGTAGAATAAGAATTAGTCAGACGTGAACGCGTGCGAGTGAGCACACATTATATATATGCCTTTTTATTTCACCTCTGGAATGGAGTGTGCATAGACTTAGTATAGGCTTGCTATATGCGAGCGAGCGGGGAAAAAAAAGGCTTATTCCTCCCTAGGGAAGAAACGGATGACCCAGTTATTTCTTTCTGTGATTGTATTGGCTACAGAACTCCATGACGCAACTCTGCATTCTGGTCAAACGACGCACGTCTTATTGGACGACGTCGTAACTAGACACGAAGTAGCAGAGGAGTGAGACGGCAAACAAAAGAAATTATTTCAATTGATCTAAAGATACTCGAATATTATATAGACAATAATTCTTTTAGTCATTTAACTCCTAGGAGGTACATATTCATGCAAAATAAATGAGATGAACTAACTTCATGGGGGAAAGGTGAATGAAATGAATGACATATGCACCAAGAGTGCAGGTTTTTACCCTTTACTTAAATTAATATTCATTAAGTGGGTCCTCCTTTGTAGCAATATTGATTCACAAATTGACGTCCGAATTACATGTAGCCAAAGTTAAAAGGATACATATATTTTCATTATATATATCTTCACTTTGGGCTAAATGTGAGGAATACTGGAAAATTACCCCTAATTATGGTAAAATCAGGTTTTCAGAGATTTGCATATTGTCACATAATTAAATTTAGGACTTCAACTTTAGAGCTTTATATATAGAATTACATTACAATATTTACATGATTAGTGATTTAACTATCCCAGACACGCAGATAGTTTAAAGTTGCAAGTTACAGTATGAGCAAAAAAAGGTTACATTTATAAATGTAATATTTGCTATGTAAGAACTATTGGAATATTTGCTTTAACCATGCTGGCATCAACATTTGTGTTATTATGTTTCAGTATGGTATAGAACGATCGCTTGGATAGAGCAATGCAAAGGTTTATTCCGAAGGATTTCCATTTTCCCTTTCTAATTTGGTTTTCGGCGAATGCAAATGCGCCTTACAAGTTGAGCCGCGAATAATATCTGAATTAAAAATTGACGATTTTATCGGTTAAATCTGATATAACATACATATCTAAAGTTTCTTACTTATTCATGGGTATAAACATGTAACCTAAAAGAGTTATGTCGGTGACCACACTTTTCAATAGGAGTTCTTGTACTAATTCTAGGTTTTGGGGTTTAGATATTATTTGTTAAAACAAATTAAAATGCTTTTTAAAATTGGAAATAGGATGACTTTCACAATTCATTTTAAAGACAATAAAAGCTAGTTAAGTTAGTATGAGACTATCTATTTGAATAGTCTTCAGTAACTTCCCTATGAACTAATATATACAGTGACAGAGGAGCAACCACTGAATTATTATCAAGTATGACCTATATTGTAAAGGAAAGTTATCAGAAATGAGGGTGAAGGAATATCGGGCCCAAACCCCTGCTAAGCCATACATTCTGCAAACACCAAGTAAATAACCATATTATATGTATAGTATAAACATTCAACAATGAAGAAAATAAGTAGAATTTGAACATATTCAGTGGGAGGGAATTTTTCCGATTAAGATGACATAGCATCCTTCTTGGGTTAGTAGTAGAATTGTAGCAGTAGCATCAGTAGCAATAGCAGCTGTGGCCGGTATAATATACGGAAAGGTGTAGATGCAGTGTTATCACCCTAAACCTTGCTAAGAGAGTGACAGAATAAATAGGTACATAGAGACACGTACTGGAAGGAAATCCTGGCCACATTTTCTAGCTTGGGAAGCAAAAGGAAGAAGTTGTGAAAAAATGTTTAGGAAACTGGTTCCACCTTCTCCGTGGTCCGTTATTTTCGATCATACTGGAGTCAACCTATCAACTTTACTTCTCGTATAATATCGTTGTGTGTACCCCGATGATCGACCTGGTGAAGATCTATGATTTCAAAGCATTCCTAGAGAATACCAATATCGTTTTCTGGAGCAAAACTAGACGGGGTTTTTATTATATCGTGCACAGGTAATTTGACCAGAAATGACCACTTGTAATAAATTCACTCTAAAATAAATTTCAAAGATATCTACAAATTTGATGTTTATGGTCAAGTGATATAGTGATTTCTCAAGTTATATGGACCAGGGAGAGGGTAGGATATAATGCAGTTGCTTTACGGAGTTGGGACATGAATATGGGCAGCGTAAAACATTGTAACAGACTTCACTGAGTCCCTCTGCAGACCACTGCCGCTCAATGTGCCTCGATGACTGCAACTAAAAGCCAGAGAGATTCATTTTAATATGGCTCCGCCATTAAGTAAGTATTTATGTATTTCCAGCAACGCATGAAAATGTTGTATTTTGTATTGTTATAATAGTCTGGTCACTCACTCGTAATAATAATAAAAAAGTAATAATGACTTCTGTTGCATATATATACTGCTTCTGTTTTTATAAATAGCTATACGAAACAGCCTACTAGTGCGGGTCCCTTCTGTTTCCCTAATCCAACTTCCCTAATAAGGTTATTATGTTAAAGGAAACAAGTCAACCTACAAAATAAAATCCGCCCATATATCAACATCCATTACATATATCAATATTTCTTATTTATATGTTGGCTACAATTAGGATGATTATCTGCTGGTTAGAGTATGTGTCTGTTTATCGAAAACGGGAATTGTGCTCTCCACCGAATTTTAATTCAGAATCCAACAAATAGGACTTTTCTTATTCCACAGATATCCCAACTGCTGTGTCAAGAATGGATAAACGAGAAATACTATCGTTTCAATACAGGTGTCCTTATGAATGCTTACATACTATTGTAATATGTTCCAGTCTGAATATTTAGCAACGGGTCAGAAAAGAAGGATGAAGATCGTTTTTTTAATGGTGACCTCACGAAAAATAAACTAGTGATTCAGAAGCAACAAAATTGTCTACAAAATTGATGGCTCTATGGCTGAAGCGTAGAATTAATTAATGCAATCAAGTGGGTGCTATCTAGAAATGTAATGTTATGGCAGAGTTGCACTCAAATGAGTATCTCTACTTGGATAATAAAGAATCTAGATCTATCCGTTGAATTGTTTCAAAAAACCTATCTATTATTAAAGCCTCTATAATAACTATGGCATAGCTACATAGACTTAACGTTGCCATTTTGCATGTATTGACAAATAGGAATGTTCTGAAATAGCTTTGAATTTGGCTTATAAGCACCACATATGCCAGTTTTGAAAACATGATAAATCTTACTAGCTGCATTTATTTGGAAATCAAATAATATAACACATAAATTATATTATATCGTCATATGAGTATTTCATGAGTTCTGTTAGATCCGGGGAATATAGACCTAGAGAAAATACCTGCATGTTATGAGTTGACACGATAGTGAATTTGGTATCGCACATTATTTTAACGGTGCAAAACGCTCGTGCATTCTTTGGAAAAAATAGATATGAATCATTAGCATACACATACCCTAAGTGAGATGGGCGTGTTGGGTCCAGTGTCAGCCTCTGATTCACAAGAACTTTCCTTCCTGTCGACTACCTTTACTGAAAGCCTGTCATGTTTAGCTTTGAATTTAATGTCATTTTTGGTCTCTGGGCTACCTGTCGAGCGTTGTCTGCGGCGCAGTATCATTTCAGGTGTGTCACCTGAGAATGCAGCCTCAGAATCGGCCTCTTCGTTGGTGTTGGTTCCTTCATCATCTGTTCTGACTATCTGTGGAGGAATGAACACTCCTCGTTCAGATTTTGCTAATCTCATTAAGCCACTAGCGGGCTTGTATTTCTTTGTTTCAAACATCAATGAATCACTACCAGTTGAGCTGATTGAAAAATCATCCAAAGGACTACGGTCTTCACTAGGGTTGGTGTAAGTCCAGTCGACTGTTATACCTTCGTCGCAACATAGTACACGTGGAGCCGTACGAGGTGAATGGAGTTGACTGTGATCGGTGCTAGCTGTATTTGCATTATGGTTAGCTCCAGAAACCTTCTCCACATGGTCCTTGGTAGTTTTGTCAAGGTCTTTGTGAGCTTTGTTTGAAGCCACCTGTAATGCAGATGTCATTTGGGTGGAGGGATCTCGGAAACGCTTGCCGTTGTTACTCGAATCACCAGCGACGTCTCTGTTAGCTTCAGGATTGGCACATTCACAAGGGATTATCAGGTCATCCCGTAGCTTAATCCCTTGAATGGATTCATCAGGGAGAATTATTTCTCCAGTAAAGTCTTGTATAGCTTGATTGAGATCTTCAGATGTACACATAGCGCTATCATCACTATCAATACCTTTGTATTCAAGCACCTTGGTCTTGGCAACTGCAGTTTTCCCAGATACAAGCTCCTCTTTCTTTTCAACATTTGTAGGTATCCTAGGACTAGTTTTTCTTCGAGTAACTTTATCAACTGTATTATTGAGCATACTTTTACTACTAGCTTCTAGAGGACTTTTGTGAGGGCCAGTGTTCCGAAGCACACCATTGCTCACGGCTGCCCCATTCCTTGTGTGAGATTGACAATGCTTACCACTGGCTCCGGCCACAAGTCCAATTCCTGGTATGAACCTATTCTTATCAAACATTTCCTTACCAGGAGAACTGTCAGATGATCGAGCTTTGCGACGAGGTCCAAGCTTCTGTCGATTACTGCGCTTTGAAGCTGACAACTTACTAGAGCGACGTTCACGACTACTAGAGCTGTCTTCTAAAAGTTTATCTGTTTCTGTTTCTTGGGAGGCACTTTCTTTCTCTGACATCTTGAACCGTGGCCTTTTCTTCTTTTTTTGCCCATTACTAGGATTTCTAAAGTACGAAATTCGAAACATTTCATCGTTCATTTATCAACAAAGGAACACAGAGCATGATGATTAGGCGACGAATTATGGAATAAAAGCTTATGATGGATTTCTTATAATTTATTTATTTTAATGAATCAGAATATAATAGATGGATTAAAATCTAAGAGATGTGTATGATACAAGATTTGTCTTATAATTAATTTTATGCAAGAATAGTTAATCGATATCTCATCACAATTTTCAGGTACTGTAATACTGTTAAGTTAACCACGCAACGGATTTAAAATAAAAACGGTGACATCCTACAATAAAAAATATAGGGAACGTCTCACTTTTTAATAGATGGCACGAAACAAAGTTTAAGTCGGTTCTTAATATACGGTCCTATGTTTAAACTACATGTAATCTTAATAATCTCGGTCTAGGTAGAATTGATAATTGACTTTATTTACGTATGAAGTGTGCATACATTCTGCTTTATTAGATTCAATAAACCGACAAAAGGGCTTATCGTCTAGGTGGTGACTAGCTACCTACATTTGACATCAAACTTTCAACACATACTCACCCCTTAAGTTTAGGTCTGTGGTGGTGTTTGTGTGAGAGTCTGGTGGCCACAATCTGTGCATGCATCAGTCCAAGCACCATCATGAGTATCCAGGGAGATGTCAGGTGGGCCAGAGATAGAGTCTGTGTGAAGAAAGACAAAATTAGATCGTCATCTAAGGTGGAATTCGAGGCAAAGACATGGATCCCCTATCTCCCACATCCCCACACTTCTTATCGACCGTCTAGACACATGGCTAACTAACTGTGAAATAAAATTAGAAAAGGCCACTACGCCCCCTCATTTTGAACATAATCCCCCTAATTTAATGAGCATCGGATACTGTGACAATTTGGAACCCGCGACCCTTTATTAATTGAACGATTCCCGAACATGCTTTCAAATCTAAAAAAAATGTGGCAATTGACATTTCTTCAAATTTCATTTAGAGGATGCTTTTAGTTGAGCACGCTATTGCAGACTAATACTGAATTACCTCATTGCTGATGACATCACCATTATCAGTGATATACACAACAGTAGCACCCACTTGTATGACGTAGAGAAATGTGATGCATACAGTGAACGATCTCGTTGTCTGGTTCTCCCACCTGAAGGATAAAATAATGAAATCTTTGGAATGCATTACTATACACGGTGAAAGGTTACAACTTGTCCGTTTATTTCATTTTAAAATTGATCATACAAGCCACATTAAAAGAAAAATCATTCGTTTGTATGCAACAATCGTCCTTCAAATTTTAGCCCAATGTGTTACTTTGTTAACTTCAAATTATTTTGAATATTTGTTTCTATATAGCTAATCTGGTCTTTATTAAATATCTAACAAGGATGTATGATGATGAGTATTGACTCTAAGTGAACAATACCCTATATTTAAGGTTACAGTCCCCCCTCCACTACCCCATTCACGCTCACATAAGAAAGCGGTTAATTAATTTCGGTCGTTACTTGAAAGATATGCCATCACACAAATGTCAGGATCGAGACACTTCAATTCCTCCAACCATACTGGGGAACATGACGCAACCTTCCATGTCTTGGCATTTGCACCACGCAGCACCGAAAAGGCAATCTCTGAAGACATTCGCAACGAGTTGGAATTGAAATGAATCCACCGCCTTAAGTATATGTCACCTTAAGGCCTCAACATCATGGATGCCATCACCTGGCACACTGCTCAATAACCACACGCTCTTCTAGTCCTCCCACCCGTGCTATCTAGCTACGTTGAAAAGATTTCGCCCCATCGATAGCAACATGGGTGCGAGGCTTCCTGAGCGTTGAGCACCATTTGGCCCCCGTGACGATATGCCCATGATATTTTCTTCTTCTGATACAAGATTAAATACTTGGGAATATTACATAATTAAATCACGCATTACTATGTATGATATCAGAAACACAAGGGGTCCTAAACAAACCCTCTTATGTCCAGTGGTTATTTGTAGGTAACCCTACAACCTCCACTCGGGGATAAACATTTTAACAAGATAAAATATTCTCAACCTTAGAGTAATTTTATTATTCATTCCTTCAGATTATTCACTGCCTGAAAATAAAATTCTACATTGAGAGCCAACAGTTTTATACTATACATGTCAACATTCCCTCCTCCATAAGGTCATGTTTATTGTGCCTGGGGCCCGTTGCATGAGGTATCGTTAAGTAAAAGTTGTGTCCTTAAAATATCCCTAACACTTTACTGTTGCACCAGCCAATATCGTGTCCTTAAGTCACGTTTCGTGTCCTTAAATGGGGTTTTTTAACAACGTGCCTTTGAGCATGGGATATCCTTATCATAGTGCTAAGTGACCGCCGTTGTCTGCTCGTTTCTGAGCGATAATAGAGCAACTAGTGTATCGAGAATTTGATAATGAGAATGGGAGGGACAGGACATATTTTTTCTCAGAAATGGTGATGATATATATGATACGTATATTTCATGATTTGAAATAATTTTCTTATGTACAAAAATGTAAAAATAAGACACAATGTACGGGTATGTTGCTACCAGTTGCAACGCACCACTTTCACCATTATGCCCGCCTCTAGTTAAGGATAGGATAGATCTCATGCAACACTAGAACATTCGTATTGTTAATATATCCTTAACGTATCCTTAATATAATGTTAAGGCTACGATATCACCAAAAAGTGGTGCAACGGCCCCCTGGTGCGCTATACTAAGTGAAACCATGTTGTGCCAAATATGGTTAATATAACAATGGAGGGAGTTATTTATTATTATACAATCCCTTTATTCATTAAGGATAAAAAGGTTTATATGATAATTGGTCATTGTCTCTATCATGAGAGACAATCGCCAATAAACTGGGAAACATATCCAAGCACCTTAATTGAGCGCCCTCTTGTGATGTCATAATTAATATCCCTAAGGGAACAGTACTTAGGTATTGGATACCGATTGCTGAGAAGCATTCCCATATTTCTCAGTAGCATGCTGGCAGCACGAGAAGATCGCTCCTTGTCTCGTTCAATAATCAAATATCAAAATGATTAGACAGTTCTGCGATTGAACTCCACTCGCAACTGATTACAGCTGTGAGATACAATTGTTAGTTCTTGAGTGAAAATCATCATTGTTGTCCTTTTGTGAGAAAATATCATCATAGAATTTCAACGACAATATTCATCTTATCTGACATGGATGGTAGGAAACGTTGGTCAAGTTGGAATAGCATGTATGGCCTCAGGGACTCGTTGCTCCGTTTTTTCCCTAACTATTTCTCCATTGGAAATGTATGGAGAAATAGTTAGCGAGAAAACGGGGAAACGAGCCCTAGGCCAACCTAAACATGTATGATACCAAGTCATGTAGGTGTTCTCAGGGCATTCTTTGAGACGGCCTCCGCTCATCTGGTCACATGACAGTGCATCCACAAGTCTAGGAACGAACTGATTTTGTCCAATTCTGAACTATTAATCATATATAATATTAATTCCATATCATAAAATATATTCATCATGGGCATCAGCAACATTTCCGCAACATTTATACACAATTGTCGACAAAACAGAACAAGTGACTGCAATCTATGAACAATACTTGATATATCCATGCATGTAAGATCATAGCATTTTGACCCGTTTATGTATGGTTTCAAAGGGGTTGAAAACAGGTATTTTAACATAGGGTTGAATGGGCCTCGGCTGTTGTATTCACCCATGCAGCTGAGGCACACTTCCCGCCGATCATAGCGCCACCTGGAAATACCCAGATTCCCGTCTCAAAGAATGGTCTCAGGGGCCCGTTGTATGACGTTTTTGTGACATTGTATTGCTAGCATTATAATAGCGATCCGTCATGGATACAATTATTTTGGTATTGCATGAGGGCCTGCATTATCAGATCGCTGCATTAAGCTGAGGTTGGAACTATATGATATTATTAAATAATACATAGAACATAATTATATGCAATATATCACTGGTGGAGAACCCTGACATCATTTGCAGCAAAACTGCAATGGGTTTGAAAATCCCATAGACTTTAATGCAAAGCCCTTATAGTACCAGTCATATTTTGCACAAAATCAGATATTGCAAAAGACTTGTACTATCTACCATAAACTGTTCAACTCCAAAGAGAAGCAAGACCCTCAGCAACTCCACGCATCTATTCCAAGATAGTCACAACAATCCGAGGACAGACAAAACCACTTTACAGATGGATCCCTCCACCTAGGAAAGTGAGCTGCTGCTGCACTACACAGGAAAAACGTATCAGATGCCATCAGAATAAACCAGACCTGCACTATACTTGCCTGTCAACTACCCATCACCTGTCGGCACTGCAACTGCTCTCCAAACTGCCTTTTACTTCACCCACCCGACTCACAACCAAATCCTTTAGGCTTTAGCAGGCAAAAAGATTCCAGTGAGTCTCTAGTTAAAGCAGCATTCTCTACCATTACAACAAAAGAAATCTTACCAAATGTACTCATATTATGATTTAAAGGACTGAATTTATCAATATTTTCTGGTGTTATATGTTTAAATACAAAAATTTGAAGCCGAATCGGCCGAGAGAAAATGGCCAGCGATGAGCGATAATAAGTGAAGACAGCGCAAGAAAGGAGTTTGGCAGGCTCTCAAAATACAAATATGGACCTTTATGAAGGTCCGTAGCAAATACAACTAGACAAATTCCTCCAAAGTTTTGGTCAAATGACTTTTAGATGTGTTGGAAAAGAATGGGGAAAAAAGTAGAATATCTTTAGTTTTTGACTGATGGTAACTGAGAGTGCAGCTTTAAAATCGGCTGGATACCTAGCCATGTAGGGCTACTGGGAAATGACATGGCGGATAGGTTGGCCCAGGAGGCAGCACTCGACCCAGCTTCAGACATGGAAGGGTGGAAAAGGGACAACCTAGGACAATCCTCTTCGTCACGTTGGCAGGAGGCAGTCACCACCACAGGCTACCTAAGTTTCTCATCCCCTCACTAGGTGCCAAACCAGGCAAGTCCAATGCCTATGTATGGGGATTCTTCCCCACTACTGACTATTCAAACAAAAGGCATGTTCCACTGTGGGCAAGACCTAGAAGGCATCCACCCGGTGCACCACCTGATCAGCTGTATAGAGCCACCGTAAAGCGTAGACAAGCCCATCTCTGCCTCCTCTCGGAAGAGGAACACAGTCTTAATACTCACCTGCAGGCCATCGCCATACCCAAGGCAGAAGAACAGAAACACCTTTCAGCTCAATAGTCCATCATATGCCCAAACCCAGAATCATCTCAACTTATACATTACCACATTGTGAATTTAAAAATATCACTCTAACTATTTTGCACTTGATGATTTCATATAACTTTACATATTTTTTATGTAATTTGTTTAATAAAACATTCCAAGAACAACAAATATATAAGTAAATGTGCGGACGTGTTGGTTAATTAGGTACACATATTACATATATCTTGACCAATACCATCTTGATATGCATGTACATGTATGTAACATGTTTATCAAAACTGGTTAAAGCAAATCAAAGACCCCTTACAACGTAGGCGTTGGCAAAGCTAATTAAACACAAACTCAAACTATTTCTACTGGCAATGCCAAGTAAGAACTCTAACGTCTTTAAAAACGCTTTTCGAAAAAGAAAAAGAAAGATTTAAATAAATTTATTTTAAAGACTCATGTTTCTCATAACTGTACGAAGCTTTATTCTTTTAGGTACATAGGCTCATCGGTAACCAGTAAGAGAGGAAAAAGCATGGTATCTTTCATGTCTTCATAACACAGCGATTTATGAGAGGCCTGAGGCAGCAGCATCCATCGTAACATGGCTATTCAGTATTGATCTTTCTATTTGCGACCAAGATACCACCCAGATTGCTAGCCAACTTACAACACTTACATAAGAAACTGTCCAAACAAGGAAAGGATTATAAACGATTACCGAGTCCCTAAGTGGGTTTATTTCTTCGATTTTTCGAAGACAGGAGTGTTGGAATAAATCCAAATTGTATTTGCTTCAGGTCAACCATCCTGCTATTTCAAGGAATAAAATCGTAATATAAGAATATATATGTATGATATCAGGTCTAAGGGTATAAGCGACTTTAAGGCAAGTCCCATTTAACTTTTAAAGATATATTTTTTAAATTATTTTGCTCTATGGTATGTACAGATAGAAGAAAACCACCAACCAATTTATAACTTTTAAAGTTTATTTCACTGCCATCTAGTGAAGATGAGCAAGATTATCTTAAACTATGGAGTTTAGTTTTAGCAGGAACATTGAAGTATTACCTGATAACTAGCTATTTCTACTGGGGTATACTATTGACTCTTTAAGCAAGACATTGCCCATTTCCCTTTACAGATTGTTCTGTTGTAGAAAATAGCAAAGGTACTGGAATTAGACCAACCTGCCTTGGCTAAAATTGTTGGTAAATGCACTTGCCCAATATTTGGATCTACAAGAATTGAAATTGGGATATCTGGAAAGATCAGGATGTTGAATACTGTATTTAAAACTATAATAAATTAAACAGAGAAATAGACCTAGAAATATATCAATAATAGGTAGGTTGATAAATAGATAATACATATAGATGGATAGATAGATAGATATCTATAGATAGATATATAGATATATAGATAGATGGAAAAGTATATATTTCAACTGAATAAACCTTTTCTCACAGGGAATAACATATCATTTCACAATTCCACAAGCTTCCCAGTCATGCATTGACAAATGCAAGTCCCCCTATGAAACTGCAGCTTTGATCATGAAGGGTCAAAGTCAATGATGAATGAGATGAATGAGACCTGACATTGGGGTATACTTCTTAAATCAAAGGGAAAAATAGCTCCGCCATTTCTTGAGGCACTTCTTCACCAGACATAAGATCCAAGTCTTTCCCCAGCAATCCCTTGTCATCTCTTTGCGTTCACTGACCCCGACTGCTTTATGCTTGTCTTGGTCAAAAAGGGTCTCTACCATCAGCTTCCTGTTTGGGGCTATTCTACACAAATCAGTAGCCAGCTCTACCATCAGCTTCTTGTTTGGGGCTATTCTACACAAATCAGTAGCCAGTTATCTCAAACTGCAGTATGTTGCTGCGCAGGTGTTCATCAACAAGAGGGAGACCTGCATGGCAGCACTGGGGGAGTTGTATATATATGACCTGACACTAGTCAGTCTAATATAATGATCGCACTTCCCTCAAGGTTTTCCATACACGACGATTTTGGAATGTTATCGTTGAGTTACCACCCCACTCACAAACTATAGTTGTGGTGCTGAAGAATTCGTGAGAATGCCACGGTTCATCTGTTGCAGAATATAGCTAATTAATAGTATCATGGAGAGAGGAGTGAGTGAGTGAGTGAGTGAGTGAGTGAGTGAGTGAGTGAGTGAGTGAGTGAGTGAGTGAGTGAGTGAGTATTACGTCGTACCGACTGCCAGTGTCATATGTTTTTCGTTATTATCCAATTCATGGTTTTCTGATATCCTGGTGTATTGCTATTATCAGAATGTCATCATAAATTCGTACAGAATAGTTTGTGGGTGTGGCGGGGGGGGGGGGGGGGGGGGCGGAGGCGGGGGGCGGGGGCTACCACACAAGATCTGGTGGGGCTTTCTTCTTTCATAGATCTTGTCCTTCTATACCAAGGAGGCTCGTATATGAAACAGACTTTTGGTCTTTGGCAGCGGGAACAGCTGCCCCATCCCATCGATTTGTGATTTGTCTGGAGGCCTATAACAATTAAGCAAGCTCAGTTCAGAGAAAGAAGAAGGGTTGGAAGCAAGAGGACACATGAAATACGTCCTATATTTCCCCCTTGAAACTTTTTCAACTTAGTTTATTTGTTATCCCCTAATCTAGGATATAGTATATCTACATGATAAAAGAAATAATGAGACATATATATAGGAAGCAGTATAAGGAAGCAAAGGTATAAGTTTCGAGGAGAAGGCCTGCAGCCTGACATTAAGTTGCACTTAGCAGCATCAATGTAAGACACCAGTAGTGCATGTGGTATTGATGCATGGAAGACAAAACATGGTCTCAGCTGCGTAGCCAGCTGTCCTCCAGGAGGCAATCAGGGACAGGGTAGGAGGGGGTGGACAGAAGAAAGATACAGCGATATTTGGAACTTTGGAGGGGAAGAACAGTAATGGATATATGTGCGAATGGACAGGCATACAGGGTTAAGAAATTGTAATAAAACAGAGAAAGATGTTATTTTACTGAGGACTTAAATATGTATAACTGGATGAAGGAGACGCAGGTGGGATATGAGTATGAGGTTGTAGAAGTCATTCCAAAGCAGGTGAACATAATTAAAAGGAAATTGATCTGTATGAATTAATGGCCCTAGAAGTGCGATAAAATTTAATAGATTAGGGAATGTAACCAACGAAAAGGTTGAAATTGATATAGACGTAGCAGCATGGACTTATCTGTGGTAACAGCTTGGAAGTAATACGATGTTATAAAAGAAACTATTAAAACAAGAAACCACACGAGAAAATGTATTTCCAAAGAGGCAACTCAGGACAAGAAAAACAAAGTATAAAAAAGAGTATACAATCCTATACCACTCACCAGCGAAAAAAGATGGGCAGAAGAAGGAGTCTGAGCAGGCCCATTCTGGATACTGCAAGCCAGCCATGCTGAGGTTTTGCCTTGGTGAATGTGGAACCTGCAAAAGAAGAAAAAAAAACTTCTAGAGAATTCAAAAAGAGTTGAGTCCCTGTAACGTCCCACTCATAGGGAAACAAGTAATTGCAATCATCGAGTAATCAAAAATTGGGTGGGAGGGACTCAGGGAGGCGGGGAGTTTCCACCCTAACCTGTGCCTTATAGTTTGTGAAATTACATCAATTATTGAAACCAATCAATAAAAAATCTAACTATTGTATGTGGAGAATAAAATAGAGACTGGAGAGGCTGGAGATCCCTTTGTCAGATCAGGTCAGTGGTAGACCACAAACCTAGTATCAAGGTTCAAAGGAAATGAAATGTAAATATATGTATGAGAGCATATTAAACAATTTTGGGTGTACCCTTTACCGTATTTTGGTGGGCCACAAATCTATTATTGCTTAATTTCATTTACCGGTGAAATTATAATCCAAGAAAAAAGAAAATGTCTAAGGTTTAACGTAGTTACAACATTAATTTTTATGAGTTGAAATATTCAACAAAATACTAGTGTAAAGACAACTTGTGTAAAGCGATTTAAATTAAGTAACATCTGACACGATTGAAGCCGTTATTCCTAATTTCAAAGACATACCACAACTGCTACACTTCTATTTCAACCCTCAGACATTTGCAAGGGAAAATACACACGCCAATTTACTAAGATTGGATGATAGAGGATCTAATGGTTGAGTCGGTAAACTAGTTACAAAGTGTAACGTTTTTCTGCTTCACCGGGGATTTAACCAAATCAAAGCTTATATCACTGTAAATTGGGAAGTGATGCAAACCGGGTGCTGTCATGGATTGTTAACTCGTAATGTTGTATACGTTGAGTGGTACAACGTAACCTCTGTGAGAGCAAATGCTATTGAATCAAATGTTAATTTAATGGAAGGAGTCTTAAATAGAAAATCATGGATTCATCAACCACAAATAACTATATTACATATGTAGACCTTTGTAAAAAATATCTATTGGGACTTCAAATTATAGATCTCATCTTCTAACTAATCATACTATATATGTAAATTCTAAACAAGCCATAAGTCAACAGTCTAGATAAGCGGGATGCAAAACATCCCAAGTTTAGCGACCTTACATTGTTCTTTCGCATGACAAGCGCCCTCAGCATTCCCACCAAGCCTTGCCTATCCCAAGCCTAGTGGAGAAGTAATATTTTATATTTCTTGTACATTAAGCAGCTAAAATGGATATATGAAGTAAATTTAATGGATATATGAATTTTATTTAATGTGGTATATGGAGGTACAGACTGTAAGACAATTTGTTATCTCATTTTCAAAGAATGGAACAAGGAGATGGCAATGAGAGGGGACATAGAAAACATCTACTAATACAAAGCAAACTTCCAGAAAAAAACAAGTACGTTTAAAAGTGGAGATAATTATTGGGTATATTATTTTTTGCTAAATAAAACATTTTAGGGGCTGTCTTTGCTTTGGAGAAAATGCCACATCATTGCGGTTGTGTTTCTTGATGGAAGATGAGAAAATCTTTGGAACATTTATTTCTTTTTGACGTATGTGTCATGGCTAAATTTATATAAAATCATGGGCTACCTACGTTGGGTACAATCTCTCTATTGATTTAAATAATAAATAACTCACACATTCAGCTTATAGTGTTAGTTCTAAGGTCTAAATACTTACGATACTTGTCCATATAAAAAAATAGTTAAAGAATATACCTCCCCCTATATCCATGAAAGAAATCTCACAAGAAAAACCTATGGCTAAAACCTTATGGTACCTACGTCGAAGTAGAAAAGAATTGACCCTGTTTGATATTTCAATGATAGCATAACGTTTTCATGCTTTTCACATCAATTCTAGTCCTACCTATCTTCTGAAAACATGAAGAACAGCGAGAATAGAAAAATATCCAAAATATTTGAAAAACTCTTAGTACCTACATCGGGGGGTACGGTACCTACGTCGGGGCACACGGTATCTACGTTGGGGTACTTAAAGAATATTTGCATATCCAATACCAATAAAACAAACAGAATAACAAAATATAACATCATCTGGACAAGACCACAACCCGGTCGAAACGTCCTTCTAAAGTTGACGTAGGTACCTCAAAAAAGAATTGTTGATGCCTTACACTATGTCCACTTTGCTTATACTACTCACAATCTCGGTAGACCCATAGGTAGAAGCTTTGCGTATGCGGAACCTCTTTTCACGCACATTGTGTTTAGAATGGTTTAAAACCAGGTGGAGCCTTTGAAAAGCTATTACTACTTCTACTATTTACTTATCTTATACTTCCGTTTTTACTACACCTTTGTAGGTGTAAAGGTCATATTACCTAGTCTTCTTGTATCATCGTAATAAATCAGATAAGCAACAGTAGAACATTGTTCTCGTTGTTCTTTCTCCTCCCCAACATATACCTAGGGTCATTACAAATTAACAAATATCTGTCAGCTAAGAAGTTGGGGTGGGCGGGGGCTGCGGGGCTGGGGGGCTGGGGGGCTTTGGTGAAAATCGATATTTTCCATAACAAATGTACCAATTTGTTTTAAAACAGCAGGGGGAAAATACCTTACTTTTCAGATCTCAGATACAAATTTCTTAATAATCATATATACAGAAATTAGAAATACATAGGAATAATCTCAGGAAGGTAATATCAGGAAGGACGATCATTGTCAGTGTAGATGTTTTTGTGCAGGATTTTCAAAATCTACAGTTCCATTTTCTGTTACAGCTGTTTTGTGTTCAAGATAATTTATGTTTTCTATATTCTATATATTTGATGACAAATGGTTTGATTACTATACATTCGTTAATTAATTCAGAAGATAAGAAAAGCCGAATGCTCTATTATCTACACGAAGCTGATCTCACAATCCCCTGTCTTGAAGTGCACGACCAAAAGGAGTCTAAAAACAGCACAAAGCCTCCAGTCTATAGCAAACCTCCTAATAACTCTCCACAACTTATGTCAGCCACTTCAGCACCGGCTAAAGTAAGTCTTAATGATAGGCTGTCTATAGGGCTAATAATCATAGCTAGATAAAGCCGTGTTTTGCTGCGTTCACTACACATGGCTGACGGCTGAAATTATTGGAATACCCAGTCATTTAGGACTGAGACAGAAACTGAAGTTTTCTTGATTATTTAGCTTAATCTTATTTTAAGTTTGAATGCTTTAGGAAACCGACTCGTGACAGATGATGAATTGAATGATTTAAGTGGTATAACAAGTGGCTCTGATAAGTTGTGGGGAGTTATACAAGTTTGTAACCACTCACTATGATCTATGTCTACCATGTATGGTATAATAGGCGCCTGGGATCCTTATATGAAAGTTGATGGCTCTATAGAGACACTTCTATCTTTGTATAGGGTGCTTTATCCAACAGGGAAAACTCACTCTCTCCCTGCATATTTGAGGTGGAACTAGCTCAGTTGGGTCCCCAGTTGGAAATCTTGCCTACTATAACTGCGTTAAAAAACTTGTTCAAGTCAACAAGAACTAATGAACTATAACCACGGCCTGCCTTCTATTGCGTCCTAATCCAAGCTTCAGAACAGGAAAGGCTTAGATAGACCTTAAGGGATGAATGTATGTTATATCTCTGCACTCAGTGTTCCGTTACTACTTATGGTGTTTATGAGACAACAATGACTACTATTTGCCTCAGTAAATAGCCATTTTATCAGTAGAAGCCAGTGATCTACTACTTTGATGACATTCAACAGTATAGAGATATATCGGGACATAGGGAGTGAAACCGGGGTAAGAGTAGGGCAGAATCGATCAAGTAGAATTTATATAATCGTTTATAGGCTCACAGATGAGCCTTCGAAGGCTGACATATCGGTGGTGATCCCTTACAAGCCCGGGCTATGCTCTCTAGTTGTCAGCCTAAGGATATTACGCATGAAAAAGTCCCTTTTAAAGGCTTTTCCCTGAAGCAAGCACTTGACGCAAGCTGACATGCTAACAGCTAGTTATAGCTCCAGTAATAGGATCCATTCTCCTTGGGGGTTCTTCTCATTAGGATCTAAGGCATTAGGAGAGTAAATTGCCATTCCCTGGGTTTTTTCTGGTTAAAAGATTTAGCCTATTGCTCAAGTTGTGCACTCGTTTGATTATATGTCTTTAGATAAACTTTCGATGAAACACACTAAAAATATTGAATGCAGTACTTCTACTACATTACAAAATATGGCCAATGTCCATACAATATAGGATATACAGGATATCAAAGGCGCATGAAGGAAGAGGAAAATAGTGTAATACATGGTATGCGGAGAGAATGGATTCTCTCTTAAGTCAATGAATAAAAATACGTTTCCTACAAAATATGACCACCTGAAATGAAATGCCGCCCTTTTGGGCGAATCACTCATATGGAAACTGCCTGTCGCCAAAACCTGGTGATTGTGTTATCCTTAGCTAATAGCAAAACGAAAAGTGGATGGGTTTTTACCGGGTGGATTTTTACCGGGTGGCAATTCGACTGACACCATTATCCCGAAGGTAATAACAATTTCTACTAAGATTTAAGAAATTGTGGGCATTTGTTGTCGCTATGTACATGACATAACACTTTGCCAAATCCACATCGAAGTTGCTAAGTTTCATAAAAGGGGTATCACTATCCCGAAGAAAGACCCTGATGTTCCCGTAGTACACCTTCGGCATCCTCGCAGTACTTTCGTGCATACTTCGGGGCAATTTAGATGATCATGCTCATCACGATCAATTTAAAAAATACTTCCATACATTTCTGCAATCTTATAATCGGGGAATCTGTTTGCCACAATTAGATCGGCATAGTTTGCCACGTGCTTAAGTTAAGGAACGCCAATGTAAGCAACATCGAGGATTCTCTTTCAGTTTCTCTGTATAGGTTCGATCATAAACCTGCAACACTATTTCGATAATAAACCTGTAGCATGTTATTTTTATATCAGATATCGCATGAGAGCTAGCCCTTTTATCTAATGCACCCTTAATAATGAATTAACATCAAGAAAAAATCAATCATGAAATAACACAGCGGCATCATGCTACTAAACTTACATAAAATCATAGAAACAACATATGAAATACGGTATTTGATCTAAGAGTTTTAATTGGCATTCTCATCCTTTGAAAGTGTAAGCAACAGGTACACAGTCCAATACAAAATTGAACATTCACCAGGAAAGGGTTATATGCTGTGTTTTGTGGAATATGTCGAATATTTGTCAACTTTTGTGATGACATCTTATACAACATACAGTGGATTTCCGACATTCGCAATCATGTAATGTCTACCATTATGTAATGTTACACAACTGTGCACTTTGCAAAAAAATCTGCGAATAGAAATGCATAAAGGGAACCATATACTCCTTTAACTACGGCTGGTGAACCCCATCAATATGTGTATGTACAGGGTAATCCCCAAGTTAAATGAGGCTTACCTTGGTAAAGATGAAGTTTGACTAGGAGTTCATTAAATGTCTCCTAGTGTGATGAGGGACTAAATGAGATATCTTCCCGGAACTAGCTCGGGCAGTCTTTAAAGTTCGAATTCTGTCGAGACTGCGGAAGTAACTGTGAACCACTTCTCTTCCTAATGTCGTGACAGAAACATGATAGAGTGACAAGGGTGGGTACCGCGGTGGGCATTTAGTCCCTCATCACACTAGGAGACATTTAATGAACTCCTAGTCAAACTTCATCTTTACCAAGGTAAGCCTCATTTAACTTGGGGAGTTCATCACACTGCCACCTAGTGTTGATGAGCAGGCCTAAATGAGACTATGAAGCTCCCCAGTTGAGACAGAATTACCATCAAATGATATTTACCTCAGATTAATGATGAGAGGGGCTAGACGCGCTCCTCAAAAGGGTTGTTCCCACATCTGGGGTGGTATTCACTTCCCTCTTATAGAACCTCCCGAAGGTAACAGCATTGGTCCACCTTGCGTTTTCCAACACTGCACCTATGGGGATCTGCAAAGCCACTGCTTTAGACACACTGGCACCACGAGTACTGTGCGCCTTAAAAATGTCTGTATTAACTCCTGACAGTTTCAATGTATTTCTAATCCACCTCGCAAGGGTGTCTTTAGCTACTCTGTTCTTGAGTTTTCCATAGGAGATGAAAAGTTGATCCTCCCCTTTTCTGACTGATTCAGTCCTTTCTAAGTACACTCTGAGGCATCTCGCCGGGCACAGTCTAAGGTCCTCCTTAAAACTTCTAACCCTCACATAGTCCAGAGAGTGACCCTCTCTTGTGTGTTTCATGGGTTTATCCAACGCGAAGAGGAAACCCTCATCTTCCCAGGTCAAGCCTGAGAGCTTTAAGGCATGTAAAGTTTGGCATCTCTGAGATGTAACTATAGCTAATAACGTCACTAATTTAAATGACAAGTGTTCCATGGAAAGTTTACTGTTCCTGTTCCATTTTTTAAACAATTTAAACACAATGTTAATGTCCCACGTAGATTTATACTTGGGTTTGGGTGGTCTAAGCTCGTGACACCCTTTGACGAACCTCCCAAGGAGGACGTTTTCTCCTAACATGACTTGTTGGTCATTAGTAAGCGACAAGAAATTTGACAAAGCTGATCTTGCTGTCCCCACTGCCGAATGCGACAGTCCCTTGTCATGTAACGTAAGGAGAAATTCAATGACCCTGTTGACGTTGGGTTCTGTGTGATCTACCTTCTGTTCTGCACAGAAAGCGTCCCATTTCCTTAATGAGTTGTCGTATTGTGAGATGGTACCCTTTCTCCAAGATGCCATCATCACATTGGTCGCCCCCTCCGAAAGACCTGAATTCCGCCAGTGCATTCTCACAGCTTCCATGCTGCAAGCCTGACGTGCCACTGCTCCCCTGAGGCTGGATTTGACAGGGGGGCGTTTCCCAGCAGGAGTCTTCCTCTGCTGTGTCTTTTGAGAAGTCCGAACCAGCTCTGAGCCTCCCAGTTTGGTGTTATCAGCACTCCTCGGGCCTTTTCTCTCCTCGCTTTCTGCACTGTGCGTGCGATGATGCTGAAAGGAGGGAAAGCGAAAAAGTTAAACGGCTTCCAGTTTACAGAAAAGGCATCCACATAAGCCGCCCCGGGGTCCGGGTACCAGCTGCAATAAGTTTGACACTTAAAATTAAGTCTAGATGCAAAAAGATCCATATTGAAAGGACCCCATTTTTTAGAAATGTCACTAAAAATGTTCTCTGGTAACTCCCATTCCAGATTCTCTCTGAAGTTCCTTGATTCGAAATCTGCTACCTCATTGTCTACACCCGGGACATGAACTGCTATAAGCCAGATACACCTCTCCTGGCAATATTTCCACAAGTCTCTAGCTATTGCATCACATTGGACTGACTTCATACCTCCCAGGTGGTTAACATAAGCTACTGCTGTTGTATTATCCGACTCACATCGGATCTTGCAGCCAAAGGCCTCTCTGAGGAGACTCTTCAGACCCAAAAATATAGCGAAAAGTTCTTTTGCATTAATGTGCAAAAAACATTCTGTCAGATTCCACCTCCCTCCCGTGGAATTTCCCTGACATGTGGCTCCCCAGCCTAAGTTCGAGGCATCCGTGGTCAAAGTATAGAAGGGTGCCCTTTCCCAAATTCTCCTGTTAGCTCCTGGTAAATAGTCTAACCACCACGACAGTTCGCCTAAAGCTCCACTTGAGAGCTGCATCAATCCATCAAAGGATCCCGTCAATCTCAACGCTTGAGTCTTATCTTCTTCTAATTTCCGGTAGTGGGACATACCGTATTCCGCCCCTTTTGTCAAATCAATAAGGACACCAATACACTGGGCTATCTGCCTGATGGGGAAAGATCCTCTTTCCAACAATCTTACTGCCAAGGTCGAGAACTTCTCGATTTTCTCCTCTGTAGGAGTGACTATCATCCTGACTGAGTCTAAATAGTAGCCTAAAAACACCACCTTCTGTTGCGGTTCAAACAGGCTCTTGCCTGCGTGGACTGTAAATCCTAGTTTAGTGAAAAGTTCCGCTAACACTATCACTGACTGCCTACATAGGTCTAGGTCCTCGTGCATGATAAATGAATCATCTAGGTATCCAAAACAAGTGAAACCCTGCTTTTGCATAAAGGCCCATACCGGTCTGAGAAATTTAGTGAAATAGCGAGGCGCCTGCGCTAGACCCATCGGTGTACACGTGAACTCAAAAAGTTTGTTGTTCCACCTAAATTTCAAGAACTTACGGTCCTCCCTTCTCACGGGGATCGTGTAATACGCATCCTTCAAGTCTATTGAAGCCATAAAACAGCCTTCAGCCATTATGTCCATTGCTGACTGGAGAGAATCCATCTTAAAATGTTCATACACTATCAGTTTGTTTAGATCTGACAGGTCTAAAATAAGCCGGAAATCACCATTTGGCTTAGGGCGCAGGAACACGTTGCTGACCCACTGACCCTCTTCCGGTTCAGATTCCACGATGACCCCCTTCTGCTCTAGTTTCCTCACTTGTGATTGGACTACACTCAGTTCCCTGTCACTAAGTCTCAGAGGTCGGGGTTCCCTACGCTGGACTGGCTTTCTAATAAAATCTAACTTTGTTCCTGAGATCCCATCTAGTACAAATCTATCTGAAGTGATATTCCTCCATTCAACTAAACAGTTTTTAGTGTTACCTGCCGAAAAAAGGTCAGGATTAAGCAAAGTAGGGAAAGATGCTTTTACCTTTTGCGAGGTTTCGGAGAGGGCGACGCGGGGACTCGACTCTACTGAGCCCCCTTGGCGGGAAAACCCGACCCGGAGGGAGTTGAGTTAGTATGGCTTCCTCGGCCACCACCGCCTGAGAATCCTCCACGCTTCTGCTTGTCGTATGGCTTGTTTCCTTGCCATCCTCCACGTCCGTGGAACTTGCTATTGTTGTTATTAAAACCTCCACCAAAGCCACCGCCAAAACCACCACCTCTGCCCTTGAATTTGAACGAGCCTCCACCCCTCTGCTGGGTTTGTGGCTGCTGTGGTTTTGGCTGTTCCTTCTTGAGCATGGCCATAAACTTATTTTGTTTCTTTAGATTCTCTATCTTCGTAGCGACATCTCCTCCGGCTAGACACTCCGGGGTAGCGGGGTTATCTTCCCCAAATAATTCCTTCAGATCCGAGGCCGTATCCACTTTCAAAACCTCTCTGCGTGCTTTGGTAATGTCCTGTGCCGCTTTAAGCGTCATAGTAAGCGCGTTCGTCAAAGTCTGAAACACTGTCGAGGCCGTATTATTCACACTTGCCTCTGCCTGGACTAAGTCCATATTTCCCACTATGATGGACATCACAACATTCAAATTGTCATGTGCCCTGCTGAGGAGTTTGTCGTTCTCCTTGTGTTCTTTAGACAATAAGTCTTTCACCTTCGCTGGAAGCTTTGGAGTTTTTATCTGATCCAGATTCTCCGGCCTGGGGAATTGCTTCCTAATATTGTCTAGGGACGTAAAATTCATAGGCGTCTCCGAGAGTTCCTTCACGATAGCCACAATGTTCTTACTTACGGGGTGACCAATGTCTTCCCGCTTTGTCACCTCTTGGAGGAAATTTTTGATGAAATCATCCGGTCCCGTTAAGTCCTCTTCGAACTCGCCTTCCTCCAGTGAATTCTTACTTCCCGGATTCATGATTTCTCTGATCTGTGCATTGAATTTAATCCGATCTTCAGCACTTAGTCTGCCCACATAGCCAGACAAATCGAAGAGAGACTCCGTTTGGTTTTCACGTGAGCCTGAAGCTTCCTCCTCCTCGGACGCTGCCTCGGACGGAGCCTTGTCTTCGTCATCCATGGCCTCCCGAGACGCTTGATCTTTAAGCGCTTGCAACTCCCTTGCTTCTCTCTCTCTTCTTTCTCGTTCCCTCTTCTCTCTAGCTGTCTCCTTCTGAGTGCTTTTAGCAGGATCACCGTCCTTATTGAGATTAGCCATCTTGTTCTCAGCGCTGAACAGCAGAACAGATTTCACAGTTTCACAGTGACTGGCGAGTGGAACGCTGAAGCCACACACGTGGTAATGGCGACCGTTAAATCGTTGCGAAGCAACGTTTGGTGAGTGTTTCGCAATGAAATCACTCTGGCACTGCTTAAAAAGCCTTAAAACCCACGCAGACTGAACCTTGTAGGATATGTGCCAACAATATAAATACTTCCTGTTAATCAAAGTTATCCAAAATCGAAGAAAACAGTTGAAGAAACGGAGCTCCAAAAAGAGCTCTTGCTGCCCTGAGCGAACGGAAGTAACTGCCCGAGCTAGTTCCGGGAAGATATCTCATTTAGGCCTGCTCATCAACACTAGGTGGCAGTGTGATGAACTTGGAGGCATACTATATTGATTGATATATTGATAATATATTGATTTCTGGAAGATTTTATCGTTTAAACATCAGTATTTTCAGCAATAGGTTATAGTCTAATTTAGATTTAATTTCTAGAAGTATTATGACTGATAGCAAAGCCTATATAATAGATAAAATGTCACACAAACCTCGAACCAAATCAACATCGATGAGTTCTGCTTTCACGCGAGCATTCTTTTTGGGAACTTGTTGAATACTCTGAAATAAACAAAACCGTTTTCGTCAGAATAGTCATCATATTGTATCAATATAATCCATTCATTTATTGCAATAAGCTAATACAAACCCTTTAAAGGAATAGAAAAAGAAAAGGGAAATAGAAAGCAAAGGCCATTTAAGAGATGAAGGTGGAAGGAGCAAGCATTTTTTTCAAGGGAGGAGGAAGAGAAAGTGAAGGTATTAGAGAAGAAAAGAGCAGCATCAAAGTCTATGTGACCTTTCATGTGAAAGGTTGCTCTAGCCTTTTTGGGAGAGTGACATTAAGTTGAAGCAAATATCTCTGTTAGTTAGAAGGGCCAAGGCCTGGGAATCCTTGGCTTAACCATTCTCTCAAAGCTCATTAGATGATGTACCTAATATACAAGGACCCCCATGGATGTTAAAAATGTCAGGCTCGTAGTTGACGGCAGTGATGAGGAAACAATAAGGATATGGAAACACTTAATGGGAGGTCTTGATATTGGACTCGTTAGCTAGGCAAGACAGGAATAGAGGGAGTTCCAGCTCCCCTCCCCAGGTACACAATTTTAGTAATAATTTATCTTGGTTATAGAATAGTTATTCACTTCTAAACATAGCAAAAGAAATAGAAAAACACTATTAGCCTACCATTATAAACGTATTTTGAGGACAAAGGACGGTATCGTCCAATGTACCTGACACTAAATACCTCGATCGGCTAGAAGGTCAGAGCTCCCATTCCCCCTATACCGAGATTCAAACATCTACCCTGTTCTGCTGCCGAAATCGGAAAAGGTTTTCTCGGAATCTTCAACCAAGCCAAATTGCCTCATGTGTCAGCATAGGTTTCGCATTGCAAAATGGAACCTACGGAGGACGTAGGCCTGGTGCAAAACTAACGTATTATTATAATAGCAGTCACTCAGCAATACAGAGTCTAACCTCGGCAACAGAACTGTAAATGTATCGGGGGCATGTTTATAAATGCAGTGAAAAACAGACAGCAGGACACTTTTCGGATCACACCTGGATGTCTGCTTGTCAGAAATATCAATTCATTGATGGAGGATAAATGTTCATAGCAAAAATTATAATGAAAAGTGGTTATAAGGTATATTTACATATATATAAAAAAGACAATAGACATAACTACAATGGAAAATAAATATCATAGTATTAAATGTATTGATAGTTGCTGACTAAGTGTTGAATGAAAGCAACTACTTATTTCCATCTGAGAATTCTTGATCTCCCCCCACGAGGATATAGTATATATATATGCATTTTACACAGATCAGATACGTCGGGAGAAACCACAAAGCCAAGCATTTCTTAATGTTAAAGACTAGAATCGGGTTACTCATGCAAAAATTCTTGCAGAAACAGCTGGAAAATGGAAACATAATTCTAAGACTATTCACTTTCACTCTGACACGAGCAAAAACTCAAACGAGAACTTCTTATATAAGTTGGCAATACCTACCAAACGGAAGCTATGATTATATAGAATGTGTTTCCTATTATTTGGATTTCTAAGTAGAACCCTATGTGCAAGTTGCAGCTCTCTGAGGTGAATGCTAAGATTAGTGGCTAAGGATAGGTCCATACCGAGTCGATCATCAGAATTCTACTTCGTACGAGTGTTGTTCTATGAATTGTAACATCCCCCAAACAGGCTCAGCTAAGAGGGACATATGGAATCGTTAGAAAACTTTCAAGTTTGCAATTTAGGATCTTGAAAAAAACGTAAAATAAATCGGATATCTCAAGTGAAATATTACTGTATTTCTAGTCTATTCATTAAGCAAAATCAAGACGTTCAGCAGATGTATGGAGATATATTACATATTGAATATTGAAGGTTAGAGTTGGGAGAGATAACGTGTGAAGGATGAGTAGCTATTGTAGAGTGATTAATCATGAAGGCAGTTGACGGGTTGTACACGTCAATCACGATCAATAACGTGAGAAATGAAAAAAAAACTTCCCCTACGTGTTACCACACCATTACGTAACAATTTTGATAAGGTTCAATGCCAGATTGCATATAAGCACCAGTGTATAACATATAAGCACCAGTGTATACGAATTACTAGATTAATGGCAATTAGTCCACCGATTCCTAACATCTCAAACATAGATAATATTCATACGACCAAGCAGTAGTTCATGAACGGTCGGATCGATAATCGACTCAGTGTTGGCATGATGAGATGGTATTGGGGGAACGACAAGTGAGGTGAAGTCAAGATCGTATTGTCGAGTGTGCCATACTTTCAAGGGCAATTGGTAACGAGGGGTATGTGCATGAAAAACGAGATAAATGTAAGTCGGTTGATGTAACCAGGCAATAACAAACAGGTCCTACAACAGGGAACCTACCAGGACGTGGGACGCACACAAACGCTAATTTGAATGAAGAATCGCATAGGACTATAATTATTTAGAAATCATCTATGGGCGCGGAGTTCCAAGGTGAATTCTGATTCTCTCTGCAATAATCTGCATGCTTTTTTTTTGCTTTTTCTGTTGATAATTTTTGAATGCACAAAACAACCCTGAAAACGCAGCTTTAATCATAATCTTTAAATCCAATACTTCTAAACAGCTCCGCCGTAGGTTCACCATTTTGAAAGAACTTTTGGGGAACCAAAACTCGGTGGATGAGGATTTGATTAATGACAAGAGCCTGCTCTATTTTTCATTTTGTAAAGAAGGAAAGCATTCTAATAAATCAGGTAGAAAATGTACATACGTGTATGAATGTATATTGACATCGGACTAGTAACAAGTACATTGTTGACTTTGAGATGGATGATTGCAATATACTTAAAGACAGATCTCTGTTCATTCCGTTTTTAAAACGGAAGGTTAAATCAATAAGATTCAATCTTTCTGATCGCATAGCAAATGGAATAACACTCTTCCCTATAACAACAAATAGACATGTTCAAAGAATTGTTTGAGAGAGACGCGAGTCTCATATTTTTAGAGATAAAGATTCGAGATAAGATGGCGTTTCAAGTAAAAGTAAACGGAAGAAAAAATATGAGGATCAGAAATGAACTCCTACTCAATGAGGTAATTGTATTTTGCTGATCGCATTTTATTTGAATTCAGAAATATTGTTATTCAAAGAAGCATAGAAAATGGAGTAAATGGGGTCTTTCTACTGTTAACCCCATAGTCCCCGCGAGTACAAAAAGAAGGATAGTGTGCCGGAAGAAAATGGCAGTGATGAAATATTTGGTATTGATGAATGTAAGTCGGATAAATGAAAAGACGGGTAATCACATTGATTAAAGACAAATAAAAAATGACAAGGCTATGGAATGTCTTTTTTTGATTTAGAAACGGTTATTAATTAGGGTGTCATTATTAATTCAACACACTTAAGTGGTAAACAAATGTAAACAAAAGCATTCCTTGACGCCGCCATGGTATGACGTCAGAACATCATACCATATGACATTTACTCTACCTGCCAGCGCTGAGAGGAAAGAGAAATTATGAGAGAATGTAAAGTTGCGATAACAGTAAGAAGGTGAAATCAAGTGTATCAAGATTATAGATTGTCTTCCACTGCATAAGACAAATGTCCATTGTGCCATGATGGTGGCAGATGTAGAAGGAGCGGAGGCACGCAGGCTCCTTTCCCCCTACATCATCAACCTGAAATATAGTTATTGGTCACCGGCGAAAACGTTCTAGAACTATTATGAAAAACAGTTAATATTCTAAAGGACAAGTTGTCAATGATTATTCCCATGAACTATTCATTGACGGACTCAAGAAATGCCGAGATTTGACCCCACACAAGATAATTTTCTAAAATATTGAAATAAAAAAGATAGTAATAATAATAATTAGCATCTCTTGAAAGCATGTTTCCATTAAACATACCGGAGAGAAGATAAAAATTGACCAAAACCGTGGGAATTTTCCAGAATCTGGTACTCATGGACATTACATCTGTAAAACAGTGAAAGCACAGCTTAAGGAGAATAACAAGACTTCGTGGTTGTTTTTCAGAAAATATTAGCACAGCAAAGTTACGAATTATATCTGTAAATAAATGTACGTCTCCGACCTTCCCTCCGGTCCCTCCTCTTAATATTGTCATAAGCTTGCATAATCATAATTTATTCAAATAATGAGAATTTGTCATTATTGAATCAAGACTATTGATCAGTAAGTGACTTCAATGTTATCATTTCTATAAACAGTACGAAGCAGGTATGATTCCACCCTGAAGCTTACAGCAATTCATCACTGGTAACATTGGCCATTTTAAGAGGTTTTTTTCCTTGCCTTGAAAATGTGTTTTTCATTACAAATGCTGTCAGTGAGGGAGACATAGAACTGGAGACAGTTTGTAAAAAAGATTCTAATAAGAATTGAACATATACATGCATAGGCAAACGAACGTTGTTTGAAAAAGCATCATAGCAGGATCCCATATGTATACATACATACGGGCAAGATTTGCCAAAGAAAAAATATCCCACACCGAAACATGCCAACTTCCAATGCTTAAATTTAACTGAAGATTGTCAAAGCCGTTCAGCTACATCATAGTGCCATACATTCTCTAAAATATATAGATCAGATTCTATTTAAAGAACCATTTCAGATTGCACTTTACACTTGAGTAAGATTTTCATTCCAGTGTTTGCCCTGCACTTATATTAAGTACAGAGAGAGTAATCACAGGGGAAAACATCATATATAAGCAGATCACAGAGAAATAGAGGCTAATACACTCCCCGGGGGAAGAAGACAGCAGACAGAATGAGACTTAAGCTTTATTAGGTGTGAAGATTTGCTCAGTCAATAATTCAGTATTTCTGTGCAAGCAGTAAATTGGATGGAAAACTGATCGGAGGGCATCAAAGAGTTTGCAGGATGAAAACCATTTGGGCCTGGAAGGTGCAGCAGAGAAAAGAAGATGTGCTCGTTGTTTTGAAAGGAAATGATACTTTATTGAGTTAAAGGCGAAGTTTGGGGAAGTTTGTATTTGGGAATGTTATCTTAAGTGTTTTTGTTTTCTTGAGTGTTTTTGTTTTCTTTTTTTTTGTACACATAGAATAAAACAAAATCAATTGCTTTAGCCACTGCATTTGCCAGGGATCACGCGTTAAATATATAGGATATTTTCAGCACATATCTTAACATCATAGTTTGACGCACTCACCCCTAGTAATCGCCAGATAAGTCATTTTGAAATTTTTTTATTCAGGAAGTTTTAACAAAATTGTAGCACTCTCATCGGTAGATGTTTTTCGCTGTGCCCTAAGATGAATACAGAAGAATCTAATCATTTATCAAACATACTTTATGACATTCGTAAAACATAAACCTTTTAACGAATTCATTAGAACAAGTTTATATATGTAGTGCCGAGAACAAACCGACTTTTCCCTATACTACTTCTAGTGAAATAGACACAGTATTCTTATATGCGCAAGATCTGCGCAACTTTGCGATAGATGTTCATTTCATGATCTTCATGTACATTTCATTGAATTTCTCCACTGGGAGGAGCTGCTTGCTGTGCTGCAACATTTACAGCTATTTCACTATGTTATTCCTTATAACTTCTTTCACACACCCTACAGTGTGTGTATGCCATATGATCAGGATCTCTACAAACTGCGAAATAATATTAGACGCTTGTCTGCGTTATTTATTCTACTCCTCAACGAACCAAGGGTCTTTACATACATGCGTTGACACAAAGATAAGTGTTTCTTTGTATCCCCACGTATAGGTCTTATGTCTTGACAAGTAAACAAGGAAACCATTCTGATTCAAAGGGAAACACATCTTTAATTAAACCAGTTTCGTAAACTTCATTTAGACATGCTTTCACATGTAAAATGTAAATGTACGGAAATTCGCAATTAAAAATATTGTTACATGTTTACTTATCTATTACTCGCCTTTTATACTTGTAAATACCGCTGGAATTGTACTGTAACATGTCAGACTCAGAGCTTGCATTGGGTTTGGCAGGGTGACGGGCCGACCAGAGTTGTTGGCCGTATATAAGATATGTTTTGCCGAACTACACGTTCAAACTATGACATCATACCTCCAGTGTGAGGCTTTCATATAAATATCGGAGGACCTGCGAGTCCTGCGAGTCTGGATTTGGTCAGCGACCAATAAACGTCTCAAACTGTACTTGAACTGTCCTTCATTCTTACAGTGTTGTTGATGACTTATCGGCACCATTAAGACTAGATTATCTCCACGGCCAATTTTCATAATACCATGTCACTATGGTGATGGATGGTGACGATTCCCCTGATTGGTCTTATCTCTACGATATGTCAACAGATAACGAAGAAGACGAATATGCAGACACAGTACTTGATCTACCAGACTTCTACAACAGCAACAATAATATACATATCGCCGACATACCCCTTGGCAAAAGGGACTGTTTTCCTGCCTCTTTGTATCTGGACCTGCATGAATTCAATATACTTATATTATAATTTCACTTTAGTCATGGCTCTAAAGGAGCACCTACAGACACCAGTCACATTATTCAGTCATCATTATCTCATCACAAGAGCTGATAGGCAATACTTCCAGAAGGCTAGTGAAGGAGAAGGCAATCGGCATAGGATCCACAAACTATATTACTCTGTCTGTTCTCTTATTGGATTCACCACGCCTTACTACCCGACGCTAACTTGGCTTTATAGCAGATTCTCAACTTTACCTACAACTTATCCTAACTTTCCTGGACCAATTCAAAATAGTTTGAACCTGGCTCGTAAAACTCAAAATCATAAATGTGTTTACATTTCTTTTGCAAATACTCTTAAATGTTCTACAATGTTTCAGGAAACTTCTTCGCAAATAAGCGACGTTGCTCCAAATATGGCATTGATTTTACTGATTTCTTTATGAAATACTTTGCTAGAAACTCTATTTCTAAATCTCATATTTCTTGAAAGAATAACTAATCGTGAAATTGAGTATTTTATATTCCACTACCAAGGTGAGGATATCTTGGAAATTCAGTCAAACTATTCAGTCAAACTACTGACTACATGTTACAGGTCTATTTTTCCCGTCCCTTTTATTTCACAGCGTTTAAGTACGTAAGGAACCATGTTTTTCATGAATATATCGGTTCAAAACATAAACCCAGATATTAAAGTTAAGGTAGTATCAACAAATAGGTCCAAGAAACCGTCAAGAACACTTTTTGGATTTTGAGAGGCTTTAAGTTTTAGAAGGCCGAGCCTAGCTCTTCCTACCAACACTGTGGGGAGTGGTTCGTAGGGCTAGGGTCAGTTCAGAGTCAAATGATCAGAATAATGCAGCTTAGGGTCATACCAACACAACACTTATTTTCAAATCAATAATCTAATTCCCACCCTTCTGATAACATATAGAAATACTTCCAATAATCAAGGAAGGTCCAATGCGCCTTTATCCGTTGTTGCTAGAGCAAACATTTTTAGGAATAAAACATTAAAAATCACAGTTGAATCGGTCTGTGAACAGGCTTTAATGAGGAAACAACAGCAGGTTTTACTGTAAGTCTGCAACAGTAGAAACCATTTCCTCATACATATATGAGCATCAGGGGGAAAACGTTAAGTTAATTTGCTAAATGTCCTATCATTTATTTTATAAATAATTGGTTTTATAAACTCTTCTAGGATATTATTTAAACTGGGTTTACATGATCAAGTTAGTGGATGCCTTAGTGTCGTGTTGGTGCGTTGTGGTTGCCAAAATCTCCCCAATAACAGCAAAACTTAACCTCAACAGTCTTATCTTAGAAGCTGATGTTGAAGCTGATGTACCTCAAAGGGATGAAAGGGATGGCAGCATAGGCTCTACCTCCAAACTCACACTGCCTTATATATACTTCATGTGGCCGGTCCCATCCAAGGGTCCTGCTGCATATCATCCACCACAATTAGCCATGTGCAGACCAGCATCGTTCTGGATGTATTATGGTCCGGCTGGACACAGCACATTTCCTCATTCTCCCTAATTCCAAAAGGAGTCAACCTGCTAGATTCTTAATAACCCGGAATCAGATTGCTGGCACCTCACACATCCAATCCACTTTCTGGTTGTGAATAGTGATTAACTGGCAATAACCATAAGAGAAAACCATTAGCACAGCCCCAGGTGCAGGCTCTATAGCCAACTAATTCACAAGACTACGGGTCAACAAACTCTGTCAGGCAGCTTCATATTTCACCATGGCAATGAGCATAGCCAATCACGGAAGAGGATCTTCAGGATAAACCAGGCCTACGAACACTTCAATCAAGGTGCGCAAAAGTAGAGGTGCTGAGCTCTTGTAGTACAGTGGGATAAAGAATAGGGCAGATTACCTTCTGAATCCACAATTTCATAAAACAATTAGCTGACACATGATTGTCTGACAACCATGAAGTTTCCTAAATGTTTTACCGAATTCCTCATATTGTTGTTGTTGTGTTGGTTCTGTAGGTGGAGAGGGATGGCGAGGTCCTCCCTACATTTTTTAAAAAAATATTTCCATTACGGCCAAGACAATTAAATAATGTTCACGTGTAAATACACCACGTCCATCATGGATATGCTAGCGTGTTCATTGGCATATTGATTAGGTTAGAACCTGAATTAAAAAAATAAAAGTAGCTAGAGGGGAGTTGCACCTCCATTAACACATCCTATTGGTTAGGGTGTTTGGGCATTTGTGTATGTCTACATTACTAAACACTAAATGCTTGAGTGGCTTATCCTCATCATGCATTCATCTGGCATCTGATATTCACGGACCGTCAAAAAAGAACCTTTCTGAAGGTTGAAAACACTGTTAAAATTAGCAGCGAAATGTTTGATTCTCCAAAATTCCCTAAAAATAGGTTTATTTTGGATTTAGGACTTTTGCATCAAATATATTCAAGACACAGAATCCGAAGAAAGATATGAAGAGACAGCAGAAAACTACAGAACCTATGAAGCTCTAAATACGCCTGGCTTGCCTTGGTAGTATGAAGATATAAACCAATTTGCAGCAGGAACACTGACTGCGCAAAACTTAAATAATGAAAAGGGGACTTGGATGTGGAGTATCGTGCCCATTAAAAATTGTACAACACATCGCATATATGGGTGAAATCGCCAGAAAATGTACAATTCGTCTTCACCAATCCCACTCAAAGAACCCAAATTTATGGCATACATCAGGTTCTAAATTCAGTTCAACCTAACCAAACAGATTGCTAGAATCAATGCAATGCCGAATATACTCGAATTGACATAGTATTGGCAACATTGCAGCCTAAATTAGCAGATTTTTCTACATGTGTACACCTGTCAATTGTACATTTTCTGAAAATCTGACCCATATACTCATGGTGGGCTCACACTAACAAAAATATAGAAACTTTGCGAAGGTTACAACAAATACTAATTCACGGGGGTCTTCCATACAGTTAATTTTAAGCAGCAACTGACTGCGACTGCGACTAAGCCTAAATGATAGGTCCAATTTAGTCAATGACTAACCATGTGAAACACTTGCAAACATAGAGTAGTAACTGATTTAAATGAGTGACTATTCAAATTAGTTGGCAGCCTAACTCGCAATACCTCCTACAAGACAACTTCAATCTTGAGAGTACACAGTACCACCGGTTGACATCTGGTACTCCCAGAGCATCAATAGCAAATAAACTAATTTGGTTTTCATAGCGACTAAATACAAAAAAAAGGCCACTTATTCAGACACTGGGTGAGTAATTTTTGTGGTGCTTCTTAACTTATGCCAGTGATTACAGGTGATCTATTAGTTGAACAATTTATGGTGGATATGCAAGATCTATTGCATTTTGAAATCAAGACACGGCAATGAAGGACAGATAAGGGTCTCGCAGCTTTGAAATGAAGCAATGTGTGCAGGTCTGGCCATTCACATCGTCGATACTACCAACAACTGGCTACCAAGGGTATCTCTGCTAGGGCTGGGAACACAACACTACTGGCCAGTTCCAGTAGGGGGCGCCAACTCACCAAGCGCATCACCGGGACTTGGAGACACCAGCCTATGGACGACAGGCTGATTATACCACCACCACCACCACAACCACCACCACAACCACCACAAGGGAGCCACGACTTTACTTCGAGTTGTACTACACAAGAGACAATGTATACTAACCAACTTGTATTTGTATAATCTTGTGATATGAAAGGGAGATAAAACCCACTTCAACCATAATTGCTAGTGTCTTGTTTTATATGCCACACTGATCGTTCCACCGAGACCTAAGATTTGTTTCATTTTTAAGAACCTACTTCAAATAAGATTTGAGGTTATAATGAAATGGAGTAATTGCCAGCCAGTTGATTATACACAAACGAGGGACTACACAAATGATATCTTCAGCATATATATCTGGTATTGTGACAGGCCTTGGTGAATGAATTCTTGTTGAAGATTTGTCAAAATGCCAGAGGAGAAATGGAATTTCCTGAGCCTGAAACGGCAATAGCAACCAAAAGTAAATAAATAAAGTATTCTGTTTGTAGATCTCAGTCTCAAATTCTGAATTGTTAGTAATAGAATACTTCAGTAGGGATCAGGTCTTAAGTGGCTAATTCAGTGGCTAATGCAAGTGACCTATCACAAATCTTGTTGACGAGGGCATCTTGAAGGCACATGAAATAGACCTGCAGCACAGCACGGGTATTTTAGGCACCTACCTTGAGAACCTGCTCTTCAACTGACTGTTCCCATAGCTGCTTATCGTATGCACCGATCTGGAAATAAACAAAAATGATGGTTATGTCCTGGCTGGGTACGAAATGTAGGAGGCCCAGAACCTAGCTATAGGTTATAGATCTCACTATAGTCATAGTTGTATTCATATGGTATTTTTAGTAGTGGTTATTCTGACAGTTTTGTGGGGGATAGTGCACATTTCTCACACAAAGTTGGACTGTTTTTTTTTATTTAGAAGTTTTATACAGCATTTCCTCAGACAAGTGACATCAAGCAATATCAGCGCACTTTGTGGTAAGCAAATGACAGGTGATACAGTTGGAGTAATTGGCGTAATGGGAAATGGGTTCACGGTATGTGTAACGGTTATGATCCAACCATGGTCTTCCACCCACTGCTGTGGATACGGCTACTTAGGTTTAACAAGGAACTGGAAGTAGGTATAGCTAGTGTACAATTCTAATTGACCATACAATTTACATTTCTAGGACGACCCTGCCATACAACAATTCATAATTATTCATTATACACGCAGTAGAATTGACAGTAATGGTAAGTATTTGCTCTAGATCCAAAATCAGATCTAAATCGTACCTGCATACACTATTATAGTTGTACATTTTCTTGTTTGAATTCCACTTATACTCTCCTCCTAAACACTTTTATTATAGTGACAGATAGTGTTACGGTTGATCAATAAATCATGAATAATCAATCACAACTTTCTTACCATGCTTTCTTCAGCTTGCTTTGTAACTATATGGTATAATAGTTTGATAATTCTGCACGTTAAATTGATCGTGATAAAATGATAGTTTGTAAATTCTGTAGTTGATTAGTTTACAGTAACAAGAAAGTATGTAGTAATTGAAGTTTCGTAAGACTGTAACAATGAAAGGTTGTAAAAATATAACTATAATGTCTTTCTACCTTTTTGCTTGGACGAAATGAAAGGTATCACAATATGTGAAATTTTCGCTAAAAAAATACACTTTAGGACTCACTAGTGACCAGCACAGCATCGTATACAACGATGACGTCATATACAACAATGGCTATGGAACGACACAATTCTATGCGTTTATAAGACTTGGCAAAGCCAACTAAACACAAACTCATCTTCTACTAGCAATGCCAAGTAAAAGAAGGCTTTGGGCGCTCGCCCTGAGTATGCACGACACTCTGGAAGTGTTTATCACTTCTGATATTGCCTTGTTTTATTATGTTCTAGATGTATGTTTTTACTATTCTTATCCCTTCTTGGATATGTGTATGTCACCTGCCACCTTGAGAATATAACAACTCTTCAAGCTAATCTTGTAGTGATTTATAGAGACATCCCTCCAATGAATTTGAGGGTTGAGTATGATCCAAATAGATAAATGGAAGAGAGATAGACCTAATTAAACCTAGGATCCCTAAATCTAGCATTTATCCGACATTATCTTTCCTAGGAGCAGAATAAATACTCCTCATTGGTTTTTAAGAATGTTCGTTTTCAGGGTTTAATCCACCGTAATCTGTCTCACGTTCTGATGAGAATACCAACCCAGAAGATGCTGCTTCTATTGCTGCTGGGAGCTCAATAGAAGGTGCCATAGGACAGGCGTGTGTGGGCGGGGACGTTGTACTATTTGGGTTGAAGATGTGAAGGAGGTGACAGGGAGTATTAGGTAACGAGTATAGATGGCTTACTATACAATTCATCTTCAGACTTGAGTAAGTGACAGTAGAGTAAGAGGTCTATATTAGAACGCCCCTCTTTTAAAAAGAAAGTTCCTTTAGTCACTATATTCAAATAATATTTGGAACATAAATAAAGTGCCTTAAATTGAAAACTTTCATTTCAATAATGACATTGCCACAATGTTGGTGGCTGGCCCCCACAGGATCAGGGACTGAACGCTTCCCACAAATATCCGGCTATATTTTCTTTCATAGAAACGTTCAGAGAGCGCACAGCAAATTGATGGGAAATGTAGTCGAATCCGCCATTTGAGAGATCCTCTGGTAGTAAATCTTATGGACACCTATAGAACCCATGCAAGCTATTCGACAGTCCTACTACAATGATTCAGATCCCCACTTAAATCTGTCACTAAGCTAGGGTGGGGGAGACATATCAATTGACACAGCTTACCCTGACACAGGACTCAGCTAGTCCTTCGTGTAGCCCTTTCAAGGATACAGAGATGGGAGGCACACAGAAAGAATGTACTCCCACGTAAAAAGTAAAGCACAGAGGTTGTAACTTCAATGTGCCATATTTTAACCGAACTTTACTTTCACTCGGTTCAGACTTTGGAGCGAGGGGTGACAAAGGTACACAGACACAGACCACAGACTTTGCTTGTTACAGGCAGGTCGTGGTGGTGAAGGAGAAGGGGCTGCTTTGTCAATGTCTGCCTGTTTGTCTGGAGGAGAAGGAGGAATCCTTGAAAACCTGATCCTTGAAAACAGGCCCTCACTAATGACCTTGTAATGACCCATTAGCGGTCAGCTCATGGACCATGAGAGGGCCAAAAGAGAGGCAGAAAAGGGACCATACTTTCCTCAAACGTTTATATTTCCAATAGCCGAATCCCACGAACACACTCAATGCATGACGTGACCCCCAACACTAAGCCATTTGGTATGACATCATGCTGAGCGAAACTGCAAAATGTGATTGACTGGACACTCACTATTTCCAAAAGTACGCAAAAAACTAAAAGAACAAGAAGCAGTCTCAGTTAGTATTTTATAATTCTATTACTGTTTGCCGTTTTGAAGTATTCACAACTTGCGTCAGCTTAATTCAATTAATTTCTGTTCCCAAGGGAAACGTTTGCAGATTTTTGTTACATGTAACTGATGGCCAAGAGACCATTATTGTCATGTATTGTCTATAAATTTTCAGCTTAAGAATTACAATTTACTTTCAGACGGACAGTTGACCATGGGCAGAGATGTTACATAACACAGACATGAAGGGTGACTATGGTGACCTATGAGGGTGGGGGGGGGAGACCAGATGCTTAGTGAGTCATTTAATCTTCCTGTACATACACCCCTTATCACTACACTGCAATGCGTGAACAGATTAGATCTTAAAAGTCCGGCCTATGTCCCGCCCATTTAATTGAGATTTGGGGGATATCAGATGGGATCCAAATCAATGATTGACATTTATATGTATGATCTATCTAATATTAGTCCATTTTGGATCAGATTTTGGGTGATTTACTGTTCAATTATGTCGCCACAGACCGGGACTGTACTGACGGTCTATTTCATCTTTTCCTACCTGGCCATTGGTCATTAGCGGTCTGTGTACCTGTGCGACCGGCCCCCCATTGGCTACTAGCCCCCGTGTCGACCCACCATCTGTTGCACGATTTGCTTTGTTCTCATTGGACACGGTAAGGCACACCCACGTCAACCAAGCGTGCTGGGTGTCGTTGTACTAACTGGAACGGTGGCCCGTGGGTTCCGCCATTTTAGTGACTAAAATGGCGGAACCCACGGGCCACCGTTCCAGCTGGCAAAAGACCTAAATCCAGCTTGCCTTTTTAAAATGTTGTGTTGATACAAGGTTTAAACAAGTTCCTGGTCGTTTGTGGGCCCGTATCCACGACTGAAGCATGTTGATATGTTGTTTACCGTGAGAATACTGCCACGACATCTGACGGCAAAGCTTGTGCAATGTGTTAAGTGCCTGTCAGTCATTGGTCAGTGCGCGACACACCCACCATCTTCCCATCAGGGGATTTCATTAGAGGGTACCCCCCTCTGGGCTGTAATCAGGGCTCACTGAATGCGTGAATGTAAAAAGGTGGTGTTGGAGGTGTTAAATGATGACAGGTTAGTAAAGAATGACTTGTTGTTTCTGTTTGTTGTTTGTTTGTGTAAGGTTAAGTTATGGAGGGGATCTGATCCATTATGGACTAAAATCAATAAACCACTCAGATTTTCGCGTTCGAACAGTCTGGAGGCCCAGTGACGCCACTCAGCCTACGGCCTCGTGGCGTCTCTGGGCCTACAGACAGTTCTCACGCAAAAATCTTCATGGTTTATTGCTATAGCAGATTATTGTAAACCTGCTATTAAAAATTGAAAGACATAATATGGATGTAGAATGGCCAGTTCTACAACACGCAAAAATCTAAGCAGAATCGGTTGTAAAGCATATGATATATATTATATACTGGACCCTGAGTTACTCAATGAATCTAGAGCAGGTGTGCCTGTAGGATGATTAAGAATATGTAGAAGAGCATTTCTCTCCAGGGCACTACTAGGTGACGGGCCATGATAGGGACTAGGTTCGTCCCTTCAGCATAAAAAGCGTTATAATATTTGTAATGAAACAATCGCAGAACAGGTGGATATGATTCATTAGCCTTGAATCAATATGAAGTCTTTAAATCGTTTTTATATATACTTCAGGTTCCAGTCCGCGAGAACCTGGGTAAGCCGAATTAAGCCATTGAGTCCATTCAGTTCCCCTGTCTGCATACAACCCTGTTACCAGAATAGATTGCCCCTCCAGGGACGGATTGCTTAACCAGCATTATGTATAACATCCAAATTAACTCCTATACTTGCATAGAGTTTATAAAGTTGGTTACCCCATAGGAATACTTATTGAATCCAACTTTGACCCTAACTGGGTATCTTGATGTAAATTCTGGCTTAGCTCACGGATTACTATCGCAACCTTGGGGAGTGTCTCCTTATTTGGTTAGTAAATATATACCAAAGCTATCAACACATCACGCAATCAAACCAATCAATCCAGCAGAATGTAAATTTGGCTTTGATAGAAATTGTGATCCTCACTGGGAAGAGGTGTACTTGGTCTTAAAGTGGATATGGTGTAGTTGAAACTTGTATTATCGTGGGTGTTTGTGTGGAGTATCATGGCCATTAATATATCATTTCCCTTGATATTGTTAGGTTAAGCAGCTACAATCACTGGGTCAATTTCAAATCTGAGACAAGGAGCTAATATTACAGCACAGAGATGCCCTCAGCGAGTTATACAGAGTTGGGTAATATTTTCTACATTTTTAGTATGTTCATCTAGGGACATTATGGCAATGCCTGGTGAAAACCGCATTTCTGTTCTAATTTCCCCCAACTTTTAGGGTTTCTTTAGTTATCTTTCCTGAACTACTGTGCTGACACCTGGCACAAACAAGCTAGAGTACAGGCTCCCAAACAGGACCCTCCACTTGCCCCTCTGTTCGATGTATGCTCGTTAGTATGCTGTATGGACGGGAACCCTTCCCTCCCCGACAGGGCCACTACTGGTACACACACAAGCTGCAGTTCAGAGATAAGGGATGCCGCTTTGAGATTAGATGGTTGATCAGTTAGCAACAAGGTGTGAAGTGAGTCATCCTTAATCAAATTATGGCAGGCCTTGCGGCACCTGCCATAAAAAAGTGAGAAGCAAGGTGTAGGAGAGAAGTAAGGCCTAAACAAAGAAATAAGGAGACGGGGAAAGGAATTAATGGGCCGAGTGGGAAGGGGGCAATGCAAATGGCGGGAGAGTCTGCGAGAGAGATACAGGATATGTGTGTGCTGGGGCTGGGGGAGGGACGACGTGGAGTGTAGAAAAAAAGTGGGGTAAAAACTGGATATAAATGTAGATATAGGAGACAACAGGATACACACAATTGATTAATCAGAGTGGAAAGCGAACGAGGGAGGGAGGGAAAAGTAACTCACAAACTATGAAAAAAGATGTCGATGGAGAGTAACTACCAGATGACAGCACAGTGATGAAAAAATAGCACATATTCTTAATATTTAGACCGAATAGGTGACAAGTGTTATTGAGCACTGTGGTAGATCAAAGATCCATTGGGATATGATTGACAGGATCTACATTTCTCCCAATAAATGAGAAGTAATATGTATGATATAATACAAATTATGTATGATATAAAATGAAAATAAATATTTCACCCATTCAAACAGTTTTTGCACACTATGGAATGCGTTTGTACTTTTCCATGTTTTTCGTCTTAAATGCTCCGTTTGCAACACAAACTTATGTGATATCAAAAGAAAGAGAGATGCTAGGAGCATCTAGAGGGCAAGGGCAAGTTCATAATGGGCTTCCCCCTTAAGGAACCAAGACAGAGATCAATCTAAACCTGAGAATAACCAAGTGGAAGTGACATGGTGTAACCAGCAGGATCCTTCCTGGGGCTGCATGGCAACTATCAGATAATTCAAACGGGGCCTTTTCGTTATTCGGTATTAATGCAAAAATGGGCATCACAATGGCTATCAATCGCCTGAACTGCCATCTTGTAAATAGGGGGATAGAGGATGAGAGAGAGATAGGGGAGAGAAAATGCTCAGAGGTGGGCAGAGACAGAGGATGGACAAATGGATTGCATGTAAGGACTACTTAGAAATGAACGGAAATGGCTTGTTCCGTAGCAAAACCACAGGGAAAGAGGGAGATAGAAAGCGAGAGAGAGGGGCGAGAGGAGAGTAAGGCTAATTCATGGAATAATTTTTTTAGATATCTAAATGATTTTTTCTTGAGAATAATTCATTAGAATTTACTCAAGAAAACGTTTTTCTTTTAAGTATGGCGTTATACCTCATGGAGATTCAGGAAGATAGCTTCCTGGGAGTGCTCCCCACTCTCCTATAATACTTTGCTATGATCCTTCTCTCAAACCCTACTATGATGGAAAACACATAATTGAGCAAATCACAACATTGAGATGAGAATAGTCTGTGCAACAGAAAGAGGGAGAGAGAGAGAGAGGAGGAAGTGGTTGTGCAGAAGGGGGGAAAGGGGGAGATGTGAGCAAGTAGTTGGTGCAGAGTAGAGGGGGATGAGGGAGGAGTAGAAATAGAGCAGCAGCTGGAGTCAATTATCCAATTAGTGTGGGGTGGTCAAAGCTAGAGTTGGGACCCTTGAGGGAAGGTTAAGATCTTACTAAGATCATAAATGTATTTTTCTTCCATTAACATTGCATTATGGACGAACTAAAATGAATCGTATATAATATTGGGTAATATATGAACTGCACATACAATGTGCGAGGGTAGAATGATAGTGGAGTAGAAATAAGCAGGATAAGGAACATAACTATTTCAGGGAAAAGGAACAATTGAAAAAGGAAAGAAGACTATATCACGACTACTGCTGTTTTTGTTTATAGGATTAAGATTTTTGTAGAATATCGAAATGAAGAAGAAGGACTCCACCATTCCAAGATTCGGAATGGGCAAAATGGGCTTATAACATCCAGGCCAATAACATACAATAAAAAATGGGTTATAAGAATGGCCAATCGGCCGCTGATAATGACTTTGGCCAAACCTCTGACAATTAATCATGTGTTTAATAAACAACATATTGCATTGATGGCCTTTTGACGAGGGACAGACTGCCACTTTCAACCTAATGAATTCAACCTTGTATGCTCTCTATATAACATGATATATTTACCACAAGTGCCAACATAAGGGAAGGGCGTTCATCTACCACGATAAATCCCCTGATTATATTGACCCATAACACCTGAACTATGGCCAATAACGCGGTATAGACAGGATGCAATCAATTAAAATTGGATTTGCACCCCAGCAGATTAAGGCAAGAGCATTAGATGACAAATACCTAAAACCATTTGCCTTATTTTAGGACCCACGGTTTTACATACGCTCCTGCCATTCGCGAGGTGTATTTTCACCCATTATATTATATATGCATTACTGTTCCATTTAAGGAACGGAAAAGTAGTAAGAATTTTGAAAGTTTAAACATATATATTGATTGAACTGCAAGTAAATAATAAAGTCATGATTGAAAACCGAAAAATACAAATGAGCGAAGACCTGCACAACTCCTTGTTGTAAAAGTTTCATCTTACGACAAATAAACTCGATCAATACATGTATACGTGTATGTAATCATGAATGAATACATTATTATAAAAGAGGATGTAATGAGCATGTTATCTAGGGACATGTACACAATAACCATGCGATTTTACGGAGTTATTCTCCTATTGGCTGAGATGTTAAGGCTTTTGACGTCAGAGCAACAAGGGAGGTATATACTAAAGGGAGTGGACACGGCCTATTGGCTGTAGGCTTTCATGCAGGACATATTCATTCAAAAAAGTAATTTGTTGAAATGGATGGGGATTCAATCATAACCCTTTTTACAACCTCATAAATCGTCAACATACCTCACCATTGTAAACGCTTGGTAACTCGAGAGGGTGTACGTGCCGACTAAGACCACAAATTAGATATTGATTGTACTAAATACAGGCCATATTAGACAGAAATGTATTATATTATCCATGGTACTTCCCAATCGTTAGTGATTATGATGTATGGGTCACATAAATATAATGCATTAACACATTATGAAACAAAACATAGCTGGAAAGTTTGGAACCAGACACTACATCATTCCAAAATTCGTCTCTCCTTGTACAAGCTTTCTTACTTCACAAGTATTCACGAAGGCGTGCAAGTAGTAAACAAGTTCGAGGGCCATTACTTCACAACGACTCGAGTTACTCCAACATAGGATATATCATGTCCCAGGCACATTGTGCATCTGTTAAAGAAAGCCATGCCTGATTTTACAAGGTTGCACCTGATAGTGCTAATTGATTAAATTCCTGAATTATATTAGCAGTCACTGAGTGCTATTGCACCTGCTTAAAAACCCAATTATACCCGTGCAAGATAACTTTATAAGTTAGTATGATTTCACCCTGTGGTATTGTGTACAACCACCCATCGTGATATAATAGGCCTGCACTCGGACACCGTCTATCATATTAACATAAATCAATGGTAAGTCATCAGTGCAAAGAATACCCGAGTCAATGTATACTTTCCATATACTACTACACTACTTGTAAACACATATTATAGAAAATGGAGAGAGAAATGGACACAATGATATGAATGTGACCGATTTCAATTAGAACACTTTAAATGTTTGAATATATATATTGACAGTATAAAGGCCATAATTATATTATAAATATTATCATTGACTAATAACGATATATGCTGTATATGCTGAGACTATGCTGTATAGAGCCTATACAATTGCAATTGCTTCTACATTAAACATTGCTCATTATACTGAATTCTTTACTTAACACACGGCTTTTAAGTTAATATTCGCCTTTCTGCAGACCGCGATTCATGTAATAGTTTCCCCTTTGTCTGAGAGTAAATATATGAAATTCCATTCAAATAAGCAGAACGAAAGGCACAAATGGAGAAGACGCAGACATGGAGAAGGGACCATTGAATGTAAATATTACAATTACAAACACCCATTCAATGTGGCTAGCTTTTGCTGTTTTATTAATATTCATTATATGCCTATGCTGTATGTGCAATAAGTAGGCCTATGTGTGTGTGGCGGTGTGGGGGGGGGGGGGCAATACAAATTGTACACGTACAATTACAATTCGTAGTTGTTTTTCTTTTAGAATTCATGGAGATACAGAATTAAACACAGAGGTTTATACTTCAATATTCTTCTCTGATAAGGGCATACAACAAATAGTGAATGGAATTTGGTACTAGTGCAAGTAATTTGATATTCATTTGCCGAGCTTCGTATTAAACAAACGGGAATATATATAAAAGAAAACCCTATTGACAATTATACAGCAATGAATGAATAACAAAGCGGAGGCAGGCGATTCTCTCAAGGGAGCAACGCATATGTTTCTACAGCTACGAAGTTGTCCAGAGAAGCGTGCAAACCTAGACAGTCCTGCACTATAGAAATAGATTGCAGATGCAATATCAAATTTTATGATAATTTGAAACATTAAATCACCTGCGGTTAACACAGGGAACTTCATAGATGATTCATTTTTCCCATTCTCCTCAATCAACATGAAGAGAATGGGGGATTAAAGTGCATCTTAATTGCGATGAATCAATGGGTATGGCTAGTGTTTATATGCATGTGCTCTATAGCCAGTCTGAATGGTCAATTGGGTAGGCTGTCAGACTTCCAAACTGGACATTGTGAGGTCGAGTCCCAGAGCAGCCAGTCATTTTACATTTGTCTCATTTTCGAGTCATTTTATTTTTTAATTTCACTAATATCTTCACCTCTGGGACTTGGATTTCTTTTAAACTCACGCATGTAGTTACTGATGCAATTCCCTTTCGATTGGTGAAAGAATTAGGGAGTCTAAGATCGAATTAAGGGAGAAAAGTCTGTTGGATAGGGTTTGGAGACATATAGGTTCTCTGTTATAGAGGCATGGGTGGCAGTCGTAAGCTTGTGTTTATTTTTGGCGAAAATGGTTTTCGCACGGGCCACAATTCATCTAGATTGCTTAAAACACATCAAGAAAACTAAGATGGAACAACATATATTGTCGAAACTAAGGCCCGATGAAAAGTAATCAACAGAAAAATGTATATACATGTAGTTTCCGAAAGGAAGGTCATTAATAATCTAAAGCATTCCGTTCAGTGGGTTTAGTTCCCTGCATGAAGGTCCGATAGTAGCCCGTTAGATATGTTTATATTATATTTAGACATGCAATGGGTGAGAAATGTGACTCATTTCTGCTATACATATAGCTCTGACTGCATATATATATAAACTATTCATATATTATCCGAGGGAGAACCTTATCCAATCATTAAGAAAGCTGTTATTCAGCAGAATGATTCTACAATGACCTCGCTCTCCTTATGAAGTACACTAACCAAGGGCCCAAGGTTGGATGATTTAATGAGGCATAAGACCAATTAGTGCACGGAAGAAATATCACTGTTCAGAATACGATGTGGTGACAAATAAACCTAAACTTATTTCTTAGTCAAATGACACGCGCCTCTGGAGCCTTACTCCTGGCGGACGTTCTTGCTGAACTGCTTTTTAAGATTTCAGTTAAAGGCCAAACATTTTTAAATTAAATTGTTTACATAAAGACATAAACACCAGTAGCTTCTTTGCAAACAGTAATTTGAAAGTAGTTTTACTGTTAGTTGCATAAGTATTATAAGGATTTCTCTATGCAATGATAGATATGACTTAGTATTAGGTCCACCAGCGAGGTATACTAAGACCGAGAGCCCTAGCTGCCTCCTTATACGCGAGTCTATACTTATTAATTATGACCGAGAGGGAACTAGATGCCTATAATCAAAAAGGTATCCAGACATGTCATTGCAGATGGCGCCCTCGGTAACCAGTGATGGACTAGCTCCATCGATAGGATGATCCTTAAAGCTATAGCTACAGTAGCTTTAGCACTGCAAGGTCACCATGGTTAAGTATAGAGGACGCAGAGAATCACATGCAATATATTATATCATTATATCATATCATATATGAGCCGCATCCGAACTGGAGAGGTCAACCTCTCAACCAATTGTTAAAACAATGACTTTTAAAAACTAGGGAAAATAATTATCGAGAATGAATATAACTATTTGATCCATAAATGATACATACGAATAAGCAACATGTATAGAGCCTTGATCGAATCCTCCTAAAGCACTGTTCCTGACGAACGTAATCTGTACGACCGAAACGTTGAACGACACAATAAAACCGAGAAGAAACACCCAAAGCCTCTCCTGTCATCTATCTTTCATATCGATTTACACAACATCCAAGATTATCCGAAAATGAAATATGATCTCGATTAGAATATTAATTGGCCAATGCTTTCGGTCGGCTGTCAAATTAACAATATTTCTCAGGTTTGATTAGCTGGCAACCCAATCATACAGTTTACAAGCAATATCCTCCGACAGCCGACGGGTATGTTGGCAGCTATGTGGCATGTTATGTGGCGTTACATCTGACATAAAAGAAATACGTATAACGAAAGCTAAAGGAGAGAATAACTGACAACATTAATTAGCTCAATGAACCTATTCCAAAGGACGAACGGGATCACTCAAATATGGCAAGTTAGTTGAACCAAGTTTGGACTGACTGTTTTGAACAGATACGGGGATAACTGTTTGGTTCTAATACCACAATAGATGAAAGGTTGATTATTATGACAGATTTCAACGAGTTGTGGTACGTTTTATAGAACCAAAAAGACAGAATGCATTCTTTTTCAAAGGCACACGGGTGCTGTACTGCAAGTACATACTTTCCGAAAGAGGTTTTAACAAGGGTGAATTTAGTGTGTACCACGCCATCCACGAGTTTGATCCTTTTCCTTTGCCCGGAAAAGGATCAAACTCGTGGGTGGCGTGTATTTTCTTACATGATAATGTTGCATTGGATACATTTGACATACACTTTTAGGGTCTTGAGAATTCGAGCGTGGGAATTTACAAATCATCACACACTCCGTACCACACCAGTGACCTTACACCATATACCATCACAGTGTGGCACAAACATTATGGTGTAACTTTGTTAAATAAACCCTTGGCTTAACTAAGAAACCATTCATGTGCTTAGACTTTTCTCATTAAGCTTGTTATGTTACTTTGTTATATATGCACATTGGTAAACAGCTGCCTTCATGGACTCATATGACCTCTTATCATCCCATGCATCCATTTTAATAATCTTGCTGATGTGTTTCCTGTTCGATATGAAAGGAGGTTTTGGACCAGGACCAAACAGAAGCATCTGGCAGGTCTGAAGGTTGCACTGTTAACTTGGCAATCGGAATAATATGCCGATCATTTCCGTCAGACCAAAAGTATTTTTCTTTCAGCTATTCAGAATGGGTGGGTAAATATGTTTTCTTCATAAAGCCAAGATCATTCAGTGGAATATATCGAGAAGCTAAGATCATATTCCTTCTTTTATCGTTGCATTTGAAGCATTACCCGCCGGCGATCTTGTAACTTAAAGAGAAGGAATTATCTTAAGTGTAGGAGTTACCCCTATGATAACATTATATCTTACACCGTTCTTTGGTTATTTAATATATTCTGTATTAGTAATACTATGACTAGACGAATTGAATACTGACCGTCCAGGGCAGATGCTACCATGCTACTGCGGAACAAACGTTCCGCAGACGTGGGTAACCAATACCTCACATTGTCCACACAAAAAATATAAGTAATGCTATGACCATTTCCATTAGACGACAATTCAGCTTTGTTCAGGTCAAAAATTAAAAAACGTAACAAATGTCATTTCTATAAGACCTCGTCATATATTTACACTTTAGATATATTATCATTCATGTGTTATGTATGTAATGGAGTTTCACAACATTTTAGTGCATTTATTTTATGAGCTGAAAGGCCAGGAGATGCTTCATTATAATATATCGGCTGGGTGAATCTGGGTGATAAACCTGGTTACAAAAAATACGTAATTATTCATCGGAATAGCGCAATAAATCGATAAATATAATGGAATCCAGGCAACGATACAGCCATGAAAATATAGTGTACCATGAATAGTGGTCCGAATCTTACCCCGTTTAGCCCGACATGAATTCCTAAAGTCATATACTACTAGCCAGAGAGAAGTGATAACATGGAGCACACCAAATATTCATATAGTATCTTTGAACACACCTTCCATTATAGCTAAAAAAAAATATTGCGCACGGCGTAACAGGGTAGTGCAAAACATATATGACTAGAGTGTAATTTAAAGGGTGGTCTCCACTGGCTGCGGTAAGCTCTGCGGTAAGCCTTGCGATGGTGCTGTGATGGTGAGAAGTGGCGAGGTTCTGCCTACATGGCCAGTGAACCATGTAGGCAGGATCTCGTCATGGCAAATTAAGTCGGACACATAGTTCCCTATAAACAAATTATATTATACTTTATAGTTAACAAAATTCGTATTCAACGGGACTACCAGAGAGTCAGCCCTGCCAAACAATTATTTCCTTACAATATAAACTAAGGCAGGTTCTTGTACAGACGCTCACATCTCCACAGAACTATTCTTACATGACTAGAGAGCCAAATTTACTTTTTTGCTGGACACGCTAGGGATAAAAGAATGATTAAAAAGGTGAATGAACAGAAACTACTTCACCGAATGCTGTTGTATAGACAGCTAATGAGGTACACACAAATATTATCTTAATAAGAGCCCATCGTTGTATTTCGGAGAAGAGGGTAACTTCATTAAAGTTCGAAAGCAGTTTAAAAATTGAATACGCGTCCATATTTTCTGAGGAACATTTCTTCGGTCAACGAGTTCCTGAAATAAACAATTCCCATCCGAAATGTATGGAGGCGTTCCATTGAATGTGAGCCAAAGAGCAAGTACTGGTATCATATTTCTGGTGCTCACAAAGAAGTTTACCATTTTCTGGACCGCAAAATAAAATTATTCTTTCCAAAAGCTACTAATTCTTATTATTTGGGCCGGGAGAAAGAGAAAATTGCATAAATATTCCTGTCACTTATGCTATTTCTTTTTTTAGTAATGTCTCCGCGAAATGTATCGACTTTTTGTGGTAAATAGAGGAGCAGGATCAGGAACGTCCATCTCAAGTGCTAAGTACAGGAATATTGATTGGCTAACCCAGACACAATCATGATAATATCTATTTATCCCAATATAAACCATATATAACTTCTTAAAAACACATGAAACTCATATCCATTTCAAGGTAAATCCTAAGATTCTTGACGAATATCTTCATTTAATATTAAATAAATAAAGACACCACAACCTCAAACTTCAGTTTTTGCAATTTATTCAGGCATATATGGGTACTTTGAGGCATCTTCATTTAATGTTACATGCAGTCATAGAGCGAATAGATAGGTTTGAACTATATTCAGCAATATATTTAGGTAATATTCCACATGTATATAGATACTATTACAGACGTAAGCTAATATTTGTATACTTCAGTATGAAATTTCGCACGAGACAAGCCTCGGTTCCTTTTCGCATATTACGAGGGGGCAGGCTAGAAATGTCTTGAATAAACAAATATAAGGAAAATATTGGAAATATTTCTCCAGTATACGAATCTTCCAATCCTCAGAGCTATGGGTCAAGAATGAAGAAATAGAAAAGGAGTCGTGCGGTCGACTAAGCTGGAAATGCCGCTTTAAAGCAAAGTTTCCATTTGACCTAAGTCATTGCAGCCCACACAACACAAGTTTTACCCTTAAATTTATTAAGTTCTGCTGATCAGTCACTTCAATAGAATACCAACCCAAGGACAGAAACAATGAAAATAATTGGGTCAGTTGCTACTTGCGAGCTGTCGTATTGCTGGCTTGATGACTTACTTCAGCAATATTTTCTCCCTCCCACAACAAGTTGTACCTGGTATAGACTTCGTCATATAGGAAATGATGTGTGGAACTAAAATATGATTGAATATTTACTACTTACTTAATAAAGATAGATACAGCTATACTTTCCCTGCTGCTCAACAGGGTACATGTACCTAGGCACTTGTTCATATAAATTCATAATGTGACTGTTTCAACTGTGTCAAATTTGTAATTCACTGGTTTGCTATTCCATCCAATCCATCAACCTCATATTTTTATGAACCTCAGGGAAACTAGTAATTGCAATCATCGAGCAATCAAAAAGTGGGTGGGAAGGTTCCACTTTTACTTGCCTCTTCTAGTTTGTGAAATTACATCTATTATTGTCACCAATTAATCTCAAATCCTTAGCTTTCCCAGCTTGCCTGCAAGGGACTGTTCAGCTAGGTGTTACATCATGGTCCATTCAACGTTCAAATGGTAAAAGTTAGCATCCTGTAAACCCTGTATTAGAAGACATGACCTGTATAAATGATTCTGTATAATAATAATGTGAGGGGAGGGGTACAAACCTAGTATCATCAAGGTTCAAAGTCAGTAAAATGTCTGTATGATGTTATAGTATAGGTTTGTACTAGCAACTGGTTCTAATTCATTATTTCTTTGGGGATGTTGAAACATAATTCTTTTTTTATTCTATGGGAGAACCGACTTTGAGAAGTTTTTCAGTAGAAGGTCCTCCTCTTAAAACAGAGTGTTTTATGGGTTCCTGACAAGACTAAATATGGTGCACAATCAGCTTGCAGTTCAGCATTGTTTCATGCAGTGGGAATCGAAGATGCTATAAATATATTGTACATCCCTCAATTGAGTTTAGAAGAAAGTAATATAGATGTATTGCTCATATTTGGGTTTGCAGACATATAAGTCATAATATGAGTAAATTTGGCAAGATTATGTCCGTCATAATAGCTGAGAATGCAGCTTGAAGACAATGTAGCCATTTGTAAGTATTGTAGGGCCACGCTTCAACGCACAGGGATAGCGTTGCATACATATAGCCAGGGAATTCGTAAATAGTAATCCCACACTGAAACATGCATCCATCTGATACATCCAGAGCTACCAATTTACATATATAGCTCCGATAGAGTTCAGGGGAGGTGAAACGAAAACGATAATGAAACGAAAACGACGACAATCACAGCAATATTTCGTCATGTAAAAATGGTAAATCACTAATAAAAAAACATGAGATGTAAAACCTATTGTAATATTCTCATGAATGCACAGAAATTAGTGTTATTGTCTTTCTCGTCGTCTGCAATAGGAATATACCCAGCAAGGCATTCTTCATCCACAGACAATACGACCTTTCACAAGCAAATGATGTTTTTAAACCCGTTCCACTGCTTCTAAAAAGCTCGGAAGACCCTCCAAAATAATACCATATGCAATTTATACTGCACACGATGAAAACTTTATCAGAAATAAAGGATCTGAATACAAGCAACTTCCATATATTAGATAATGTCTATTGTCACAATGAAAGCTGCACCCTTGATTTACATATGCTAGATAAGACGAACTACTCCTGGCATTCGAACTAGCCATTACGTCATTCTATGCAGAAATAACCTTAATACATGCACTAGTCTAGCTCTGGCGGATGTCCAGGGAAAACACTTTCATATGAGGAGATTGGGGAATATTTTGGCATGGAGGATGGATCAACATCAATATCTTTGTATCAATATACATAGATCTAAACCACAAACTATTGCATTCTATTGGTTGATCGGATCGTCGCAATTCACTTATTGTTGTCTTTAGGTCATAATAATGATATATACCCTTGACTTGACAGACAAAGAATTGCAAGTGAAGAACATTTACGACAAAATAGTGCTTAAGGAAATCGATGCTCCTTGTTAAGTAATGCGAGCTACTATATGCGGGGCTGCTAGGCATATATAGCCGAGTTGAGGTTTGGAAAGAAACAGGGTACAGAAAGACTGATTTATTGCACTATTCCGATAGTAGGAATAATTACGTATATTTTGTAACCATGTTTATCACCCAGATTCACCCAGCCAATATAATGAAGTATCCCCTGGCCTTAGTTTTCAGCTCATGAAATAAATGCATCAAAATATTGTGAAAAGTCTCATGGGAGTGGAGTGAATCTTTTTTCTGAGTTGATCATATATAAAAATAACTCAATATGAACGATTAGTTTAAACACCAACATAAATTGACCCTTCTTTAGAATATATTTATATGACAAGGAATACATATTTTCAGAATTGATAATGCCTATAGCCCTTATGGCACCAACCTTGATTCATATTCCAACCCTCACCCCACTGGATCGCGTTCTGCTAAATGAACCGACTAAAACATCACTAAAACATACAGGCCACATGAGGCTCTGAATATCACCATTTGTAAATTAGTCCCGAAGGAAATCAATGAGCAAACTATTTTGTCCTCAATGCCTTGAGCTAATGCCAATGTTTCTTGAGTATGCTCTCAAGTAATATACCTCCAACTAGTCCAAGCTTCAAATGACCTGACATTTATGGAAGTGACCTGCCTGATATTTACTTCATTGCATAGATTATTTTAACAGGGGAAGGGACGTTTGAGACAATTATTTATTTTTGCTAAAAACAAACCGGAAGCCCGGAACCATTTGATAAGCTTTTTGATGAGCAATTATCATTTTAAAGTATTATTGGTTTTCTTTTGTGGTCCGGTGAGATTTAATACTTTTAGGCCCATCCAATGAACCATCATATCAGTGCTACACGGTTGAGAGGGACAGTACCGTCCTGAAAATGTCGTAGTGCTCCGTTGTGGGACCACTACCCGATATGTAGCCATTCTATTATATCATTATTGATATTAATATGGTCAATAACTTGACAAACATTAACATTTTCAATTAGCTCGGTAGTTTATCACCTATTTTGAATGGTTCATATGGTTATGGGCCACAACTATGACCCGGTTTATTTGTTCAAATGCTAAAACATGATTTGTATCGGACATATGGAAGGTTTGGGATTCTGTCCCCATATACACCATATATAAGCACGTTGCGAATTTTCCACATAGCAATTGATTGTCTGGATGAGGTAGGGATCTGCTTCAAAGACGAGGCGGTATCAGGGGGCGATGGGATCGAAGATCCGATATTGCACAATCTTCGTTAAGCTACCATATAGCCATATAGGTTCATGTTTATACAAGACTATTTTTCTTACTTTCTCACACAAAGTGAGCATTACCTACCAAAGAAAAATAAAGGCCGAAGTCTTTAAGCATGGCGCGTTTAAATAGATCCTCTGTTCAAAGCCTACAACCTTGGGGCCGGACAACCCCAAGTCGGATCGGATTCGTTCAATTGTTGATGACTGTTTTAAGGTTATCTAGTTTAGGGGGTTGACTGTCTTAATATTTTAGAAGCCTCTGACGGATGATACCTTTTTGTTCAGTTTTCATGTTGTTCAGGTTTCAATGATATGAAGTATAGTACTAATATTAATAATAATTGCCCTAACTCCTGATCTGGAGCAACTGTTGGAAGGACGTCCACGTCCACGCCTGCCGGCAGCTGCTATCAGTTTTATGAAATGAATACAGTAAACTCCTGCTCAAAGGAACACAAGTCCTTGTAGATAACTTTGTTCCCCATGATAAGTATGGGAGTTAATGTTGCTACAGCCAGTATATATAATTATTACATACAAAGAGTTGCCAGTGAATGTGTGCTGGTATATAGTGGGAGTTTACTGCGTGTGTAGTTGACCAACATAAGTAGGGTGTGAATGAACCTTGTGGGCAAGTAGTTCAATTATAAATATCCATCTGCTGCTCCTGACAAAAATGACATACATAATTAACTCCTATGTCATTTGAGATTGAAGTCCATAACCAATGTATTAAAAGTATAAAATCAAAGGTACATTTCTATTCTAAGAAAAGCCTTTGCCTGAAAGAAAACAGGTCTTATTTTGTACCTGCATTTTATGTACTATCATTCAAGAGAATGTGTTACCTGTCGCATTTCTGATCAGAAGGGCCTGAAAAGTATTCCTTTTGGGTAATTTTCATTGGAGAGCCTCACCCAAATGAAGATGCTTACAAGTTATGCATGGTTAAATTCACAGCTTGGCCAAGGCCAGCTGCATATGGAGCTTGGAGTTTGGACTTGCGGTGGACTGGGAGTAGTGTGTTTGTAACCTGCTCTAACTACGGTATACCCTAAACCCCTACCGTAAAGGCTCTAATAGAAGAGGCGGCTGGATGATGGGTTCAGTTTCAAACTACTCTCACTGCGGCCACCTCACCTCACTCACCAACTCACCTCAGCTGCCAACTCACCTCAGCTCACCCACCAATTCGCCTTATCCACCAATTCACCTCAGCTCACCCACCAATTCACCTCACCCGCCGACTCACCTCACCTCATCCGCCAACTCACCTCACACACAGGACCTACCTCTATGCAAATGCATGGAAATTAGCCATGTGGATAGGGGTTATGCACCTTGTAAGTCCCTCTAGGTATTTTCTCAAGAATAGCAAACCCAGTTAAAGAGTTTCTTAGTTCAGAAATCCGATCCGATAAATAAAACAACCACCTATTATTAGAACGAATAATATTAATTGGCTAAGCATGTTGTCCGGTAATAGCTCAGAATAAATATGGATAAGTGGCGGAAAACATTATTCCTGAGCAACTAAATTAAATTGCCATTCTTCTGTTTCGGTCCAATGGCGGCGGCAAAACCACATCAGACAAAATAATTATCAAATCTGATTGAGTATTTGTATATCAGATGCCACGATTGGCATTTTGTGATTCTAGACAGAAAGTTAATACATATTTACTTTTTTTATAAGTTTTTATTTCAGGTACATTTCTACAAAGTAATCTCGACCTTTCGGTCGTTTTTCGTCCTACCCTGAGTATGCTTCTATTACTTTACAACTTTACTTCATGAAACATATTTAATAAGTATTTAGTTTAATTGATTAATACCTAATTGGCATGGTAGTTGTGCCATAGACACGTAATGATGAAATGGTTTGATAGATGATCGTTATACAGAATATCATCACATACATAGACCTCCGCGCGATGAGTGAATCTTATTACTTCTACTGCTCAATTTGTAGCATACATTCAGGGCTCGAAAAAATGTTTAGTTGCCCGGGGAACTAAAAAAAATGTCCCTGGGCAAGTAAAATTCGATGTTAGTTGCCCGACTGGGCAAGTGAAAATCTCTACAGCGCCGATGTCAAACCCCTTTTATGATGTCTACTTACAATGAAACAAGATACGTACAGATCCGTGTGATTTTGTTTATAATACTGCAAATAGATTTGGGCAAGTGAAAAATGATGTTGGGCAAGTAAATCTTGGCTGCCACTTACCGAATGGGCAAGTGAAGTTGGTAGGTTATTTTCGAGCCCTGTTAACATACAACAGGGTTAACATCGTGCTATCTATTCAATAGTCTTGCTTTTATAGTTTGCTGAAAATAGACGGAGTTTGGATGTTTCTTATACATATAACGACAAAGGGTCGTTGAACACTGCCTTCCTACAATCATTTGATCTTCTAAGGGACGCCTTTTACAGATGAATATATGGCTATCAATAGCCCATATTCCTGGAATCGAGAACACGAGGGCGGATACGGCCTCGAGAAAGTTTTCGGACGACATAGAATGGAAATTTAATGAACCACATGCTTCTTAAATCTGTTATGCAATGAAAGGCAAATGGAAAAACGAAGCACGGCTTTGCTGATTTCCCTTATAGAACTAAAATATTATTCACTCCTACTTTCATCCAGAGAGATTGTCTAAGGTCTACATTATACACAATCCTATACCCCCTGTCATCATGTCATACCGACAGCCCCAACCTGATATTGATTTCTTCCAGAAATAGCAAGTATGTGATAACAGGAAGGTTCATAAGTCACCGGTGATGACTAATGACAGAACAGCATAACATACATACAATACATACATTTAGACTACCTTGAGCGGTCTAGGGCCTATAATATAACGAATATTGTGTATGCAAGATATGCAGATTAGATATGCTACAGAAGAGACCCACTATGTTGGTGTATGTGGTGGGGTGTGTGGGGGTGGGGGGTGCATGTGTGGGTGCATGCGTACATGTGTCCTATCCTTTCCGCTCCATTATGACATTCACATTTTCAAAGCTGGAAGAACCAGTAGGTGATTATATCATCCTTCATGGAATAAATAACTATGGGACTATGTTACATCACAGAACTAATCTATTATAGTTATGTGGTTATATATATTGTAAACCCTGGATTGTGTTTATCATATATTTAAATTGGTGTACATAAAATTCAGGTATTTTGAGTGTGACACAAACTAAAAGAGTATCTATATATGAAATGTAAGCATCCTTTAATACTTGTATTAACGGTCCCCACCAATAGTAAAAAGTATAAAGGGTCTCTTTTTTTTTATTCAATATGAAACGACGCCAACAAGGCGCCAACCAGTCGGGAAAATATCTAAGAAAAATGTGAGATCTCCAAGATATTTGAATAGAAATAAGATTTACCTTGTCTTGCCCAAGGGCCACGATTCTCTCTAGTTTCGCCAAGGGGCTCATGATAACTACCACAACCCCTAGCCTCAGCCTCCTTTCCAGACTTTAGAATTCTCAATGTTTACCGTTGTCATAGCGACGAGAAGGTCGAACGCCAGCATCCTCCATATAAGATCATAAATACAATGCCTCCTCCCTTTTGTCATTAGGTGAAGCAATTCCAATAAAAGTTATACTGGATATTATTACCAGACAGCCTAATTTGAAATCTGGTTTTCCTATTCTAATAATCCCAATACGGACACCAAATCCAGTAATGATGCTAAAATTCCTTTTTGCTGAGTCATTGCTATGGTTGTCTATTAATGAGAGACAGTTGTGCTGTTGTTATGGAAACGTAGATGCCAACCACTGCTTTTTAATGTTTTTAAAGTTCATGGATGCTTATTGTTAAATCTCTCGATAAGGTTTTTAACCATTCCTGTGAAATGGTTCTTAAATTGCCTCAAGTTTTTGTATGCCTTTGAATCCACTGAACATGCCATAAATACAAGGTTTGTCACCAGGGATACACGCATGACAAGTGATATAAACCACACGTCTCAATAACACCAATTATTGCCCATATCTAGCTCTCGCCCTGCCATTGCATCATCAACGTCTCCAAGGCACTTACATATGTACATAACAATCCCTCAACGGCATTGTATGGATCCAGCAATGGTGAGACATAGCTTCAGGCATGTCTGGCAAGTTTTGCATTGCTGTCTCTCCTTCGTTTCGTCTTCTCCTCTTCGGTGCTCGTGCAAGCAGCAATCGCAACATTAATTGTTGCGCCTGTCCATCGTGGTGGGTGGGCCACCCAGCTGAGTGTTACCTACGTGTAACTCGGGGATGTAACTGATAATACTGTCTCCCATAAAATGCCAAAGTGGAAGTTGGCTTTCGCTATGGCCTTTGATTAATATGGAATTACGCTATGCTATGACTTAGGTCAATCGTACTATTAAAGAAGGATAAGACTTGTCCCGCCGCTATTTAGAACAACAAGTTCTCGGTGTTATTCCTATTTCCTACGGATCCGATATGATACACAATGATTTCATTACAGCAACACATTTAGAATATATTGTTGTTGCACCCTTAATGTGAAAACCCTCGTTGATGTGGGGAAAAGTCACAGATAATAAATCCCTCTTGATAAGTAGTATAATATGTTGCCTGAATAGTATTCAGATGTAGACAGAAGTCCATTCACCTTACAATATACAAAATGCATATCAATAATTTTCCATACGTTGCGGGACATATTTTAAATGTTTAAGTATACTTTTTTAAAACTGCGGTTTTAGGCTACGTGAAGTCAGGGGCTGCATTTGTGGATGGATTAACATTGGTTGATGGAATACATGTTACACACGTAATTCCTGTTCCCGTAAAAGTATACCTTTTCACTCGTCAGCCAAGTCTCTTCCACATCTTATAAGGTCTCCTGTGGATGCAATCTGTATAAGGTCTCCTGTGGATACAAGCTTTTCCTCTAAATGGCATAGGGCGTCCACCAAACGCTAGTTCACTCGTCGTTGGAGAATCTTTTCTTTGACTTTAGAATTGATTCGACGTAATAGATTTATGATGCAATTTTAATGACAGAAGACGCAGAGAAGGACAGAGATGATGGCGGATGATGACAGATGATGATGAATAGGATAACTTCCTCTTTAATGTACAGTCGTTATTATATTCCTGTAGAAGAAATTGTGGAATGACTTTTGGCGGAATGTGACCGCATAAGACTAATAGACAATCGTGCCACTAGGCTCCATCAACATTATCGAATTTTGTATAATGCTACATCTTTAGTAACTTTCTACCTTTCCCACAGTTCCTCAGCGAATGCAGGAGGGGTCCATCACCTAAACCTATTCCTAACTAAAGTTCCTTCCCAGACTCTACTCAGTTCCTCACCCAGACTTCTATTTCCCTCCTTCCTTTCTTTCTATCTTCCAACTTGGGGATGAATTGCTGGGATAAGGAGCTGAATTATTGATACTCACACAATACCTTTTGAGGCGACAGCTACAGTTGGCCCCACAGGACCGTCAGTTAAATGTGAGGATCCCTATGAATCATCTGTGTTGTATCGGCCAAGGCAATGTCAGCCGACTGTTTCCCCCTGCCGTAAGTAGAAAGAGGAAAGCCTCCTTACAAACCATAGATCTCAGGCCTGGTTCTACACCTCAAGAGGACAACTATAAGGGAGCTGTACGTTCTACTCTCAGGACGCCTCAATGTATGCGTCCCTCTTTCAACATTATGTACCCGTCCCACTCAGTCAACTATAGCTATTGAATGGGAAATTCCAATACTTCAACTTAGGAAGAGATTCGATATAATTCATATCACGGATACATACATCCCGTGCATTTTACCCTGCCCTGCGTTTTCGTCAGTATTACCCTGACATTTCGAAACTCTAAATAACCCACGATTTTCTTATTTCCTTCCCCTTCTTCACCAAATTCTAAATAATCCTTTCTGACTATTTGCAATGATTGCTTTTTGCTTTTTGATATTAGGAAATGAGTGGGGAAGTAGACGAAGGGGGGAGCTGAAACTACAAACCCCAACCCCATTGCTTCAAGACGCAGTTTTGGTCTTCCACTGGTTGTCCCCCCTGCTCCAGGGGCATTACATCATCATATATTGTTTGAAAAAGATTCCAGATATTCTGGTCCATCTCCTCATGAATGTCAGAGGACGGATATCAAAGAACTTTTGAATATATCTTAGCTTGTCCTCACTGCGGCGGTCAGAGTAAATAATATGTTTTATTACTGTAATACTTCATACAAATCTAATATAAAACATTTTGGTAACTTCCAACTTGATTCACCCCTGCTGTGCGATTTGAAGACAAAGCCATTCCTCTTTATCCTTTAGTAACAATGGAATGTAATTTTTGAAAATGAAAATGAAAATGAAAATTCCCATAACCAGAGATATTTTCTTAGCTACACCCCTTTGTATAACGAATATATACCTAATTATCAAAACACTAAATACAATATTGTCTGATTTGTACAGAAATTATCCTAAATTGCGACGTAATACCTAAGCATCCCTGATCACTCATGTGACAGTAGATAAATGCTAGATCAAATCAGGACAGTTAATATTTGAAGAATAAAGAGAACATATATAGGGTGTATCATATCGACCTTTTCTTCCCTCTTTATATGAGATCAATTTATCATATTACCATTACGTTGTTACACAGTATTTAGAACAGGTTATTTAGACTCACAATATTAAATAGATTGATTGATTAGACTTTTATTGACAACATCAGGGGACGTTCTTCATGTCGAAGGTTTTTAAGTCCCCTCTGTTCATTTTCACTATCAATTATAATCGCCCTTCATGAGTATGGTATGAGAAGTACAGCTGATTTCTATAGAGGAGAAAGGGATCGCCAGTTGTTTACATGGGTGTAAACAAGAGCCGTTCGGAGTTGTTCGGGTAACGCCTGGTCAACTTTAAATTAGAAATAGAAGCAGAGCACCAATGTGTAAATCATACCATCAAGGTGACGGAAAAACCAACTTTCAAAACGTGTAAGAGCTTGGTCTTGAATACCGGACACTTTGTTCTCTAAATTAGACAATACAAGACATGATAAAACTCTATTGCCCAAAAGACAATGATTGCGAGCATTGCAGTTGTGGTAATAATGTAAATGAATTGATCTTAGGCCCAATATAATGAAGGGTGACTTCCTAAAGATGATGTCGTAGCCCTCTATAGTACCATCCAAGGTTCAGAAAGGTCAAACACACCTTGGCTGGTGGGGGCTCCTACAGCCACCTTCTCATATCTCCTCCAGTTGTTTCACAAGAGATTTGTCGGCGGTTTCCATGGTAATGAAAATATATCCTTGTTATAGGTTGGCGGTAGTAGTGATGAAAAATGACCACCAAGTTACCGGTAATTGCGGTAATAACCCAATGAGGCAAGAGTAATACTTCAGGTTAACCATGGGTTTGTGTACATGTAGAGGTAATATCTGAGAGGAGCAGGAGGATGATAATTGGTAGGGTGTGTATTCACAGGTACATGGGTGTAAACACATACTGAGTTTATAGCTCCTTTTTCTCCTCCGATTCCTCATTCTCTACCACCACCACCACTACGAACAACACCACCACCACCACCACTACTCCTGCCTTTCCACTCCTCCACCAACTACAGCACCTCCAGCAGTTCTCTTCCTCCAGTAGTTATATAGCTTCTGCTCTTCCAGCTTCTCCTACCTACCCACCCAAGGCTCTCCACTGTATGGAGTGTGGGCTGTGATGATGGGAAGCTCTGGTACTTCTCATCCATCTGCGCCAGCTCCACACTCACAACCTACATCAGCCAAATATCCAGCTGCTGCTCCCGACATCTGCATTGACGCTCCCTTCTCAGAGCTGGTGCTTCAAAACATCTGCATCATTGCTCTTGGAGCAAAATGCCTCAGTTGTTCCTCCTAGTATCTTCAATGCTATCCTGACATAGCCTTCAAGAATTGTCTATTGACAGGAGAGTCAGCCGAAGCTCAGTTGACACCGACAAGCCACAAGCTTTGAAACTTTGACATATATATTCTGGCATGTTCTGGCCTGGTCTAGGTGATCTAACCATTCACTGAATGATCCATCAATACATAGGATGGAGAGGATTGATGTCCCTGAGTTCAATACATATTGAAACACATTTGGGGAGATGATGGTACTGTCCTCAGAATATATAATATATATGCCTTTTCCGCCAAGATGAATAACTATTTATACTACTTAAATGGTCAACTAACAGACACGAGACAACACTTACAGAGTAACAGTTGCAAGGGGAACATAAGAATTTAGATCATGGGCTACAAATAGTTTTATTTGAGTTAAGATGTCAGTGCATTATTTTCAAAAAGAATCAAAAGGTGAAAAAAACCAGCGGCTATCTTGGATTTTCTCTGCAAATAGGTTGGCGCAAGTGGCACCCACCGTTATTGTAATCAGTGTTGGATGCCACCCTCTAACATGCCGTAACCCCTCTTTGTAAAGTTTTTGAAATTCTGCCTCTAGTCTATTTTATGGTCAAGGGATCAGTATAATTCAAAGGAGTAGATGTATGATATGATATGCATGAAATACGTATTCTGATGAGAAGTTCCATAGTTATAGACTAGACTCTCTTACATTCGAATCAATACCTATTATAGTTTTTATCATGAAAATGATTCGTCTTGATTGGGTTCTCCACCAGTTATAAGTCTTGAATATATTCGTTTTTATTTCTATAATACATGACAGAAATATGGCAAGCACCGTCTGGAGACCAGATCTTCCGGGTGAGCCCAAAGTATGATACAATAAAAGTCATAGGAAGAATATGACATGACAAATCATTGGAAAAACATAGGTTATACCGTTCAGTTTGGAGGTACTGCAGCTGAGTTTAGCATGCTAAGCATGGCATGTAGGCTTTATGTGCCTTGTGATGAAGAGTACAAAGTAATACAATATGTGCCTTATGACCGACACCATACATAGTACATAAGACAAGTGTACAAGATTATGCATATGGAAGAAGAAGAATAGGAAGAAAATCTTTACAATTCTGACGTTCACGGTTCCTTAAATCAGTTAAATCATTTGTGCCCATCCCAAGCCTCTTGTAGAAATACAGTTCTTAAGAAGGTTCTATAGTCCTTCCTATTCTTGCATTGGTGGCCTCTGATCTCAAGGCTATTCCAGGCCTCTGGAATTCTATATATAAGAGACTTTTTTACTTTATCAGTTCTTGGTGTGATGGTTTTTAGAATCCTTTTCCCCACGTGATTTCTTAATGGAACGTGTTTGTTTTCGAGGTGCTGTTCTTTCAGGCTTAGCGGGTATGCTAAGTCCAAAAGATGAGCTTCCCTACGAATATAGAATGGGGCAAGTTTTAAATCTCTTTGCTGTTCATCGACATTGGTGTATTTATTCAATTTTAATATTATTCTAACAGCAGAATTCTGCAGGGTCTGAACCTTTTTCAGCAGATCTTCCGAGGCCACCATGTAGATGATGTCACCATACTCTAAGATAAGCCTTATATCATATGTATGGAATTTATTAAATATTAAAGGTTAGAGCTGGGAAAGAAAACGTGTGACGGATGAGTAGCTATTGTGGAGTGATTAATCAATTAAATCATGAAAGCAGTTGACGGGTAGTACACATAGTTATTAGATCAATATCATAAGTTGTACATGTTTCCGCTGCGTGCTACTACGCTATTGTGTGACAAAAAGTTGTCCCCTGAAAGCTAAGAATCGTAGTCGTCAACACAAAATGTAAGCGAAGTAATTAAGATAAGTTCACTATATATAAGTGAAAGCCTCAGGCTGTGAAAACCCATAGTGCTAGCTCACGATCAAGGTGGGAAAAACGCCCTTTGAACACCATGAATTATATTCCTCCTAGCTCCCCTGCACCATCGTCATTCCCCTTTCCCTTATTCCCCACCACCATTGCATCCTCCTGCTCCCCCTACTCTAGTATTTCATCCCCACTCCTCCACCATCTTTATTCTCACTCACCAATCTCCATCCTGAACCAATACACTCCATCCATCAACATAATACAGACAATCTAATACTTTCACTGGAGTGTGCATACTAATGATGGCATCAGGGAAAAGAAACCTGTTCCGATTTCTCCCCGTACATACAAATCATGGGAATACTGACACCTGCAGAACGTATCTGTTTTAAAATATTGGCTTTCTATACCAGTCCATCAATACAAAGGAGTACAAACTGTGTACCCACAGGCACAGCTGTGGACCATACATAATGATTGATACCGTACGTGTACGGTCACTTGGTGGTGTGTACAACTTTATCAATGGGTGAGTTGTAGTGCACTCATTTATTATCTTGATTAACGTTATTTAGAAAATGACAGCTATTTTCAATGATATGATAATGTACCAGCAAATACATCAGAACAACCGATGACTGTTTTGGAAACTGTTTTGTTCGGTCTCACTTTGTGTTGGTAACAATAAATCCTTCATTCAAGGAACTACAAAGTATTTTTTCAGAAGGCAACATGATCGATATAAGACAGGCAGACAGCTAGACAAACAGGCAAACAAAAAAATAGCGTTAATTTACTTAGGCGAGAGTTAGGTAGTTAAAACCTCCTCGCCACCTCTTTAGCTAGTCTGCCATAAGCGTCTATTTATTTTGGTGACATTTTCTACCCTCTCATCACAATACTTTTCCGATACGTGATATTTTGTAATTCCGTGAGATTTACTTACTCCAGTATGCTGAAATAAGGTTAACGAAGGGTTGTGGAGATACTTTCGGTCAACATAACAAGTACATACACCTCAATAGAACTATACAATCCACAGCTCTGTGTCCATGTATAGATAAAGAAATAGCCAGTGATAATGACACAGAATTATATGCACCAGTTCTTGAGTCCGCGGCAAATAATGCAGTATCTACCACAAGTCACAACTCAGTCGGAACACTACAATAACTGCAGATTTATTTTACTTAGCGTTCCACAATATTCGTGCCTTTGGTTACTAGTAAATTCTTTGTCACAGGTTTTGTTAGGGCGAGAAGCAAAGAGAAAACCAAGCTGGCAAATGGGATATCGACGTTTCTCATATATAAGCCCTAGAACCGAACCGCCTTTCCTATCTGTGCTAACTTTATTGGTCTGGACTATTCCGTTCATCACGAATCAATTGAGCGTTTTCTTCTCCAAGTAGAAGTAATCTGATATTCGCTGTGCATTGGCTTTTCCTAAAAGACACCATAGATTCTTGAGTCTCAGTGTCCTTTTTTGTACCATTAAGGATGGGTATGGTCCCACTCGGTTTAAAGGTATCAAATCTGTTCCCCAGGTACAGACAAACTTAGACACTTTAATAAAACCCTGGGAAACGTTGTACTAACAACAGCCCCTGGCGGAAGATCATGGATAATACTACATGTTAGTCCCCGTGAGCCTTGGAAATCCTTCTGACACAAAATGGCTGTATAAATGTTAAATAAAAGAAAGATGTTTGATCTAATAAACCTTTATTTTCTAAAGGCATGTGCAGTGGTCAATACAAGATCCTGACTATAAAGCTTAATGATGAATATGTTTGTTTATCGATTGACTCTAATGATTACTGGGGTTATTTGCCCCTATACGTAGCCTTGATCATTAGGACTAATGCCAAGTTAAGAACCTTGTCAGGTATATTTCATTACATGACCAATTGATGAGGGACTTCCAAAGACTGCAAGGAATCTCGGAGGGAACAGGAGTATATAGAAGGACTTAGATGGATTTCTATTCTTCTCATATTGTGCGATGTGAAGAGTAAGAATTTGAGTAAATTTGATGTACAATGGAACCTCACATAAAGACCACCCCTCTATAGAGACCACCCCTCTATTAAGACCAGTTATTCTCAGTCCCAAGGGTGGTCTCAATAGAGAGGGTCCACTGTACACCATTTCAAGCTATTAAAAACCGTCTGTGTCTGGTATAAACATTTCATGTACTGTATAGAACTAAGCAGGCGATGGGAAGAGCGTCACCATGACGACATCGATTGTACTAAATCCTGCAATACAAATGTTTTAAAAAAGAAAAGAAGTTCATACGCCAAACGTATAGCAAATTATTCCCTATAATATCACCATTTTCATGAAATCATGCATAACTAAATCAAAATGTATTAATTAATTCATACCTCATTACGTTTATATTTAGAAGGCTTCATACTACATACTAGGTCAGCTCATCGGCCATTTTCTGACATATACTAACCTCCTATTGTAACTTCTGACGTTGACAACTGCCATTACAAATACCCTACTTTAACATCTAATTGTAACAGCAGTTATTAAAAGTATCTCTGATCATAAGATCTAACTGGTTTGTAATAACCAGAAACAAACCAGAAATTGCATAAATTCGACCAATATTAGCTAATAATAATAGCAAACCTGCTATTGTACCTTCTAACATAAACAGATTAAATCATAGATCCCTTATTGTAACACCTACCATTAAAATGTAAACTACTGCTATCACAAACCCTTGATGGCAATTTCAATCATTAACATAATGTTATTACAACCTCCCAGCCAGACCCCCCCCCCCCCTGGCCCCGACCCCCATCTTCATAACATGTCATAAATCATTTCATCTATACATCAAGAGGTATTGTCATTGAGTTAGTCTTACCCGCCGGGCCGGTATGTTGAATCAAAATGTATTGGCATGATTGTTGGGAATAACTTCTTTATAAGTACCTGTACATAGACCCTATAGTTTGTTCTAACGCTCTTATTTGTAAAAGAGAAAGCATATTCAATTATATTGTCCTTCATGTACACCGGGATCGTGGTTTGTCTGGAGCTTGGACAATGGATCGGATGTGCAGACCAACCAATAAAGCCTACAATACGATCTGGAGTGCTTTTACTAATTGGGAGTATGGTGGAAAGGGGGGGGGGGGGGGACAGAGAGAGATCAAAGAGGTGCTCACTTGCTCTACTCTTTCATGACTGCATAGGGAAGAAACGTTTTTAACTGAGTAAGGTTTTGTTTCTACAACTATAACATGTCATCTTTATCAGCTGCTTTTAATTAACACCAGCCTATCTGGCAGTATCTCATTGGCCCTGAAGACATCTCACTTTCTTTCAGGCAGCGTCAGTTTTGTTCTGACTCAGTCTGTCTATCCGTCTGGTAGGGTCTACCTCGTTGGCTCCCCGACTCCAGCTTCTTTTGTGGACCCCGAACCCCTATCGTGACGCAAATAGGTAACGTTAAAGAAGTATTGTGGTGGTAAATGAAGGATAAAGTCACAGGAAAACATCGAAAATAGGATCTAACAGCTCTCACTTGTGATCAATAAAGATCCCCGGCTGCCGGCAAACAAGCACACCAACATCAGCAGGAGGTAGGCGCAGCTGAAAGACTCGCCGATCCATGGAGAATTACTTTACATGGAGAATTACTTTATCTACTACAGATAATGCAGTAGGATCAAATATAGGGGCTGAACAAAGGCAATTAAAGCAGGCAGATGTATAATAAGATTATACAAGAACAAGTCCAGAGACGTTGATGAGTTTTGGTCCACTATTTCATTGTTACGGGGCACGCCAGGCATGTGCCAATTATGGAGACTCCCTAGAAGTCAGAAAGTCATTTCAACTTTATTTTCGGAATCAAATCTTCTCCATGTCTTGATTTAATCATGAATACATTAGAATTATTTTAATCAATTAAGTGAGCATTGTGTCCTCCTGCCTGGTGGCCAACGCTTCTTGATGGTCCTCCCATTATAGACTATAGTGCAAGGCCAGTTTAAAATTCTCTCACCAGCATGATTGAACTTAAAGATGAAAAAAAAAAAAAATTTCCATTGTCTTAGGAAGTTTCGCACCCATGGAAATCTCGTCACATACATGCCTGAGGAGAAACCCGGTTTCATAACAGCATCCCTCAGTTAGATCAATGAGACTAGTCTTGTTGGTTAGATCAAAGATATGGATGAAATCGACCAACATAAAGAAGGTTTCCACTGGGTCTTGGTTAAACACACTAAGATGTTTCGATCAGTTGCCCTTGTGCTGTTGCCATAGCAACAAATAGAGACTTTTATGCACTGGCGAAGTCATATATCTGCCAAACTTGACCTTGCCTCTCACCTTCCAGCAGTTTATCTATATAATATATTTCCCTTCCCAGGGCCATGTTCTGGTGTACAATATACGCCACTTGTATTGGCCAAGCGACATGTGGGAGCCAAAAGGTCGGCTAAAAATTAGAAACATGTTTAATTTATTGATTTTGGCAGGATCGCCAGGAGAAATGACTTGCCTAATTGATAGTTATAGAATAAGCGTTATTCACAGCTGATGTATACAAATTATTATCACAAGGGCGAGGGAGCATAATAGCTATTTTTGTAAGTTATTAAATGTTAAAAATGTCTTTTGTTTTGTCAGAGACCTCACGTTGAAGCTCCATTTTTGGCGCATTTGGATAGGATTTTAGGTGTAGTGTAAATGTGTAAGAGAATTTTCCTAGTGAGAATTTTCCTAGAATCCTAGTGTTCGTTATGAACGTTACAAAAATTTCTTTTTTTCAAATAAAAACCTGTTACAGATCATGGTGTATACATATTCTTTTTTAATTTAAAACCAATGGCATAGGCCTGTGTGTTTTGGGCAGCTTAAAGGGTCAGTTAACGGGTTCATGGTCACTTTTAGGACAACAAACTTCATGGAGCCATAAATAAAACATCCAAGTCTCAATTTTTTTTACCTCCATTCATGTCTAACTTATAGTCACTTACAGGCCCGAATTGAGAAAGCTTACTTGAAAAGGTCTGTTTAGCACAAGAGGGCACTGAGAGTGCTGTGTTGCGTCACAGAGGCGCGCCAGAAATGAACATAATATCCCTACCTTCCCCCCCAATCTCCCAGCAATTGAAACAGTTTTGACAAGAGAACTATATTCCTGTAACAGTGTTTGTTTGTTAGCTTTTGTTTTGGTCTCACACCTGCTAGTAAAACTCCTTTTGCCCACCCCACCCTCCTTCTTTCTAGCAGCAATTATGAGAGTTGTTTGTTATGTTCATTGCATGTACAATTCAAGATTGGCGCACCTTTATGACGTAGGCAAACAGTGGCGCCTTGAATGGAGTGTTAAACTGTGGAACTACTTTTTCACTCCTTTAAATGATAAAACTAAATAATAACTTGAATTAAGTAAAACCGGGGTGGTTACATTTCAATAATAGCAAGGAAATGGATTTGCTCATAATATTTGGGGGTTTACTGACCCTTTAAGCACGGGCCTTCCCCTTGTCCCTGTTAAAAATATCTTAAAGGGCCAATTATCAAGGACCGCATGACACAGGCCTGATACCAAGTAGTATATAAATATAGTATATACAGATAGAACAAAAGGGGTCTTGAAACTCCACAAAATCAACTATCATATCAACTATCAGTCATGGTTATAGTCCTTTATACAGACAGAAATATTGATTATTGCTTTGGGTAAAACTATTTCCAGTCCTGTCTGACCATGGAATCTGCACCTCAAGGAGATCAACATCTTTGTTGAATGCCATCCAACAAATAAATGTATGTTGAGTATTAAGATAGAACTTAACATGAGTGGCATATGAGACAACGTATTCACAAGTCATGTGGCAAACACAAGTGGCTTTTGGTGAATGTCTTTTACAAGTGCCGAGTGCAAGTGAATGCGTTGTTGCATATGCAGCTCAAGTTTAGTTCTATTTTTATGCCATGACATATATTTATGCATTATTTGACCATTATTTACCTTTAGTTAATGTCTCGCAACCCTCTGACTCTGCAAAAGCAAGCGCCTACAGCCTTGCGTCATGAAATGAGCGTCATTGATTGGTGGAACTAAATTTATGCAACCAATCAAAATAGCGTTGTAAATTGGTTGCATTCGAAAAGCAGCCCGCGCTAGTGAAATCCATTCATGCATATGCCACGGGCTAATCTGGCCATGTTTTTGTGGACACGCACACCTATCATGGCATAATCACCATACCCTACCTCTTACCGTTATTTATGTCCACTAGGAAGAATATCTCCAGGACATTTTTATTTTTACATTTTCAACATCAACTTACTGTAGTCTGCCGAAATTTCGCTACACATTTCGTCATCAAAGTTTGTTTTTGATTTTACTATTAATACCAAAAGCCCATGGCTAAACAATTGTACTATTCCACTTGAAGGCGGGGTGTGGTGAGGGTGGGGCGGGTCAGGCCCAAAGTCGCACAAAAATTGTTGGTCTTATGAATACTTAAAATAAAGTAAAAATATTGCTGGATTTATCGGGTTCTCTCCGTCTTCAAAGGATTCTATACCTTGCACGTACAGGTAGATTGCACCCAGTAGGAGACAGAGTGTATGCTTGGGGAAATATCGTACAATAGGTTTAATGGCTATCGTCCTCGATCACGCAACATTTTTGTTCTTGGTAAAAAAAAGTCTATGGGTGCTCCTACGAGCGCCACACAGTTGATAGACCTATAATCAGGGCAAATATGTAGGAATGATATTTATAGTAATATCATTGATATGAATAATGAAAGTGGTTTTTCTAAATATTAAAATGGAACATACTAGTTCTATCGGTCGCATAACCGCGCTTAAAAGAGGGCTGGATCAGCAAACTCACTATACGTACCAACCAATATTAAGGTTTAAACATCAGATCTTAATCCCGCTGGACGCATACAGTCCCATACATCAACGTACATTACACATTGCAATGCACATGAACCTATTCAACGTCTCCAGACGACAGAGATTCTTTTAAATTAAAAAAAAGCAAACTTTATTTCAACACGTTCTTTCTGGAATTACCACCACTTTAATCCATGACTAGACTTTTGCATTTCTATCTTCTGGAAAGACAGATGTTCTTGATTGAACTATTAACTTTTAAATAACAAAAGTTATTTTGTACTATAAAAAAATTTTGCCCACAGAAAAATCCCCGAAAAAAATATCAGATTAACACGAGCTTATGATACATTGGACGTAATTTAGGATGATTAGCATATGGCTGTGAACTTACCTTCTGCTGATACCAAGATACAGCATCATTGATTTTATCCATTGTAGTCTTTATCCAAATATAGAAGGGCTTGTAAAGGCGTTGTTTTTCGATGATCGGTGGTAGCGTATATTATGATATACGTCAAAAGTTTAAATAAAGCATAGTTCTACTGCTGGAAACCATGGGCTATTTGTAAATTAAGGTTTCATATTCTGAAATGTCTGCTTCATTTTTCATCGAGATACCATGCTTTCATGATGCCTTTGATATTCAATGATTTCACGAAGCATGAGATGATTTAAAGCTTGGGAGTGCTGAAATCAAGTTGATCTGCTAATTATTTGATGGTCTGGATGTTTGTTGACTATTTAGGACGATTTCTTTGTAATGAGCTTCACGCCATCCCGAATGTTGGTTTTACGTTGAGTCAACAGTTAGAGTCGGTTTCTCAGTTGAATTCGTAGTAGCACCGTACCTAGTTACAAAATAGAAAAAAAACCATCAATCTATTGAGTTGGAGTTTCTCGGTTTTGATAAGATCTTGATATTACATCGATACCATGACCATGGCCAACAAACCAAACTTTTCATAATGGAGGCCATGTCCCATCAATATCAGGATTTTAGACCTTATTAAATAATAATGAATATGGTCTATCAAATACAATAATCTCAAACTATTTTCTTTTTTTGACGATAAACTATTTTCTGAGACATTATGATAAAAACCCATCTTACTATTCTTTTTTAATTTCTTAATAGGTACTTCTATTTATTTTGTATCATTGTGGGTCTATACATGATCCCAGGTAGAATCCAACGATATATATAATATATAATATAATTGTCTAGTCCCCATGTAGCAAGCGCACACAACATCTAGCTGTAGAACTGTAGAACAACCAATAGGCTACATTGTAAAAAAAAATGATATCCGAACATGGCCATGGTAATGCCATGCCCGTTGGCATTAGACTGTTTCCCCGATTCATCAGACTCAGAGGATAGACAAGATAACAAGATGGATTCATAGGAACGAGCGGAGCAATGACCGCCGGCAAGAACCTATGCCATGGCTATGATTTGTTTCTATGATTTGTTTCCATATACCTGCGGCAGCGCTGCGCTACATGTATGAATAATTGAACTACTCGTATCAAGATCTAGGTTCAAGTGACTCGGTGGTCTTTATTGGGTCAGAGGTTGACAACGCTACACCAGAGGGCAGCACCTCTCGACGGCTGGTTGTAGTATCCGGTCATGCTCCCCCCATGGTCCCTTACAGGAAAACATAAACATTGTTAGTTGAGAGTCAACATCAATATGAAAACATCAATGTACGTATGATTATGAGTGGGAGAAGTGAATAGATTTTCTAGAGATTTAATCTGTCGACCGGCTTACAAACTCTGCCAGACCTTCTAACCTCAGGTGGTTGTACCATTGGTATTACAGGATTATTTTCATGAGCTGTGTTGGGGCCAGTGTTATCCGGTGCCCTTACATTAGTTTTAGCTCCTTCAGGGATTTGTATGGTCCCCTTTACATTAGGTAGGTTTATCATATGTTCTATTTCCACCTGTTGTTCGAAATTTTCATCATACCTGGGTCTTAGTATATCCCTTCTGTTGCGTCTGAAAACTCGACCCTGTTCAGTTAAGACATTGTATGACCTTGTGGCCGGTTCCTCTACCACGCATCCTTTGGTTCCCCAGTTTTTTTCCCCTGGTCCCCTTAGCCTTACTGTGTCTCCCACGTTAAGTTTTGTGAGATCTTTGGCGTGATTATCATAATAGTCAGTTTTTATTACCCTGCTGTCATCTTTGTCTACCCTTTTGAAATTTACCAGAGTCCCCCTTAGCTTTCTTCCCATTAGTGCTTCTGCTGGAGACGGTTTACCCTCCCGTGGGGCCTTTCTGAGAGCCAGTAAAGCTAGGTAAGGGTCTTCCCCATTTTCTTTAGCCCTGTTGAGTAAGTTCTTCACGATTCCCACCCCCTTCTCAGCTTTCCCATTGGACTGGGGATATCTGGGGCTGGATGTTTTGTGTAAAAACCCGTATTTTTCTGCAAATTCAACAAAACTGGATGAGGCAAACTGAGGCCCATTATCTGTAATCACAATTCGTGGAATACCATGCCTAGCGAAAATGCTCTTAACCTGCAATATTACACTTTCTGAGGTAGTTGAGTTTAACATGGCAATTTCAGGATAGTTTGAGGCGTAATCTATTACCAGGAGATATTCTTTCTGTTCCCAATGGAACAAGTCCATACCAACCATGTCCCACGGGCCTGCATTAACAAAATCATCATTCACCTGATAGGTCTCTTTTTGTTGAGAGGGCCTATACTTAATGCATGTGCTACATGACTGTACTCTGCGATCAATGTCAGTGTTCATCCGAGGCCAGTACATGACCTCACGTGCTAGCCTCTTTTGCTTCTCGGCTCCGAGATGCCCTTCGTGCAGTCTATCCAGCATTTCCTCGCGCATGGTCACCGGTACGACAATGCGATTTCCTCTCAGCACAAGTCCATTTACTACTGACATTTCATCTTTCACACTGGCATAGGCCGGGCACTCTCCGTTTTTCCAGCCATTCATGACACAGTACATGACCGCTTGAAGCATCTCATCCCTGGCTGTCTCCACTGCCAGTTTGTCCAGCTGTGTTGGTGAGGCAGGTATTGACTGGAATACGTGGTTGACTTGTGCTTCTATGTCGTCTTGCATTGTGGACGTTACTATTCCTGCACTGGCTTCATTGGTTCGAGATAGGGTATCCGCTATGTGCAAGTCTTTCCCTGGGGCCCACTTCAACGTGAAACTGTACCTTTGTAATCGCAGCATCATACGTTGTATTCTCGGGGTCATGTCTATCATTGATTTTTTTGAGAGTTGTATCAGTGGTTTGTGGTCCGTTTCAAGTGTTAGGTTCTTCAGGCCATATATGTATGAGTGGAAGCGTTCACATCCGAATACAATGCCCAAAGTCTCTTTTTCAATTTGAGCATAGTTTTTTTCAGTTTTTGTCATCGATCGGGCGGCGTAGGCCACTGGCTTCCATGCTTCGTTGTGCTGCTGTAATAAGACGGCCCCTAGGCCATCCTTACTGGCATCACTTGACACTTTTGAGGGCTTATTCTCATCATAATAAGCTAGGACAGGGTGCGTTGAGAGCGTGGCCTTAATTCCATCCCACTCATTTGAGTGTTCTGGTGACCAATTCCATGGGGTGTTTTTACATAACAACGCTCTCATATGCGCACACCTCGCCGCTAGATTGGGCACAAACCGTCCTACATAATTTACAAGACCCAGAATCTTTTGCACATCCTCTTTTGACGTTGGCGTTTTCATGGCCTGGATTGCCTCTACCTTCTTTGGGTCGGGCTGTATACCAGCTCCTGTGAGTCGTTCTCCAATGAAGACTATTTCTGGTTTCTCTATTTCGCATTTGCTCCAATTCATGAGCAGGTTAAACTTCTTAATTCTTTCTTTTACTAGTTGGAGGCGACTGTTGTGCTGTTCCACATCTGTGGCCCATATGAGTACATCGTCCATGTAAACCTTCACTCCCTCCAGCCCTTCGAAAATCTGCTCCATGTACCTGTGGAAAATCTCAGGGGCAGAGCACAATCCGTAGGGCAAGCGGTCGTAAGCGTACCTGCCATAAGGAGTGTTGAATGTTGTCAGTGGTTTACTTTCCTCCGATAACCTCACCTGCCAGAACGCTTGTGATGCGTCCAGCTTGGAGAAAACTTTGGCGTCCTTTATGTCAGCAAAGATCTCTTCTCTGGTGGGGAGTAGGTGGTGTTCCCGTAGTATGTCCTTATTCAAGTCCCTGGGGTCCAGGCATACCCTCAGCTGACCATTTGGTTTTTTTACACAGACCATTTCATTGACCCACTCTGTGGGCTGCTCCTGTTTGTGGATGACCCCTAGTCTGACCATTCTGTCAAGCTCCTCTTTTAACTTTGACTTTAATGCCATTGGAACTCTCCTAGCTGACTTAATCGTGGGTGAGGCATTATCTGCTAGCTTGATATCATATACATAGGGAATGGCTGTCAGTGGTTCATTCACCTCTCGACGGCTGGTTGTAGTATCCGGTCATGCTGCTCCACTCCTGGTACCATGTATGAATAATTGAACTACTCGTATCAAGATCTAGGTTCAAGTGACTCGGTGGTCTTTATTGGGTCAGAGGTTGACAACGCTACACCAGAGGGCAGCACCTCTCGACGGCTGGTTGTAGTATCCGGTCACTACACAAATCATACCAGGCGGCAGGCATGCACATCTTTAAACTGGTCTAGGTTTAGTCAATAAGACAAGTCTAATGCTAAGATGTACATGAAGCCATGATAGGATTGTCTATAGACTACCGTATACATTTTAGACAATCCTATCGGTCGGTTTCTATGCTAAATAATAATATAATTGCCCAAGATTAGTATTTACTTGAAATCAGGCTTGAAATCCTCCTTCTTATATTTATACGGAGTTAGACTCTCCGATTTGACCTGAAATAATAATTATGCCATATATGGCAATAAAAGTTACAACAACAACAAAACAACAACAACTGGAACATCATTCAACATGTACTTCATTCAACATGGTAGCTACCTGTACATGTTATCTCTTGCATGGAAACGTTACAAAGAGTAACTCACTCAGAAGACTAGCCGAGCCCTAGACCTATAGTAGTTAGACAAGAGTATCCAGAGTATCCTATAAATTACTCTTGGATGGAAGGAAGGGCTGGTTATAAATTATAGCACCGGGTACATCGGTACAATGGTAGGCTAGCTCAGACTCAAGACTAAGAGGATGAAAAGTGAAATGCCGAAGGAGAATCCCGGAGGAGAATGCAAATTCGTCACCCTTATCAGCTTATTAATCACTGAACAATAATATCGGACCTTTCTTTAGAGTCCATTTACTCGTGCAAATTAATATTTTGGAGATAGCACGGGAAATCGAATGTTTACAGTGGGAAGGTGTGTACCCGACAAACGTGCTCGAGCTGTCAAATAAAAAGAAAACCCAGACGCTCGAGTCGAGACGAGCGGGTCAACCAGCAAGCGCAGGCAACAACATTTAAGCGAAATAAGCACATCGATACATTCAGCAATTCAATACTTCTGACATATAGTATGAGAAATGTGGAAGTATTATAGCGAGCTGGAGAGACATGGAAGGAGATAATATTTTGCGAATCCCACCTGTCGCGATTGAAGGCTGCCATTTTGATGCAGATGCTAAGAGTCGTGACGTCATATCCTTTTCATTGTTTCCTTCCGAGAAGAGTTCCAACACAAACAGACCCACGTGGGTATGTTTGTATCGAAGGGACCCGCCCACACTGACATTCACTGATGTGATAGGGCAAACAAGTTGTGACTTATAAAGCATATGTTATTGTTTTTAGCATCTTGATCATTTTGTAACTTAGGCTTTGCATGGTGCCTATATTGACAAGAACTGCGGCTCTATATGTTAGTTTATTTTAGTACCGTATTATTGTGATGTTTTTGAGAGAAGTAGTTTAGGGACTGTTCATAATTAACCACTGGGGGGGGGGAGAGGAGAATTTGTGAAAAATTCTTGCGCAAAAATGGATGACCCCCCCTTGAAGTCTTGTGCAAAATTGCTTGACCCCCCCCTTCCAAGTTTGTGCAAATTTGCATGACCCCCCCCCCCCCCCCCCTTTTAAACCACACTTTTTTAATACTGATCCATATCTTTAAAATTGATGACAAAGGAACAATCAGGGATTATCATTATGCTCATTGATTGCCTTAGAGAACAATCGCTTAAGTGGTGTGAGCTAATCCATCGGAAAGATGAAGACAGAAGATTTTGACTTCCAGATGTGGACAGATGTACATTAAACATAGGTCATCCGACAACAACAGGATTGTCTAAAGAGGGTTGTGTTACAAGAGACATACTGGCAGTTATTTCATTGGGGCAGTGAGGCCTGCAGGTCCATGCCTATTTCCCTCACATGGAGGCAGCAGCCAACACCAAACCTCCAGAAGGTGCAAAAGCAGGAAACAACAGTTTGCAGGAAGTTGACCATGTGGTGGTGCTACAATCAGATCAAATGATTTGGGGATCCATGCCACCACTGAGGATGAGGCAGATGACTTCTAGCTAGGCCTAGTACCTCAGCCAGAAAAAAAAATCACAGGAAAAAAACATCGCAGAAATACATTTGTGAGAGAAAGCCTTCCCATCAATGAATTTCAAAAATCTTGCAAACAGAAAAAATGCATGTAAAATAGATATACATATAACTTTATCACAGAATTTTCCAGTTCAATATTTGAGTGTGTGCAATTTTCAGTAATCTTAACCCTATCCATACTGCAGAATGCCTTGGGTCATTCCCAGGTGAAAAATGCAGCAGAGCCTTGAGGCAATCCCAGGACAAGTGCCTCCAAGAATCTCCAAGAATTATTAGCTCTGCTCTGGTCACAGTTCCCAAGTTGGATTTGGCCAAGCCACAAATTATACATGATTATAGTAGGCTGTTGGGACAAGGGGTCAACGAATAGGCTAAAAAACAATCATTCTCATACCAAACTTTAGAAGGGGCTTTAAGTCGTGTCCACCAAAACTTCTGGCCAGCTAAACTGGATTAGCCAGCCTTATATATCAGTTCCCATACATCCAGAGAATTGGACTTTCAAGCTACTTTCAGGTTACTCAGAGCCTACCTAATATGTGCAATAGTCGTTTGATGTTTGGGGCATGGCTGGACCCAGGTAAACTAAAGCAGTAGTCTAAAGTCTAAGTCTAAAGCAGTAGTGGCAATCATGGGCTATAGTGGATTTAATTTTTATTGCCACAATTTTATGGTGCTTGATTCACCAAAATTGTAGTGAATGGAAAAGTCTATGCCCTTTGGATGTTATGTAGGTGGCTTGACCTCAGTATAAATTACAACAAGATTATTGGCCCTGCCCAGGTCAACACATAAATGGCAGAATCAGAATCTTGGTGTTACCCTTATATAAAGTCATCAACACACTGAACTATGTGGCAAAGCTTTTCAAAGTGACAGCAGCACCAGGTTGCAGGCAATTGTCATTGGGTTTGCAGCGTGGTCCAGTCAGACGCTACTTCATTAACAATTTATATCACCATATTAGGGTCCTCAAGGGGGCTAATCACAGCTGCAGATTAATGGCCGGCCTGAAATTTGACATGCCTTGGTGGATAGATTACAGTAGCAAATTTGATGGCTCCATACAAATAATTGACTAAAATTGAGACTCTGGTGGTATTGAAATCTTGTGGGGCTGCAGGATATTTATGTATGATGGGGAGTGGGTGTATGTCTCATGGGCAGGGTAGCCATATATCACTGACAAGTATATCATAAAAAATATAAAAAAGGTAGCAATTATTGAGCCAAGCCGCCGTCTTCTTAGCCCAACCTCGATGAATGGACAAGTAATGGTCTATTCTGATGACACAACAGCCATGTCTTTCATCAACAAGAGGCGGGCAAGGGACCTAGAAATAGCACAAGTGATGAATAAGATTTGTTCTGCATGCTTCCTCTCATCTGGCATAAACCACCAGCTACACTATGTACTACAAACCACAACTCTCCCATACTTCCAGACCACCACAGCTCAGTTGCTTGCAGACTGCCTTAGAGAACATTCTGCTTGATGGATAGAATTAAAATAAGAATGTCCAAATACCAGACAATTCTATGATTGAGATACATTAATCGTCTTTCATGACCCAGGTTTCACCAAGGTTTACACAAGTTTAGTCCATTTTGGGTCAGATTTTGTGTTCCCCTTATGGTACTACAGACCGCGTTGGTCTAGTGGCCCCACCTGACGTGTTCCATCATGGACTAAAATCAATATACAACAAGGATTTTAGCGTGAGAACGGTCTGTACGTCCCAAGGCTGAAAAAAAGTGCTCCCCCCTTAAGGTCTGTGTAAAAAAAGGTGCCTCCCCCACCTTCACAGTCTGTGCAAAAAAAGATGACCCCCCCTTCAGAGTCTGTGCAAAAACAGGTGACCCCCCCTTCAGAATCTGTGCAAAAAAAGATGGCCCCCCCTGAAAATTCTCCTCTCCCCCCCTAGAGGTTAAAAATGAACAGTCCCTTATATATATATATATATAAAGATTTTTATTTCTCAATAGACAGTTACAATAAATGATGAGAAAATGGATAAGTGCCCCTCAACGCATTGCTGCTCTTCCCAGGCTTCCGCTGGCATATTGTAATAATACATGTGGATCCTTTTACTCTCATACATTTAGTTAATATTAATTCCAATTCAACAATAAAATTTTACATGACATTTCTTATTCCAAGAGTTCACTTATCATTACATTCTGTGAAGACTCTTACAACTTTTAGATAGGTTTTTAACCCTCGTTTTAGAAGTAATATTTTTTATAACTTAACTATAACTACATAACGGGTATAACAGTTTGCCCTTATATTCCCCCCTTATCACTCTTACCGAGTGCTTGAGTTATCTTTTTCTATCCTCAACCATCTATATAAGTTTTACCTATATCTGATTGCATTCAACCTATTATCTTCACTTATACATTTGAATACTTTCTGAGTGAGTTCCTTCCTCTCCAATAACTTATGACAACGATTTCATTTATATTATTCATAGTAACTTCTTTACCTCTATTTGTGATTGTGTGAACCTTCCTTATACAATTTCAACTAAAGTCATGTGTCCAGAGTTTACTGCAAATAAACACTATTTGCCTTTACTAGTAATTCCCTGGGTTGACTTTTGTCACCGTTTCCTAACCAGGATCATATTCAGTTTTTAAAAACCTCTTAAATTCCTTAATATTACTCAAATTCTGTTGTTTTGGGGCCATACTGTTCCAGAGTGTAGGTATGGTATATATAAAAGACCTTTTCACTCTTTCTGAAGTGGGATTTACCACTTTCATGTTTTTTCCTCCAACCAGACTCCTAAGGTTTATTTCTCTACTGTCTATGTATTTCTTGTTTTGTGCTAATTTAAAACCCATTTCAAGCAGATGGGATTTCCTGCGCACATCAAGCTTCTGGAGGCCTAACTCCGCATGAGCTGCATCCGTATTTGTTCTTTTCACAAGATTTTTTACTATTCTCACCACTGAGTTTTACAAAACTTGTAGTTTTGCTATCCCTGATTGGTTGCCCCCGCCATATAGTAAATCGCCAAATTCTATAATAGGGCGTATAGCTACCTTATAAATTGTCAGTAGGGTATTGTCCCCTGCAGATTGTCTCAGTTGTGCAAGCTTGTGTATTTTATTTCTAGCAGTTCCTATTCTCATAGCGAGATGCTGCTTAAACGTTAACTTATCATCTATGGTTACACCAAGGTATTTATAAGATTTCGTTCTCTCTATATCGCCCTCTCCTATGTGAAATCTTGTTTTGTTTACCTCTGGTACCTTCCTTTTTCTACTTATCTCCATTATTTTACTTTTCTTGATATTTAGAGATATTTTATTCTCTCTGCACCATAGATTTACTCTGTTAAGATCAAATTTCATTATGTTTATGTACACCTGAAACAGTAATGGCCCCAAAGCTGTCCCTTGAGGGACCCCACATTCTACCTCTTTCCTATCAGACCTCATCTTATTTACAACTACTGCCTGTTTCCGATCACTCAGGTAGTTTGTGAACCATCCTAGTGCTTTTTTATCTACTCCTATCTTTTCAAGTTTTTGTAAAAGCCTTTTATTTATAGTTTATTAATATTATTAACAAGAGAGGAATGAGGCTGATGTCTCAGTTGTGCAAGCTTGTGTATTTTATTTCTAGCAGTTCCTATTCTCATAGCGAGATGCTGCTTAAACGTTAACTTATCATCTATGGTTACACCAAGGTATTTATAAGATTTCGTTCTCTCTATATCGCCCTCTCCTATGTGAAATCTTGTTTTGTTTACCTCTGGTACCTTCCTTTTTCTACTTATCTCCATTATTTTACTTTTCTTGATATTTAGAGATATTTTATTCTCTCTGCACCATAGATTTACTCTGTTAAGATCAAATTTCATTTCCGTTTCTATAATCTGTTTCTCTTTATTTGTGTTGTAAATTACCGTGTCCTCTGCGAACAGTATTATGTTTGAGTATTTGATCCACTGGTTTAGATCGTTTATGTACACCTGAAACAGTAATGGCCCCAAAGCTGTCCCTTGAGGGACCCCACATTCTACCTCTTTCCTATCAGACCTCATCTTATTTACAACTACTGCCTGTTTCCGATCACTCAGGTAGTTTGTGAACCATCCTAGTGCTTTTTTATCTACTCCTATCTTTTCAAGTTTTTGTAAAAGCCTTTTATTTATAGTTTATTAATATTATTAACAAGAGAGGAATGAGGCTGATGGAGTGTTGGATTTTTTACCAACACAGCGTTAGCTAATAGGTGGGGTGTTTATACATTGGTAAAGAGGGATGTTTTCAATTTAGGCCAAAAAAAGGCAGGGAGGGGAATGTTTCTCTACGTAGGGGGTTGGTGGTGGGGGTAATCGGAAACACACCTATTTTTGGTGGCCTTATTGATTTGACCAGTGAAAATTAAATATTATTCTATTACTTGGACATGAAACTAAGTACAATTACATTAAGTTATATTTCGATTTCATTCATGATATATCCTTGTGGCCTTTAAATGGGGGCATATATAGAATAGTCAATCAGAAAGTCAATCAAAAAGTCAGAAATGTCATTCGTTAAGTCAGAATAGTCAATCAGAAAGTCGAAATAGTCAATCAAAGTAAATCAGAAAGTTAGAAAAGTCAATCAGAAAGTCAATCAGAAAGTCGAAATAGTCAATCAAAAAGTAAAAAGTCAATCATAAGTCAAAATAGTCAATCAGAAAAGTCAATAAAAAAGTCAATCGAAAGTCAGAATAGTCAATCAAAAAAGTCAATCAAAAAGTCAAAATAGTCAATCGAAAAGTAAAAAAAGTCAATCAAAAAGTCATTTTAATCATTTTAATCATTTTAATTTGAAATAGTCTAACGAAAAGTCAAAATATGTGATCGAAAAGTCAAAATAGTCAATCGTAAAATCAGAAAAGTCAATCGTAAAATCAGAAAAGTCAATCGTAAAGTCAAAATAGTCAATCTAAAAGTCAATTGTTAAGTCAGAATAGTCAACCATTAAGTCAGAACAGTCTATCAGAAAGTCGAAATAGTCAATCGAAAAGTCATAAAGTCAGAACAATAAATTGGAAAGTCGAAATAGTCAATCGAAAAATCAGAATTGTCAATCAAAAAGTCAATGGCATTTTGCGGTTAGGAGCAAGACCCTAGACAATGTAGATGGTAAAAAAAAAATGAAAAAAAAAAAAAAAAAAAAATGAAAAAAAAAATGACATTTAAAAATGACATTTGCGGTTTGGAGCATTTCAATGGCATTTTGCGGTTGGGAGCAAGACCCTAGACAATGTAGATGAAAAAAAAATGAAAAAAAAAAATTCCGAGGATCGATGGTGTTGATGATATATGAGGTGAGGTGATGAAATGAATTCTTACTATTATGAATTAGGACTATATATGGTGGGTGAGTGAGTGGTACCTATTACTACACATTGTTAAGATAATATATATCGATTCTCTAAAGGTGAGAGACACTTGTATTAGCTGTATAATGTAAAGAAATGGTTTCGAATTTTATTAAATCATTAATAATAGGTGTAGAATTACCATTCACACTGCAACTGCCATTCTTATAAAATGTAACCTGTATTTATAGAGGGAATTTCGAAGGGGCTCATGAAAGGGATACTCATAAAGGGAATTGATTGTGGTCGTGTGGGTGTAAATGTTGACATCACACAGTGCCCACAATTATCTTGGCATCAGACATCGGTGCTAGGATGTTATCTGTTACTCATTTTCCTGTGACACCTAGTGGGGTGGTGGAAGTGAGGAAGGCCCACCCATCGAGATGTGAGGGTGATGAAAGTGTCTGTGGTGAGGTGGTGGTGATGGTGGTAAGATCAGAGGGTTTCATTTATAAAATGTATAAAATATTATCTTGGCTTCTAAACAAGATAGAATTATGGAATAAAGACCAAAAGTTTTCTTATGTTAAGGAGAATATATTTACACATGACTTATTGTTGTACATCCTTTAATTTAAAAAGTTGGACATCTGGACTGTGGACATCTGGTGTTTATTACTCTTGTGGTTACACTGGGGGAAAACCACCTGAGCTGGCGCTCTAGGCCCGGCCCTGGGCTCGCTGGGGCCTTTCTGGCCTGTCTGATCTGATAAGGGGTAAAGGGCCGACCTCTGATCTGAGGAGGTGGAGGAGGAGGAGGGATGGAGGAGGAGGAGGGATGGAGGAGAAGGAGGAGGGATGGAGGGATGGAGGGTTGGAGGGTGCAAGGTCAGATGAGTGCAAGGTCAGATGAGTGCAAGGTCAGATGAGGGGTTGATTTCTGGGAAAAGTGGTGGCACCACATTAGAAACTATATATAACTGTATTTCCAGTTCTAAACATCACACAGTTATGAAAGAAAGACGAAAAGATATTGTTATGATCATTAGAATACTTCTGCATCAGAATCACTTTTGTACATCCTTAAATTAAAAAAGTTGATAGAACAACTCTGTGGCAGCTCTGTGTGGACACCTGACTTTTATTACCATGTGGTCAGACTTTTATTACACTGACTGGGGTGCTAGCACTGGGGTAAAGCTACACTGGGGTAACACTGGGCCTTTAGCCTGGCCTTAGCCTTGCCTGCCTCTTAGTCAGGGCCTGCCTCTGATCTGATAAGGGCTAAAGTCTTAGTCAGGGTGATCACAATCGTGATCACTTCCTTTGGTGTGAGTCCTTGTGCCGAAAACACAAAATGAAAATAGTCCTCAGTTACAAACTAAAATGTTATGCCAATAGATAAACGTCCGAAACTTTTCTCTAGGTTAAGGTGTAGAATAGGGAAGGCAGGAAAATGGAGAAGGGGGCGAAAAAGGGGCTCAAACAGTCGGAGGCCACGTTTTGTCAGTATATAATGTCTTCTCATCTCAAAGCTCTAATAGAACGCTAACGCGAATAAAATACTTCTCCCAAAACATCGCCATCAGTAACGGTGTCTTTCGCTGCGCCCCCCACCCCCTTCGTCCCCTCTTTACCTGCCAGGCTGCCATAATCATCAGCTTGGATCTGGTAACTTTAGACTTTTAACAATTTCTGGGAGATGCGTATGCCCTTCTCCATTCATCAGAACAACTGTCTTCCTGTGCAAGTTCAAGGTCTGCTTTAGCCTTTGGATCTTTATCAGATCGTTTTACAGAAACGATGTTCAAGTAAAAAATATGTATGGTACTTTTAAAAATAGCTACCGGTAATAGAAAAGTCGTTAGGAAAATTCAGGTGTCATAACTAACTGAAATCATGCCCTCGCCCGCAGGACTAGTAGAGTATAAAAACCACTATAGTCCTAATATAGAGATGTGGTATTCCTTACAATATTCTCAGATGTATGTCATTGCTGTAAAATTCTAGTTTTTGTCATATTGTCTGCTATCCGATATTATCAGATGACATGTTAGATTAGTCATGCTTGATACCAGGACATTTCATCCACTAGATTTTAGTATATATGGTAACTTTTGTAACAGTGTATCAACAAAAACAAGTAAGCGTAGAGTTACGGGCTGCAGTGGGTCAGTGGCCGTATGGTCATGGGCAGTTTTATCATGATATTTCAGAGTCTACACTGTTTAATTAATAATGCAGTCTTCCTCATTTCCCCCTCATATTATCACTGTAAAATTGTATTCCCAAACAAAATACTTTGTGCTCCAGAAGGCCTCCAGGCATACTACAAGGTATTATGAAGATAATTAAGTTTAAGAAACAAGAAGTCGATGAATTATGATACAATTGAAAATTCTTTTGAGCACTTTATTTACCTACTTAATTATAACAACAATGTAATAACATTACCAAATATTTTCTATAATTAACTTAAATATTGAAGACATTATTAGGAAGATTGAATAAATTGCAAGTCGCTTCTTCGGTTTTTTCATTTATTTATTTTCTATTTATCTTAACTGGTCCAACATTGAGGACATTGTGGGAAAATACTGTTTCAGGTAATCATAAGAAAATCTGAGGCCATCCCATACATAGAATTGTCTCACTGATCGCCAAAATATTGACCACGCTTTGATGCGTTTATTAGCATTATCGCCAGGAAATCACGGAATGTACTCAGTTTTCACATGCTATGGCATAATTGTATGCAATACGATATCCGGCAGTAGTCAAAGTACATATTATATATATATACAATTCATTTCTTTCATTATGGAATGGGCAAAAATCTCATGACATGCAATTTGAAGTTAAAGATATTAACATAGGCGACCTATGTAATCTTAAAACTGAAAAACTATCATTTTATCTGCAAAACATTCTTGGCTGTATTTTGTAACTTCAGGTGTAAGATTTCATTTCCACCATTATTTCATATTGTCAGGAAAATAAATCTCTGAATTAAAACATTATCCTTAACATCACTGTATTTGATGTCAAGTAAGTTGGTAAGAATGCCAACAAAGTACATCAATTACATAAACGTCCCCGATCAATGTAATATGTTCTCAGGAAGGTCTTTGGCATAAGGGTAACTGGTCTGTGTTCCTGATTTGGACACACTGATGGTAGCGATAGAGCAGGCATGCTGGATGGCAGTAGCCAGATTTAGACTTGGATGACAGGCGAGGTAATAAGCTAAGGCACCGACAAAGGCATCACCAGCTCCCTGTATAATAAAGATACATTTCACCAGCAAATTATGATGTCAGTATTATAAGCCGATAAATATTAATGTTATCTTTGGAATATTGATGCAGTTTGCTGATAAATGATTACAGATCGCTAACATTGGACAGATATATTACATTAAATGATCAATGCCTATAAATCTGTGATAATAGACATTTTATGGAGATAAAACACAGGATTGGCAAGAAATATATTGTTGGGGTAAAAATATGATTTTCTGATTACCATGGCAACCAAATTCCATATTAAACTGTATAGAAATTTTATTTTTAGAGCATAACGTCAGTGAAAAAGTAGGTCAGGGACACCCACAGCTTTACAATGGCTGAGTATGAGGGTCTAAAGAGAAACTGATTACTTCTTTATAATAGTATCTAGATCTAGATATATAAAAACAACAAAAACCATACCGTTGTATCCACAGGAGTAACAGCTATGGTGGGTATATGGATAGGTGTTGGATCTTCAGGAGTAGCAAAAACAGCACCTTTGTCTCCCATCGTCACGATGACTGTCTTACATCCCATAGACTGTAACTTTGTAACTGCCTCCTTGGCATCCTCAATTGATGATACTTTACGTTTTAAAATGGTCTCAGTCTGCAAAAGAAAAACTGGTCAATTTGAATCAGGCAGCCAGAATTATGCACACCCCCCCCCCCCACCCAATGCCACACACACACCTCACATACACACAAAATCAGACAACCTGAAATGTATGCTACAACATTCAAAGGATAGGTTTTATGATTAATTAACACACATCAGGAAATCATTGGTAGCAAAGGAAGAGGATACTAATTGCGTTCTTCTAAGATGAGTACACTCTGAGGAAAATACTGCCTAAAACTTGGTACTGCTAGATACTTACTTGGGCCTTAAGTATCATCATAGTTATTTTGAATCATAATTAAATTCGCAAACATCAGAAGTAACAGTTTTGCTGAGCTATGTCCTGGGTATATAACAAAATAAGAACATTGAGGAAATTATTAAAAAAAAAACAAAAAAAAACAACAACAAAACATTGAGGAAATAATTACTATCACTTTGATATCTCACTTTCAGAATTCCTTCAAACGAGGTGAACAATAGCATAGATAATACCGCCATGAACAAATGTTCAATTCCATCTCTTCTAATTCAACTTTTTGCAGTTACAAAAGGCTCACCTCAGTTTCATTGGGACAAAATATGTCACACGTTTTATACAACAAGGGGTCAAGGTTTTCCATCGCAGGAGCAGGATTCAATATTGCCGTGACTACAATGAAAACAAAATGGATGAAGTCGTGCCCCTTACATACCTTTCACCAGCATGCATCATCATGATTTAACATCATGATAAATTACACAAGATTTGTCAACCAAAGTAAAAAAAAAATACAGTATCTGAAAAAGGAAAAATTACCAAAATCACTGACCTCCCATTTTCCGTGCAAGCCTAAGAGCTTCTAGGGTTGTTTCTGGTCGGATTTCTAACTGACATATTACAACTTTAGCTCCAGCAATCATAGGTTCTGCTTCTGCCACGTCAGATGTTGTAAGTTTCAAGTTAGCTCCAGCAACAATTATAATTGCATTTTGTCCTGTTATTGTGGAAAAGAAATTATTTTTTAATTGCATCTATACCCTTCCCATAGCTGAACTGTAAAGATATCACATCTTTCACCTTAAATGAACATTCATAGTTTATATCATGTGATATTAAAAGAAGTCATGACTGAAATTGATGGCATGACATATATGAAAAATATGAAGATATCAACAGTTGTGACCCACTCTGCGAAAACGGGTCTTAACAATGAGTGAAAAACTCTTCTTAAAATAATTATAAACACAAACAAAAGTCTGTAGTGGAGGTACACAAGTATATGAACCAAGAGATTACTGGAACTAAATGTATAATATAAATGAAGACAGTTACTAAGAGAAAGATAACAATATAGTACAGTGACGAGCTGATGAAAATATAAGAAGAAAGGACGGCAGGTATTATAAGTTAAACAAAATCAAGTTGGTCAGAAAAAGAGAGATTAGTCTGTCAAAAGATAGATGATTAGGTCTTGATGTAACAGGTATAGATCAACATAAACCAATTCGGCCTACAGTAAAGACATAAAGGAACAGCAAATAAACGCAATGAAGATCAGAAGTATATAATTACATATAGTTAATATGTACATTTAGATGTATCTGGTAAAATCAATCAAACATTTGGGAATGAACCAAGCAAACAAACTGTGAAGAAATTATATACCGTCATCATCAACAGCTATTGGGGCAACACCAGTAGGAGCTTCAGGTGTCTGTTTGACATGATCTAAAAATAAAAATACAGGAGTGATTTTTATGACATTTTCCCTATAAATTGCAGGTATATGTATGTTGTAATACCCTTTTATAGCAATGTAAAAATAGTAATTAATCCTAAGAAGTACGCTCTGAATAAGAACAAATATTTAACACCACCATAACATTTTGGAGTTGTTGCAATGTACTCTGGTTAATTCTTGGAATGGCAGTCAACATTCGATCCCCATTATAGATCAGGTTAAGCTTGTATAGCTCATCCAACCCTTAGCAATGCTTAGGGACTGGTATCATTGCGTATATCACTAGGGGTGTAGGAGTACAGTAAGAATAGCTAAGAATACCATAGTGTGGAATTGAGGTGGACTATACTCACTGAGTAAGCCCAGAAGCAAAGAGGCCATAGGCCGAGTTATTTCTGGGCCTTACAAGGTCAGTATTGTCCGTTGAGTACTAGACACTATAGTTTTCTTACTTTTATTCCATGCCTGCCATGCAAAAAATCCAACATTTTACCTACTTTCAATACTTGTGTAATACAGCTCATTTATACACCATATGCTGTGAGAGTGGCATAATTATATCTGATAATTAGCCGCTCTCACGGCCAAATCATGGAATAAAGTGATGTATGTATTTATACATGCATTGCTCTGAAAACAGCACATCTAGAGTGAGTTATGCATGGTATGTGTGTATTTCACTAGTGAGTTTTATGGAGTTGTCATGGCAACCAATCTATTTTTTTCTAAGATTACCACTGAAATTCAAATTTATGACTCGATTAACTAAATCGTTGGTTTCAGTCCCTTAGAATATTGCAACTGCTCCTTCAACCAACTCGTTAGTTAACAGGTCTGTGTTTTATGGACTATTATTACATACTACATGATTTAGAGCGCCTGATTCGGGGGTGCCATTAGAAATCTCGTATCACATACGTATGTGATTCGGGTTGTCATGGAAGCACGTGACCCAAATAACGTAACATCATTGGTTCATGACGTCGCGCTTCTTAGCGGCAGAAGCGTAGCGCTGTCTTGCACGTTTCGGAAGTTTTCCGATAATTTGTCAAGAAAAACACTGCTAAGAAGGTAATCATAAGAAATATATCAATGAATATGTATGAAATAAATATGTAATAGCCCTCTGTTCGGTTTCAAATCGATCTCGACGTCGGGTCAAATCGTACTCCACCCCTTCGGGGTGTCGTACGATTTGACCCTCTGTCTCGATCGATTTGAAACCTCCATCGGGCTATTACATATATTAGTCGTACTGCCTCCCTTGTGTAGTATTGGCTTCCAAGCTGTGTGTGGAGAATAAAGGAAGATAGCTGGCTAGGACCAAGGTCCTGAGTTCGTTATTTAGTAAATAACAGGAACTACATTTCTCTGTGCACAATGTTAAACGTAATTTAAAAAGTTTTTAACAGATTTTTAAACTGTTAAAATTTGGCTTACCAAGATTTATGCCATTACTTTTTAAGTTCTGAATGTAGTTATCCCCAAACGTATCAACGCCAACCTAGAAAATACGAAAAAAGAAAGGTAATTTAAATTCTCTTTTGTCGGACATTCAGACATACCAATTAAAATCAGATTCTACTATATCTCAGAAATTTTGGGATGACTATATAGGTGTAAGAAATGGACTAGAGACTGGGGAACGGGGATTGAAAACGAGGGTAACAATGAAGGAATAATGAATTAATTAAAAAACAGACCTTGGCTACCATAGCAGCCTTTGCTCCCAGTCTTGCAGTCACAACACATTGGTTTGCACCTTTCCCACCAAAACCAATATTGAATGTATGTCCATGCAGAGTCTCTCCTGGTGTTGGCAATCGAGGCACTGAACTGAATGACATATAAGAAGTTGGGCAAATAAACAGCATGTAGGCTAGCTTATCTGAAATAGATATTCCTGAATTACATTTACGAGGAGAGATTTCAATTACTGCAAGGCTACTCTGTAGGCGTATCCTTTTGTGAATGCGCGATTGCTTCAAGCCACACCTAACTCAGGGACACAAGAGCTCCCCTCTACCCCAGTGTCATTATTCCATCTCCTCTACTATAAGGCTAACATGAAGCTTATCTGATAGACAATACTAACTCATCTTTATTTTTGATTGCTGTTTTTGTTTTTCTGAATAAAAAATAGTAAATAGTAAAATGTCCTAGCCAAACCATCAACCTATATGTACCTCGCTGTGAAAGGGATTGTATGTACAGCTATATACATGTATATATATAGGCCTTAACCCATGCAATCTTTTCCTGAGTTTCTGAGTCTCCTTGAACATTTTTATCTTTGACCTGTAATCGACTAGCTGTACGTAGGCCTACACCACCTAGCTAATCATGTATTTATATATATCCTCTTATCATCCTTATTTTCCTTTCAATGCCAGTCACCTAGTACTATTACTGCATCATCCGCAAATAAGGAAAGTATTCCATTAAAGTCCATGTTCATAAAATTATTTATGACAGTTATTTTTTTTAATCCACCCCAGGTTACATGGGGGAAATGTATATAAATAGTTACTGTCATAATTAATAAATTTATCATTGCATTTGGTATTGCCAGCGCTATCCATGATGGATAGGCTAGCTTTGGTATTACTTTGACATATACTATCTCTTTATAAAGGCAAGCGGTACCAGCATTATAAAGATGCTACTAAGACAAGAGCTACGTATGAAACTGGTTTATTAGGTCAGTGGCTCTACAGAGCCCCGCCAGGTGGAGGCACCACTCGACCACTGGCTAGTATCCAGTCACACCCCTCTGAAAGATAACATAACAATGACAAGACTGGAAATATATGTTTCAATTAGGAATGAGTCACTTATGGATTTGTTTCACTAATAGATTGAGTCTCTCAACTGGCTTTCTTATTCTTCCTGATGTTCTTCTGATAGCTGGTGTGACGGTGCGGTTACACATGTTCTCTCTAGTGTTCACAGGTTCCTTTTTTGTGTGTATCTGTTTATTCACTCTGTCTCTGGTGTCACCTATGTCCATGCTTCCTTCATCCCCACAGTTCACTTCTCTCACGTCGTCTAGAGCTGTGTTTAGTCCCAGATTTTCATCTAGCACTTCCACATCCTCTCTGTAATGTGGTTTTAGGATGTCCCTCCTGTTCCTTCTGTATTTACGCCCATTCTCGGCCAACACCTCGTAGGATCTAGGAGCTACATTATTTAACACTACTCCTTTTGTGGCCCAGCACTTCTCGCCGAGTCATAACCTCACAGTTTCTCCTGTGGTTAAGGGCGGATGCTCATATTGGTTTTCACTCTCTACCCCTTCTCGACACTCTTGTTTTGGCCGTTGTTCCGATCTTTTCTTCACTTTTGATGGTAACTTGGCTACTGTCCCCAGCAGCTTCCGTCCCATTAAAGACTCTGCTGGGGAGGGCTTGCCTTCCCTGGGGGCCATTCTCAGAGCCAGAAGGCCTAGGTATGGATCTTCTCCATTTTCCTTGCATCTGTTCATTACATTTTTTACTGTGCCAACGCCCTTCTCAGCCTTCCCATTGGCCTGTGGGTAGCGTGGACTTGACGTACGGTGTTCAAACCCATAATTTCTCCCAAACTCTTTGAATGATATACATGCAAACTGCGGCCCGTTGTCACTGACCACTATCCTAGGTATGCCATGTCTGGCAAAGATGCTCTTTATGTGGTCGATTACGGCTTCTGATGTAGTGCTCTTTAGTTTTACTATTTCTGGGAAATTACTGTAATAGTCAATCACCAGTAGGTATTCGCTTCCCTGCCACGTAAACAGGTCCATACCCACCATTTCCCATGGAGCAGCATTCGTGAAATCTTCATTCACCACCAGTTTTTCCTTCCTTTGCGCTGGCCTGTATTTAATGCATGTTGAGCAGGAGTGTACCTTCTGATCTATGTCCTGGTTCATGTTTGGCCAGTACACCACCTCTCTTGCCATACGCTTTTCTTTTTCCGCTCCCAGGTGTCCCTGGTGTAGCCTGTCTAACATCTCCGCTCTCATCGCGGTGGGTATTACGATGCGGTCTCCTTTTAGTACTAGGCCATTGACTATTGATAGCTCTTCTTTGAACGGTGCGTAGGCGGGACATTTTCTGTTTCTCCAATCCTCCATTACACACCCCATGAGGGCTTGCATTATGGGATCTACTGCTGTTGCTTCTCTTATCCTATCTAGTTGTGTTGTTGAGACTGGCATTGCTTCTGTTACTAGTCTCACCTGTGCTTCTATTATTTTCTCTGTTCTTTGCTGTTGCTTATCTGATGACTGACACCCTTGGTTGGTCCTGGATAGTGTGTCAGCCATGTGTAACTGGCTCCCTGGTGTCCATATTATGTTGAACGAGTACCTCTGTAGGCGCAGCATCATTCGTTGGATGCGGGGTGTCATCTCACCCATAGGCTTGTGTACGAGGTGAATTAGTGGTTTGTGATCCGTTTCTAGAGTGAGATCCTTGATCCCCATGATGTACGAGTGGAATCTTTCACACCCGTACATCAGTCCAAGTGTCTCTTTCTCGATTTGGGCATATCTCCCTTCTGCCTTGGTAAGCGACCTGGCGGCATATGCCACTGGTTTCCAGTCGCTACCATGTTGTTGCATCAACACTGATCCAAGACCGGACTTGGATGCGTCGCTTGATACCTTTGTTGGTCGATTTTCATTGTAGTACGCCAACACTGGTTGTTTTGAGAGCACGCCCTTGATGTCTTCCCACTCTTTTTGATGTTCTGGCTGCCATCTCCACTCCGTTTTGTGGCACAGTAGTGATCTCATGTGGGTCTTTCAGCTTGATAGATTCTCAACAAATCTCCCCACATAAGTCACCATACCTAGTACTTTCTGGACATCTGTCTTATTTTCCGGTGTCCTCATTTCCATGACTGCTTGTACTTTGGAGGGATCCGGTTGAACCCCTTCACTGTTTAGCTTCTCTCCAATGAAGGTGATCTCACTCCTTCCAAGTTCACACTTCTCCCAGTACAGTTCATAGCTAGGTTTTATTTTTTCACTCTCTGTCTGATGCTTTCCAACCTTTCGTCGTGTTCCTCTTTATTCCTGCCCCAGCATAATACATCATCCATGTAGACTTTCACCCCTTGGAGACCTTCAAACATTATCTCCATATACCTGTGGAATATTTCCGAGGCTGAACATAATCCGTAGGGAAGGCGGTCGTATGCAAAGCGACCATAGGGGGTATTAAAAGTGGTTAAGGATTTGCTCCTGTCTGATAACTTAACCTGCCAGAATGCCTGAGAACAATCTAATTTTGAAAACACTGTTGCACTCTTAATGTTCGCAAATATCTCTTCCCTCGTCGGCAGTAACTGATGTTCTCTGAGGATTTCCTTATTTAGGTCACGAGGATCTAAACAGATCCGTAACTTTCCACTGGGTTTCCTAACTACCACCATTTCGTTGACCCATTCAGTGGGTTCTTCTTGCCTATGAATCACTCCTAAAGTTTCCATTCTTTGTAACTCCTCTTTGAGAGCCTGCTTGAGGGCCACTGGCACTCTCCGCGCCGGTTTGATGGTGGGCGTGGCTCCCTCTCTCAGCTTTATGTTATAAGTGAAGGGTACGGACGTTAGCGGCAGCTCAGCTTCTGGAAGTAAGCATTTAGTAACCTCAATGTCCTCCTAAGTCATAGGCATTACTTTCACATTTTGTATTCTCTTCACTAGATTTAGCTTTTCACATGAGTCTACTCCCAATAGGGTGGGACCATTATTTTACGACCACAAACCTGACATGAAATTTACTTGCCCTCACTTCTACTGGGATTATGCACGATCCCACTGATTCGATTGAATTATCATTATAGTCTGACACTTTAATGTTAGTGCTGCGTAACTTTGGTCTGTTATCAAGTCTTCTGAAATCAGTCAGGTTTATCAGATTTGCTCCTGCCCCTGTGTCTAACCCCGCGGGTACTATTTGTTTACCAATTACTAAGGGTTGTGTCCATTTACAGTGCTGAGATATTTTCACATTTCTCACCTTTACTGCCCCAACGAATCCGTACTCCTCCTCGGAGCTCTCCGACTCGTATTCGTATTCTTCCTTTGTGGCCACTACATTGATTTCGGTCCTACATTTCTCTGTGAAGTGACCTTTCCTCCTGCATTTCTGACATTTGACGTGGTAGGCGGGACATTCCCTTTTTCCATGCCTCTTTCCACACCTACCGCAGTCGAATTGATCCTCACTCTCCTTTTGTTTATGTTTTTCCTCGTGGCCTCCTGTGGCAGATGCTGCTGATGTGCCGGGGCGCATGTTGTCTCGCTCCGATCTGCGGCGGTCCTTTATGTAACTCACCGAAACCTCTTCTGTCGGGTGCAGCTCTTTAATCCTTTGCTGAGTTAATTCAGCTGTCCTCGCTATGTGTATGGCTTTCTTTAAGTCCAAATTATGTAGCTCCAGTAGTTTCTGTTTTACTTTCCCACTTCTTATGCCCACTACGAACCGATCACAAATCAGCAAGTCCTTCAGCCCCTCAAATTCGCACGTGCTACCCAGTCGCTTAAGCTCCGTCACGTAAGTCTCTATGGGCTCAGACTCCTTTTGGTCCCTCGTGAGGAATTTGTATCGCTCATACGTCAGGCTTTTCTTTGGGTTACAGTACTCCCTGAACTTTTGTAACACTGTCGGATAATGTGTAGGATCCTCTGCTGGGTGGTTAATCGGATCTTCTCCATCTCCATCTTCTATCCACTCTTCAGCCCATTCGAAGGTGTCGTACACCTCCTCAGCCTCCTGGCCCGCCACATTGAGCAAGATGTCCGTCCTCCTGGCGTGGTCCGCCACTGGGATTGCGTTTGCTCCCATGTATCTGGTGAGCCTGGCTTCGAACTTCTTCCAAACTTGAGCTAGGTTACCTGCTTGCAAGTTGAGTTCCTCTGGTGGTTTTATACCCTCCATTTTTCTCTTGGATGCTCGATATTTGTACTTTTAACTCCTGGTACCATATAAAGATGCTACTAAGACAAGAGCTACGTATGAAACTGGTTTATTAGGTCAGTGGCTCTACAGAGCCCCGCCAGGTGGAGGCACCACTCGACGAGATGTGACCGACCCGCCCTCTGTGGGCGGATAAGCCTACATCAACAATTTGTGACGTCACCCAACCCATCAGCGTCCACTCCCCATATAGACACGACCCATACTTATGGCCTTCTTTTTAACGTTTTCCCTGTAAGTGGCGACCTGTAATTCGTCTGAGAGAAACTTGACCTAGTTAGCTACCCTTTTGTCTGGAAAAACTACTGCATTCATGGTCTACCAATGTTGTTTTGAAAACATGCATGCACCCCCTACCTATGGTCACTCACTCCCACCATGTTTACATAGCTTCAACCACCCTACACTCACGAGTCCTGCAGGCACAGGCTAGCCTGGGTGCCTATCTCCGCGAAGCGGAGCTAGGTGGCCTTCTATAAGAGCTTCCCATAGGCGACCGTTATCAACCAATAGCATGCATGTTATGCACAAACAAACTTCCGAATTTATGTCCTAGCTTTCAGTAATGATAAAACTTACTTTATTGACACTCCATGTTGCTCATAATCCAATAGTAAATAAACTAGGGACTAAAATGCTAGTGATGCGATGGGATCGCCGCCATGTGTATTTGAAAATTTAGCACTACTTTGCAAAAGGCAGATTGTCATTCCACTCATAGAGGCTGGCAGAATGAAGCCACGCCTATCTAAGCTGGCTCAGCCAATCCGCTTAAGGGACAGCGAAAATGGTAAAACATGCCTGCAGTGTTGTAGCTGGTTATTGGTCACTATGTATGGTAGGTTTCTGCCTCTTGCGGTCCCGTGACTCCAGTGCAAGATGGCGAAGTATGGCATGGAGTTTTGGTCACCGATTCAGAAATGTATCAGACCAAAACAACACTTAAAATTCGACGGCGGATTACGAAATTGCGGCGAGATATTGCTAGAGACAACATGTAAAAGGTGAACAACTTTGCATGTACCCATTGATCTTTGCCTTTCCAGTTGACCCACGCCCTCTTTATTAGTATCAACTTCCACCCAACTCTGTCTGCGACAGAACGTTGGGCCTCCAAACTAGCACAGGCATACAGGCACAGGCACAGGCACAGGCACAGGCACAGGGAGTCCCGTAGACACGACGCCAGTGGCGGTGGTGTATACGGGACTCCAGGTAGGAGGGCGGAGGGGGGGGGGGGGGGGGGGGGAGAGGAAGGGGGGGGGGGGGGGGAGAGGAGGGGGGCATGATAACAAACTTGAAACATAATCTTACTAAACTAACCCTGCAAAACGCTCCCTATACTATACTTGTGCGGTCATTTTCTGGACCACTGGCTAGTATCCAGTCAAGCATATAGGGCCTACCCTTAATTAGCCGATATATATATATATATGACCCAAGCATACTGGTATAATTGCCCTAAATATCTTCTCCAATGAAATGTTCTATAATTCTCGACAGTTTAGATAATAAAATTAGACCAAATGGAGCAAAATGTGAAAAGGAAGTATACATATTTTGGGTTGATTGCAATAGCTATTGCTAAGCATAAGCATAGCCATCGGGAGGCGCAACCACTCGTGTTTGGTTTGGTTATAGTCTATGTGTAACGTTAGTCTGCCCTAGCATTAAAAACCAACTGGCCTATTATCGCCCAGTTGGCCTATGGTCTTCCGTATGTCATGTCAATAATACAAAGTTAAGCTATGCTTTACCTTATAAGGTCAGTCATACAGCTTCCAACAACAACCACATCCATGGTGTTACCTTGAATTATGAACCAAGCCGTGGTATGCAACGATATGTCAAGCCCCGGTGTTAAGCTCAAAGATAAATTTCAATCGCTCTACACTCCGCGGGACCACGCCTCCTATTATGGAAGGCGCATTCATACCATATAAATGCGAATCAGCGGAATGCCGACCCGTATCTTCGATGCGCCGAAAAATATTTTTATGCAGACTTAGCGCCGACGCATTGGTGGAATATAAGTAACATGCATTCATGATTTTAAATAAAATGCTAGTTATTTCTCAGTAGGTAGTAAGAGGCCTAACAAACCTTAGATTAAAAGAAACAGATTAAGTTCTCGGAATTTTATTGCCTGCACCCTGCTGATTCCCGGCCCAAAGATGAGGGGGACCTCCTTGTAATGTCCCTTAGTCTATATGTGAATAGAGATATTCACTGGATATTACTGCTCGTAATGATAAGTCAACACCATAGCTTCGGGTCCCGGAAGTAGAGCCTCCTTTATTCATAAGCGCCGGAACAGCATTGGTGCCCCTGAGGGATTCACCGAAATGGTCAACACTACATCCCTCCTTTTTTTCAAACATGAAAGCAGTGTATAAGACATCATTGTACAGGTTATACTCTTCAATGACTGTAACACATAAAACCTCATTTTACAATCAAGTCTTTGGACATTCTCATTAATCTTGTTTCAAAGGATGAAAACAGTACATAAGACATCAATGCACATGCTATACTCTATATGACAGTGACAGATAAAACCTCATCCTACAATAAAGTCTTTGAACTTTTCTGGCAGCTTTGTTTCTCTGGATGACCTGCGTTGGGTTCCCATGCTATTTCCTTCAGACTCAATACTTTCTTTTTGTTCTACATGATCTCTATTGGGTTGGAATAAACGAGTTGATGTTATGCTTCTTTTCATTTCTGTACCACCCTCGCTTCTTGCTACCACTTCCCCTCCCACCTTTTCCACTACCTCCATGGGGGTAACTGCGAAGTTGGGGGACATCTTATTTTCTTTTGGGATCTTCATCAAAACCTTGTCCCCAACCTGTATTTGTGATCCCTCACTGTGTCTCTTCTGATCTGCGTATATTTTCCCTTTAATTTTATTCTCCCAATCCCTGTCCTGAATACCCTCATCTAAGACTATTCCTTTCTCTTCCTCTCTTTCTCCCCAAAGTTCTGGCAACTTTGTCTTCATGCTTCTCCCAAACATAAGATAGTGAGGAGAGGCCCCTGTTGTAACCTGGGGTGTGGACCGATAGGCCATCAGGAATTTACCTATCTCCTTCCTCCAATTCTTTCCCTCCACCTTACTTATCTTGATCGCTTTTAACAGTGAGCGATTTTGTCTCTCCACCTCCCCGTTAGCCTGGGGCCAAAGTGGGGTAGTCCTCTCATGGAGGATGTTGAATTCTCTGAGGAATTCTCTAAACTCCTCAGAGATAAATTGAGGCCCATTATCTGTTCGTAATGAGTCTGGGACTCCATATCTATAAAACATGGGTGAAATCGCCTCAATTACTTTTTCGCTTGTTGTGGACCTCATAATGACTATCTCATACCACCGGCTAAAATAGTCCACAACTACAAGGATACTTTCTCCAGTGGGTAGTGGCCCTAATAAGTCTGCTCCCAACATCTTCCATGGTCTAGTGGGGGGAACCACCCTAGCCATCTCTTCTGGCCTACACCCATTCCCCATGACCTGGCACCCATGGCAGCTCCTGCATGCTTTTTCCCCATCTGCATCAATCTTAGGCCACCACACCTTGCTCCTTAGTCTACTCTTCGTCTTGACAATCCCTTGGTGTCCCTCATGAGCTAATTGTACAACTTTATCCCTAAGGCTTTTCGGGATTACCAGCCTTGTTCCTCGGAGGAGTAAGTCTCCTGATACACAAAGCTCGTCTTTCACATGTATATACCCTGGGATTCGACATTCTCTCCAGTCCCCCGTACTCACACATTTCCGTATGTGTCCCAATTCCTCGTCCAACCTGGACGCAGCTTCGATCTCAGTTGTCTTCAAGGCAACTGGCGTACTAACCTCTGCTATTGCTCTCACGCAATCATAGTTAGTTTTAACATCTCTCTGTACTTTGGGATTGAGCCTAGATAGAGCATCTGCAATATTTGTTTTCCCTGGTCTATAAACTACTTTATAGTCATAGGCCTGGAGCCTCAATACCCAGCGCTCCACCCTAGCTGATGGTTTAGACTTTCTAGAGTAGATGCACTCTAGGGGCTTATGGTCCGTTTCTAACTCAAAAGGACGCCCAAATATGTAAAGATTGAAGCGTTCACATGCCCAGACAAGCGCTAGTGCCTCCTTTTCTGTCTGACTGTAGCGACGTTCCACATCAGATAATGTCCTTGAAGCATAAGAAATAACTCTCCACTCCCCCCTTTGGAACTGAGTTAAGACTGATCCCAAGCCGACTGGGGATGCATCAGCTATTATGCGAGTGCAGCAATCACTTTCAAAGTAAGCTAATGTAGTGGCTCTTGTCATCAACGACTTCAATTCTTTGAAAGCCTCCCTCTGCTCTTCCCCCCAATTGAAATCTACATTTTTCCTAATCAATTTGGCTATAGGATCTGCCACTGAGGAGTAATTTGGAAGGAATTTCGCTGAATATTGGGCAAGCCCTAAGAATGACCTAGCTTCACTAGCTGTTTTCGGCTCTCCTGCATCCTGGATAGCAGCTATTTTTTCTTCACATGGCCTTACCCCTTTTGAAGTGATCCTGTGGCCAAAAAATACTATTTCTTCAAGTCTAAACTCACATTTTCCCTTGTTTAAAGTCATCCCGACTTCCACTAACCTGTCTAAGACCTTCCCCAGTCTCCTGTCATGTTCTGCCCGGTCCCGTCCATGAACTACAATATCATCAGCAATGTTCACAACCCCCTCACAACCCCGGAGGACATCCCGAATAATCTGTTGGTATTTCTCTGGAGCTGAAGTGACCCCAAACATCAATCTTTTATATCGGTACAATCCCCTATGTGTTACAAACGTTGTGATGTCCCGACTTGTTTCTTTTAGTCCGACCTGATGGAATCCCCATTTTAGGTCCAACTTACTAAACATAGAACTCCCATTTAGGTTGTGCATTACCTCCTCCACAGTCGGTATTGGGTGTCTTTCTCTGATGACCGCCTCATTTGCCCTACGCATGTCGACACACATGCGTATGTCCCCATCCCCTTTTGGGATAATTACCTGTGGAGAGACCCATGAACTAGGCCCTTCGGGCACTTCTTCAATTATCCCCAGGTCCAAAAGTTCATCTAACTTTTCCTCTACCTTTCTTTTTAATGCAAACGGCACCCTCCTAAGTGGCTGAGCAACTGGTTTTACTGTCTTGTCTACATAAATCTCAGCCTCATAACCCTTGAGATAGCCTACCCCTTCAAAAAGCTGTTGGTACCTTTCAAGAATTTCTTCTGTCCCAGGCCCTTTGACATTGTTAACCCCAAGGCCAATCTTCAAAATACCCAACTGCTCTGAAGTAACCCGCCCAAGGAGAGCTTGTCCTGCCTCCTCGACCACTACAAACTTTGCTGTTATTTGGTTATCTCCCACAGCTACTTTGGCCGTAAAACAACCTGCTACCGAGAGGGGTGTTGATGTACCATAGGGATACAGTTTCTCTGCGGACTTGAAGGATTTACAGACAATCTTATCCCTCTTACAGCGCTCCCACTCCCGTCTACTGATTATATTCCCATCACATCCCGAATCAATGATAAAATCAACTTTGATACCTCCAACATCAATAGGCATTGTCTGGTCTTTAACCTTGTGAGTCAGTGAATTGATTGTTACAACAAATGCATGACCCTCCTCATTTACAGTATCTTCCTCTTCGACACAATGTACAGTACCTTTACTATTACCTTGAGGAGTGTTCCATCTAGCCTTTTTACCTTTCTGTTTACACTTTGTGGCCAAATGTCCAATTTTCTTACACACAGGACAGGTTTTACCCTTTGCAGGACATTTATCATAACTGCTAATATGGCCATTACCTCCACAATTCCAACACTCAATGGGTTTTTTACCTTCTGAAGTCACCTTATTTACCGTAGTAGTTTTTGAACTTTGTGGATACATTAAACAACTCATAGCCAAAGTATCTTCTTTGAGCTTCACCTTATCAAGAACCCTATCGAGAGTAAGCTCTTCTTCTAAGCATTTTAGCCTTAACTCATTATCTGAGAGGTTGCTAATGACTAGAGCTTTTATCATTTTATCAGATGTCCAGTTTGTAAAGTCACACTTTTCTGCATATTTCCTCAAACGTCCCGCATAGTCCACCATGCTTTCCTCACTGGTAGGTTTGAGTGTCATTAGTTCGAAAAGGGCAAAATCATTTGATTGTTTTGGAAGCAGCCTCTGACTAAGTTTCCCTTTTGCCTTCAGGTAATCTGTCCAATTAGCTGCAGTTATTCCTGCTGGTCGGTCAATGTCAGCCAGAGCGTCGTGCAGTTCCTCCACTGCCTCCCCCGCATAAATCAACAGCGCCATTTTGCATGTCTCGGCATTCGCTACAATTCCTGGGTCGACTCCATTGTATTTGAGGTCTCTCTCGAACCTCTCCAACCATTTGTCCCATCTCCTCCCCAATGTCAGTCTATCACCATGGAGATCAAATGGTTGTACCTTTAATTTAGGGCCTCTCTCTGCCATTGTCTTTGTTTACTGGACCACGATTAGCAAATTTACTCAGTATACATACACAATACGACTGGAAGTCCCTTGTATCATTCACAAACACCGTTGACTTTCCCAGTGTACAATACAATTGACAGTAATGTGAACAAACATACACCTCAGTCATCTATACACAACAGTGGTCTCATAAACACAGGTACAAACCCTATGGCACCTAAATGAACTGTCTCTCAGGATCTTCTTCTTTTTCCAAAGGAAAATCTCTTATTTTCCAATCCTAGTGTCAGCTCAGCTGTTGTTCCACGCTGCATGGACCCGCTCGTTTTGCACGTGGTTCAGCTCCCGTTTTTTTAGGTTTCACTCCTAGCCCTGTTTCTACTTCCTAGATGGCTTAACACCTACATGAATGGAATCTCCTGACCCTACGTGGATACTTTCTGCCTCGTCGCCAATGTAATGTCCCTTAGTCTATATGTGAATAGAGATATTCACTGGATATTACTGCTCGTAATGATAAGTCAACACCATAGCTTCGGGTCCCGGAAGTAGAGCCTCCTTTATTCATAAGCGCCGGAACAGCATTGGTGCCCCTGAGGGATTCACCGAAATGGTCAACACTACACTCCTGTGGTGCAAGGGGGCTTTGTGCACCATGATGGTCACCGCCGATGCCCACCCCTCTCCAGAACCTCTTGACCTAATTGCTGAAGATTAATTATTGGTACATGATTAATACAAACTATCATTCATACACATTGCACTCTTCCAGAATTATATTCCCCATGTTGCAAGCATGATTTTGGTATTCGATTTATCTCTCTACTATACTTACAAATCAAGTTACAGTTAAATTTCTTTGGAACACTTATTTGAAAGCACTTTTTCTTTTTAAGATTTTTATATTTCCTAATCCGTCCTAATTATTGGGATTTGAGTATGTGGTTCTTGAGAAATGTAGCTTTCCTGTGGTATATGTGGTTAAGGTGTCGCACAATGTCGCATGGGGAAAAAATGCAGGTAAAAATGATGAATTTTGTGTAGTTGGTACTTGATATCTCCACTTGTACTGCATGTATTTGAACTGGGGAAGGACATTTTTTCTGCTCTTTAGTACCTACTTGATGTTGTATCGAAATAATTCTGATACAGGTAACCAAAACTCAAAAGTTTAAAATGATTTTTTAAAATTGCAATTAAGTCGTTTAGAAATGGTGAGGGGCACCTCACTGCTAATGACCAGATAAGAGCTAATCACCCTGCTGGGCGGCGGAGATGATGGAACCCTTCATCTCCCTCTGACTCTGTCCCTTTTACTCTAAGAACAAACCTAATTAATGCCCGGAATTAATGTCCCCAGGAAGTATTTCTATTTTCTACATGGTATAATTTGTAAAGAGAAATATGAAAAAATATTGGGTGAGTTGTGTGAAATGCAATAATATGCATGACGTGACTTGCCATTTGCCTCCTTCCCATACATGTGTCTTATCATATATAAACATTTAAGAATATGAACTTCTTAGGTACCTTACCTAGAAATAAGACAGTTAAATTTAGTGATGAAACTTAATTGAGATATTGACCCATATACCAAGATAAGAATTAGCGGTTATTTTTCAGAAAATTCATTTTATTTGAAAAAATTATATTTCAACAGATATATACTGATCATAGAAAATTGTTTAATACTTCATATGAAAGTAGACTTTCTATCCTAACAATGATTTACTGTAAGGTAAACTCTCTGACAAATAGGCCTATCAATTACAGTATAATATACATTTGGAAAAGTAATTCTAGACTATATTTCTTTACCGAAAACTCAAATTTATGTAACTTCTAAGCTATCAGGGCTACAATAATGTGTCTTAATTCAACCTTGAAGTGCTCAGCCCATAGAGATAACATAGGCTCTGTATAATATAGCTTGTCAGTAACTGAAGCGATATTGCTTGCAGGCAATACACCGCTTATCTAGTTTTTGGTACACTAGCTGTGTCCATGCATGCTTTCTGATCTTCCACAGTTCTGGCTCTTCTTTGGGGCTATGTTTTCAGAGCAAATCTAGCTAAAGATATGATTATGGTATCCAACTATTTATTCCTCAAAATCGCTGTAGATCATGTTAATCTAACATAAGTTATATGGGAGGGGTGAAATAAACACAGAACAACCCATCAAATGAAAGGTAATTTGTTGTATATAAATGGTTTAAAATGCACAAACCTGTAGGATTGATATTTAAGAAAACATGATATATATATTGAAACTTTATTTCCATTTTGCTGCACATAAGGTCTACATGAAAATAGGACTCTCAGCTCTGTCTCTCATCAGAGACAGATCTAGCAGCCATTTGGACATATTTCCCCCAATTATATAAATGTAAATTGTTGTATAGGGGTGTGGTTATGAGCGAGTGAGCACCAATCAGTGCCTTAATGTACCGGTACTTAATTCTCTTCTAGAGTCCCAGGATAACTTAAGATCTATTCCATCACAAACCCTGTGACAGTAGTAGTTCTTATCTTAAGTTTTTATTAGTTATACCTCAAGAATTAAGTTAGGATGATAAGTTTTATTTGATTAGCATTTTCTCACTTAACATATGTAGTGAACTGCAGATTTGTAAGAGGCTCGATTCACAAATTCTGTGAAAGAACAACAAACAAAGGTAAATTCGTTATCTGAGGTTTATTGATTCAGAAGTACAATGGCAAAACAACCGTGGTACAGTTTGATTTGAACAACAGAAATATCTCAGTCCATGGGCAGCAAGAGTCTGTAGTGTCAATCCAAGACTGGATCCCCTTGTGGAGCCGATGCATGCTCCGCCTACCATCCACAGGAGAGTGTCTGTAGTGACAAATTGACAATGATGTGGAGTCGCCTCCTGTCGGAACTGGCTCCTTCAGTTTTACCAAGAAACCAAGCAATAATTATGACCAATTGGTACTGAGCCCTTGGCTCTGTCGGAATAGAATGTCACCTGTTTCATTTTCATTGGTTTTTCATGGAACCGATTGGGCACCAATGAAGCCGAGGAGGCATTCTGGGCAGTTGTGACAAGTTGTGTGCAACATAGGAGTGATAGGATTGGTTCCGATGCATATCTAAAACTGATGATGCCTTTCATTCCAAACCGAGCAGTCGAGACAGACTGAAAGGTTTCTTTGGTTCGGCTCAGTCGGAGTAATGGCAATAGCAACATTTGATACCCCCACCACAAGAAACCGATGAAAACTGATAGCATTGGTTTATTGGTAAAACTGATTACATGGAGCCGATGGGTCATTAATTGCGACTCATACAATAAGTGCTAAGTATTTTTGTCCACAGGGGGATAGAATGGTAACCATGGAAACAATGCTACAATTTAGGGCTTATTTTTGTCACTTTTCCTGTTTGTATTTAGTGGAGAGGGGAGTTATCGCTGTATATCGATCTTGGTCGTTCGGTAAATGATGATTGAAATGATGTTTGTATTTAGGTATTTTGAGGAATTTGTGTATACAAAAACATTCAATTTCCCGGTCTTTGATACCTTGATATTTCTAAAGAAAAACACAGTTCTACTTGAAAAACTGTTTCATAGAAACATAGTTCGATGAAATACATTCATTTTCCGTCAAAATTATTTATAAATTGAAATGATTAATTTCCATTAAATCCTTCACCCAAATTTGCTGAAACTCTCAATTCTTGCCAGGCATATCAAAATTAGTTGTTCGAATCCATTGTCTGTGTCCGTCAATGGTAACCATGGAAACAACTAATAGGATATACCCTAGGCTAATTTCTCTCAGAAAAATAATTTCTCAGAAATCTTCTGATATAGGCAAGTGTGGTATCAGAAGAAATGTCTCAACAAGGAGAATTCAGAAATATAATTCATATCCAAATTGGGGTCGTTCTGTTACCATAACAACCACAAATTTATTTGGTTGCTGTGGTAACAGCCTCATATAATGTTGTAAAAACTAACTTAATCTAATAGGGGAATCATTTACACTTGCTTTGGTTTTATATGTTCTAACTTTTTTTAGGTGCAGTTTTATTAAGGTTGGTCCATATATAATAAGGCAAATATGAGAGAAGCTGTAATGCTACTTTATATTAGTTAAGATCTAATGTCTGTCCCCGTTTTTTTCCTAGGTCAAAGCCAAGATTTCTTGTTAGCCTAGCCTTGCCTAGACAGGGAACTGAACCCTGGACCTTTGGATTACCTAACTATCTACTGTGCTATCCAGGCTGCTCTATTCCAGCTGGGCACAACCTTATTCCAGGAGATGTGCGGTAGCCTAGTGGTCTAAATTGCTGGGTCGACCCAGTGGCATGAACATGTTTTGGGTTCGAACCCAGGCACGGCTACAATTTCACCTCCTCCCCCAGGTAACAGAAGACCAATATTGCAGTGATCTAGTTCTAGTAAAGAAATGTAAAAAAAACCCCAAAAAACAGATCCTATCCCCCACATCACTAAAATGATTGTAATCACCACTGCCGATGACCCTATTATAGATAGGCTGTGTATCATAGCTATGCCCATAACAGCTGGTCATTGATCAAACAAGTAAAGGTTTGTTGTCCTTGTAAAAATATTTAATTGTCCTGGGTACATAATAACCAAGTATACCAAAATTATTCTTTGTCTTGAGCTCACAAGGAAAAATATTCCCAGATTTGTTGGGAATACTGAAAAATCCATTTTAAGTAGCCATATAGATCAATACATACCAAAAGTCACTCAACATGGAGTAAAACTATAGTATAAACATAATTTATATGATGATTCCCTACAACGATCTGTGGCATTTGATTCTTGCTACTGATATAACACAATTTTATAGTCAACTCATTATAGACTCGAGTATTTGAGGACTACTTCATAGAAAGATATAACACCGATGACCTTGGTCTACAGTAACATGCATTGTTTAAGATTTGTGGTCTACAGTAACATGCATTGTTAAAGATTTTAAGGCCTATATGGATTAACACAAGGCAATACAGGTGAAGTTAATATCCAAACCACTGAAGAATACATGTATGAGTAATCGGAATGCATTCATTAAACAGTTTAATCGACGGCTCCATGTTTGAAATCTATTTTCATGAAACTAATAAAAAGGCCCAAAGGGCAACGCGCAAAATATGGATAACGGTTCCTTAATGACAATAAACCCAGCATTATTTTCGTGTATGATAAATAAAAAAAAAATGTTTTGTAAAAGGGCTATATGTCTTCCTGACTCTGGTAAGTTATCACTCCAACAGTGCTTACAAGAAACTGTGAGTTGGTTCGTAATTCATACTCACTGCATACTCACTCATGACTTGATATACTGTGAGCATGACATGATATTACTGAAGGTTCTGACAATATATCCGTATATATATGACTCTAAGGAGTCTGCTCCTACCCATTGGCAACTATCACACTATTATGGCATTTTTCCCAGTCTTAAAATATCACAAATATTTAAATGAAAGGTAAACAGTATACATAATGCCAATTTAGTTTTCTAAAGAGCCTAAAGAACGTAATCAATTAATTAATGTCCATCAAAAACCTTTGTGTACATCCTCTATTTGCAGTAAATACCAAGATTTTTTTTATACTTTCTGTGCGTTAACCTTCTTCCCTTCTGGCAAAGTAGGACTGCCCTTTTTCTGTTTTTCCAGTTGCACTGGAGTGAAGGCACTGATAATATTTATTCCAAGAAATACAACTCCCATGATGATGAAGATAAAGTTGACATCAAACGGAAATCCTATTTTGGCACCATGTGTTATAGACCATGCAAAAACACTGCCGCAGAAAGGTGGAGCTGCAGCTCTGAAAATATCATTAACATAATAATTATTAATATTATGTTCCTTTCAGGTAAGGGAAGGTAATGTGTAACTGAAGGAATGAAGTGAATATTCTTACCTTCCCATAGCAGCAAATGTCATGCCAACACCATTGACAGAGCCTGCGTCTTGTGGTCTGACGGAATTATTGAGGAAGATACTGAGTGTTGAGAAATTGGAGGTGACCGCCATCTTTTGCACTGCCATGCACACCATCAATAACGACCACAGTGCAATAGGTCTGGGGAGCAGACAAATGAAGGTAACGAAATCAAGTAGATTAAAGTACATTGAAATTATGATAATTAGCCGTGAATATGATATGCTATAATTATGAAAGATCTTGTTTGTCTATTCTTCTGTCATTGATCAATATTTCCGAGGGTACATTATTAACTAAGGTATGAAGCAAAATGGCAAATTTAACACTGATGGAATAAAGAAGGGACATGTTCTAGGGAAGGCATTGCGTTTTATGTGTGGATATTCATGAATATACGAATGATATATAGCTTCTTAAGTTAATCTTTAAGTAAAGGGGCGAGCTGAATCAAGTACATGTATGTATACAGGATATCAGACACGAATATGGTTAAAGATAATGAACTGAGATTATAACAGTCCCCCTCTGTACATTGCCGTTTACAAAAACATCAATTTAAAAATTGGATTGCCTCTTTTACCCAGGTGCTGCTGGTTTGATGACTTAACTCACCATCAGTTACAGCTATCTCATTACTTTTTTTTTAACCATTTGATTGGTGGGCTGTTTTAGTGCATAGCGTTTCCCCAGGGGAAACAAAACAGGGTCTTAAAGATACAACTCTGAAAGTACCTAAGATATGATGAGTACCCTTGAGATTTTTATCAGGTTATTGTAATATTTTCTCAAAGCAATATTTTATATCTTGTGTGAGTATTTGTGATTTAAATTCAATTTAATTCAATTCAATTTAAAAGTGTTTTGGATCAAGATTTTCGTAGTAGTTTTACCAAAAGATGTGTCTGTGTATTGTCCTTAGTTTTGGTCTTATGACACCTACTAAGTTTTATTTCTGTGTTATGTAGGCATACCCCATCCTCAGGTTACTATTAAGTTGTTAAACGGGGACAACGATCCTCCACCTTCTTCAAGAGCTACCATGCTACTGATTGGCAGAAGTTTGATATGTTTTTAGGTTTGATATAGATAGGAAACGTGTACTCTCTGGGACTACCGTACACCTAGTTATGCCACACCTTAAGATTGTAGCGTTTCAGGTAAACACATCTTTAGACATGGTAAATCCAGTGAAATATATACAGGTTAACTAACGAGTTGGTTGAAGGAGCGTGAATATTGCACACGTTGCAATATTCTAAGCGACTGAAACCAACGAGTTAGTTAACAGATTTATTATACATGCTTTCAATCATGAAAATAGAAAAAAATCGAGTCATAAATCAAAATTTTACCAGTGATGTTAGTAAAAAAAACAGATTGGTTGCCAGGACAACCCCACGTAAAACACTAGTGAAATACGTACTATTCGTAAATCACTCTAGATATGTTGTTTTCAGAGCAATGCATGTATAATAAGAATGAAGTTAATATCAATATGAATGAAGTCAATATCAATATTTAGCAAGTTAGTATACTAATGCTAAGAAAAATGAAAACAAAACTCCCTCAAATTTGTCAAGATTGCCACTCTCAACAAGTGCTCCAGATTACCCAATTAATTGCTATATAACATTGTCGGCTTTGTGTCATAATGGCATGAAATTAGAAAAAGAAGTTATAATATCTCATTTCAGTGCTCACCAGAATAATAAGCATGTGACTCCCATATAGATTTACCAGTGAACTGACTGGATTGCCCACTGAGACATATGTCACATAATTATATCCTAATACAATTTAAAGCCTGACAATCTTGTCTATTCTTGAAGCAGGGACAATAGAGTGGGGTAGGGGTGAGGTTTCATTGCTGATTGACTGAATAGTGTAAGGGGTTATGGCTGTGGTTTTGTGATGATGAATGTCATTATCCATATATAAGACTAGCAAAGTACCCGTCCTCCGGACGGTCACCCTCTATCACCACACTTCCCCCCTCCCTCTTTTCCCTCCTCCCCCTCTTCACTGACTTTCATACCTGTTTTAGGTCCCCCTGGACGTAGGTTGTGGGAAATGACGTAGTATCTCACAGGGGCTTTCCCAGGCTATAAATAGAGTGTGGTTATCCCGATTTTAAAAAGGCTTCAAAATCACATTTCCACCCCAAATACCTTCACAAACCACATATGACGACATCCAGAGAGTGGGGGGAGACCTCTAAAGATGAGTAAAGTGGTTTGTAAAACAACAAATTCCGAGAACATTCTGGACAAAGAAAACCTTCTTTCTACCATTTCTTTTCTACCTCCTTTCCTAGAAATCGCTCTAGCTTTATATTATATGGATGCAAGGATGGCTCCACCTAGGTCTGCAGTGGAGAACGACATGACAAGCAGCAGCTAGGATCCAGCAATACCTACTACCAGCTACTCTGTCGCCAGCATTCATAGAGAATGGACTATTCAAAACTGTTTTTATATATTGTTAATACATTTGAGCGGACGGTTTCTGCCGCAGCCTCACCTGCAGTATGTGTATTTGAAAACCCATCTAGTTTATATGTTTGGAATTGGATTGCCAATCCCCAATTAAGCTATCTATCAATGTTAGTTACAACAGAGTAAATTAGGCGGCAGTGTGTGTGGGCCACTGAATCAACTCCTTTGCTGTAGAAAAAGTGCAGCCTTCCAAAGCACTCCAGAATAGACCATGTTCTTGCAGTTCTAGCATTCATTCTGGCATCGCCAGAAGGGATGGTGACTTTTTATCTTTTAGCTATTATATTATAGGCTGAGAATGGATCTTTCTGGGCAAAGTGAAATCAAGTGAAATTTAGACTTTGCGCAACCGACCCGCCCCCTACAGGGCGGATTTAGACCACCTTTAAACTTCCTTACGTTGCTCAAATACCCCTGGTCTTCTCAGTTATACAGAACTCCCAGCCATGGACCTGTTTTTTATGTTTTCCCATCTAAATGGGTACCATTACATCATCTGAATGGCAAGTTTTGTTCCCCATGAGGCCTTTTCAGGGGACAACTTATGTATAATATGGTACAGGAAAGTAGCAATTTTAAATATAAAAAGTGGCACCCAATTTGTTCTGAGTTCCAGCTAGCCCTTTCGGACCTCCTCCCCTCTAGTACACATGCACTGTGTTTACATAGCTTCAATACTGGTCACTGCCACCATTACATAACACCCACGCTCACTGAGGCATGTTCACTCACAGTAGGCCTATTTATAGGGTGGCTTGTGGAGGATGGCTTGTGAAGCCTAGTCACCACCATGTGGTGACTAGGCTTTATGAACACTAAATCAAATGGATATTGTAGGTAGGAGGGGTAGAGACAGGGTGGGTGGGTGGATGGGTTCTATTTCCGTCAAAATAACAAACCCCAACGCCGAAAAACAGACACAAAATCAGTAAGTAACACCACCCAAAAATACTCGCAGGTAAAATTTCTGGACGGCCGGCATCCATTCGCCTATGTGTACATAGCGTAGCTTGAATTGGACATTTCGAACGATGCCCGATAAAAGTCAGGTCTCTCGTATAATATAATAGCCCATCTAGGGGATCTGCGTTTTCCGATGTATTTTCCCCGTAAAACTATGCTATTATCACTCTCTATCGATATCAGTGATACCACTCTACAACTTGGACAGAAGGAATTGTTTCATACGGCCATATTTAAAAAAGAAACAGAAAATATGGTTACAGATTTCTGTACGTTTCTAGGGGGCTCACGAACATTGCCAAATAAGTACGGTCCAATAGACTATAGACAGAGGTTGACTATTTGTCACAAGCAGCTAATTTATCACAGTAAAACATAGAATCTGGGGCGATTTACTTCTGGATTTAAAAAACCCTAACATGTTATTTCGCCATTGTCTGATTACTGTTGTTCAACCATATAATAGTGTATGCGTCATAGACTGTCACTATTAGGGTAACTAAACATCGGGAATAATAAAGATTTGTTTACTTAGAACCAAACGGAAGTTCTCCTGCACTACTAACGTATCCACCAGCTGGAAAATACCCACATTTTACAATAAGAAATGCCTCCAAATAACATCAAAACGCATTAAATTATTCATTACAATGTGCAGAAAATGATTTTGTTTTATTTAACGTCTGAAAATAGAATATATCGGCCCTTAACTTAAAAGGTTTCATAAGGTATTGACACTCTTTTACCATCACCAATTTAAAATTAATTGAAACTATCTTAAGACTTACACTGGAAGGAGGTATCTGAAAGCTGCAACGCATGTGGATATAAATATCAGATAGTACCCGTAACCTTGTAGTGTCTAAGGAAAAAGGGCAAGCATTAATTGTACAGGTGGTAAAAATATAATGATAGTGGCAACGTAAGGGGCATATTGTGATGAGGTATAAAGCAGCGTGACAAGGCAGGATTTGCAGCTCAGATTGCCATGCCATGTCCATACGTGGGTCTTCTTTTTTGATGTAATGACTCCTAACAAAATTTGACTTTAATCAGCCGATTGGAAGAACTAGATAAAGAACGATAATATGTGGTAACAGGGTGGGCCGCAGGCAAAGTTTAATATAGGCCTACAATTAAAATTTCGGTCAGAAAAAGAAAGAAGGTTGTCAAACATATGTTTACCACACTTGCCTTCACATGACTAATAAACTGTGAAAAATAAACTGTAAAAATAGCCACACTTGCCTTGCCACAGTTATAGTAAACGGTGAAAATGGTCAGTCTTAATATAGCTATCAGTAATACTAAATCTTCTTACAGAGAGTATATATGTGAGAGCAGCCCAAGTTGCGAGGTCAAGCCTAGTCCATTCCCATCATACACACCTCGCTACATAATCTTATTGTATATACAATTACTCTAGACCTCCTCTTATCTAATCTTATTGCACCCATAACAATATTATCAAATATTAGTGCCAAATCTGTTATGAGTAATAGGTCAGCCGTGGGTACCAATGAGATGATAAAATCATGAATATAGGAATTAAATCGTGAATATAAGTTTTATATATTTTTTAAAAACTTACCTTCAGAGCACTGAATTTGGCAACTAGTTTTGGATACAGAAATACTTGAACAAAAAGGAGAACAGTGGAAGAGCCTCCAAGAGCTACTCCGATCTTCTGTGCACTGAATCCCAAGCCTCCTACAGAGAAGAAAAGCAATATGAAATAAAAATCTAGTACCACCCCCACCCCTATTATAATATGAAATAGATAAAAGTACTGCGAGGCTGTAGAAAATAGGAGATATCTAGGTCAAGTACTTGTTCCAATAAATTTATTTTCAAGCTTCACTTACCAAGGCGAGGTGCCGTAGATGCCCACACAACGAAAACATCGTCCCAACCAATCACGGCAAAGGAGAAGAGGGTATAGAGGACTATACAAATCATCACTTCACCGGAGCTGTAACAGAAATGAAGCGTTTAATATATGGAAACCTATCACCTCAATAATACACCACATAAAATACACTGATTTGCTAAAGTGGCCTTAGATTAGTTAATACTTGGAATATGTTATCAAATTTTCTGTTTGCGGATTATGGAAAATCTAAGAAAAAAGAAAAAGCAAAACAATTAGTATACAATGGAAGTATCATATGCACAGATAAGTAAATGCTATTAAATCAGAGAAGGAAAGATTGGGTACTTTTAAAGAACATTGAAACTTACCGAATTAATCTACAAAAGACAAAGTCGGATAGGCGAAGACAACAACTGCTGCTTTCTCTCCTTTCTGGGCATTCTTCAATCACAGTCAGTTCATTTCTATGTGTTGCGTGGCTTCCCTCTTTGTAATTTATTACCTCTAAAGTTTTAGAAGCACCACCAGATAAAGCACCATTAATGAAAGGCACCTTTTCCTCTGTTTGTGTAAATGACTTTTCACCGGGCATAAATTGCACACTGGAACTTCTGACAGCTTCTGCCCTTGGTTCAGGACGTTGTGTCTTATGAATACCAAGGTCTCCATAAATATAACAACTACCTGCCAGCCACAAATTAGGAGATGATGTTGTTATGCCACCATATTTTATGATCGAGGTGCTAGAAACTCCATTTCCCACAGTCAATGAATTGCTTTTTGGGCTACTTAAATCCCCCATTGACTTGGATTTGGAGGGAAAATTAGTGTTTTTTTTATTATCTAAGATTTCCATATAAAGAACATTAGCACTACTTGGGAGAGGTTCTACAATATCCACGACTGATTCTTCGGCTCCCCTGAAAATAAAATAAAAACTCTTCATGTGTCTGTAGCTTTCCAAAATGTTTCAGTGCAAAGGGGTAACATACATTTCTGTCAAACCATTTAGAAGCAGGTTTCATGGCACCGACAATAATCGAATAAGATGTATTTGGATCCCACTATGCCCTCCATCCTTTCAGAACCTTCTGGCTATACTTATATTGTGTCTATACGTTGGACCATGCTTAATGGAATCTGCATTTTGTTTCGTATAGACCTCTATATTTCATGGTATTAGTACATCCAACACTTTCAGTCTGTCTGAATTCTAAACATCTGATACTTTTATCATAGTGTCACTTAACCCCGAAATATTATGAGAAAATCAACTTCTTTTATTCAAGCTATTATTCAAATGTAATGGCTCCAGTGGTCCTTAATGCAACCTAACATTTAGTGAGTTTTACCCATTTAGATGAGGGAAAAGTAGTTCCACAGTTTAATACTCCATTCTGGGCGCCAGTGAACAACATTAGCATACATCATTCTGTCGCTAAATCATGAAATGAACATGCAATATACATAATACACAAGTTGGGAGAGTTGTGTACATTTCAGGCGCCACATTGTGACGTAACACATCACCCTCGGTGCCCTCTTGTGCTAAACAGACCTTTTCTACTTTTCACCTACGCCTATGAGCGACTATAAGTTAGACATAAATGGAGGCAAAGAATTGGGACTTGGGTGTTGTACTTATGGATCCATAACGTTTTTCATCCTAAAAGTGACCATGAACCTGTTTAGTGACCCTTTAATAGTCCAAATTACAGTTGAAATCCTTTATAATCTTACACTTGTTCCTAAAAGTACTCTCATGTTTATTTTCTTTCGGTAAGTATTTCAATCTCATTTATTGCAAATCATTCCTGTCTGCCTATTTTCTAATGCTAATGGTATATACAATTGCATTACCATATTTTGCACTTACGTTGTTTGGAGAGTTTCTGGTAAGGCCCACCACAGCACAATAAAACTGGCTATGCAAATGAAGGCAGCCACAAGTGATGGCAGGAGGAACGGGTAGGTACCAAATATACATTCAGGAGGGAACACAGAAGGGTATTTCTCACTTGGTTGTGCCAGAAGCCCTGAAATACAAAATATTTCAAGTTGAGGGCTATTAGTCTCCTTGGAAGATATTTCAGGAAATTAAAGACCATTAAATTAAGAACATTAGATTATCTTGATTTTAATCAAATATCCTTTAAGCAATTAAATTACTTTGTAATAATCATCAATCAGTTGAAAATAGAGTGAAGAACGCATCAGTACAAGTTCATGAAAAAGGTGAATCACATGTTTTGTTAATTCTTATTATATAAAAAACGTTCGGAGTGTAGATTCAGCTGGACGAGGACTGAAACGGACAGTACAGGTCAAACATGCTCATAATATATTAATAGAGTTGTAGTGTTGTGGTATCTGTACCCAGCGCCTAAACAGATACAACACTGAAGTCAGGTCCTTTCCAGTTTCCACAGCTCGGATAAATAAATTCTGATATTGTAGGTTCTGACCTGAAATAACTGGGCCTAACACGACCCCACTTCCCCATGCGAAGGCTATTGCAGACATCCCAGCTGCTTGGTTGGTGTCATCAGAAATCTCATATAAAACAGACTTGGACGCACCAACAATACCTGTTCAAAGAAAAAAGTGAATAAAACAGAAAATTCAGATAATTTCCTCATTTACACATCGTATAACATAGCCACTGAGCTAGCTGAGGCACCTTTCATTGGGATGGAAAGTTTTGTGATAGCAAAACACTGCCGAAATTATGTCCTAACTCGAGGAAGAAATACTACTTGTTTTTTACCATTATTGATCCAATGTTCAATTCTATTCTATTAAAAGAAAAATTATACCAGAGAACACTCATTGCAGGACCGGATGTGTACTGAGAAACGAGCTACCAATTTTCCAATTGAGAAATAAAGAATATAATCAGACAACACTCACCATTGAAAAGGCCACAAAGTATACGAGTGGCTATGGCCATTTCTATATTCACTGAGAAGCCAAAAGCAACGTTTGTGATTGCTATGAAGACAAGGTTGCTCAGAATTATTGGTCTTCGACCGAACTGGTCTGACATCCAGCCCCAGAAAAAGCTAAAACAGAGAAAAACAGTGATTGATTCTAAGTATAATTTTTCTGAATCTGTTCTGTTATTTTTTTAACTATATATTTTTACACATACCTGGTGAACATGCGTCCTATGAACATGCCAGATGCTACATAACCCACATAGTAACCTTTGTCTTCTTCCGAATGCCCAAAGTGCTAGAATACAAATTTGTCAATATTAAATCCTTTGTGACAGGTGAATGTAGGTCAGGATTCTTATGCAATTTGGTAGCATGAGACCATAGGTTGGGCCTTACCAAATAACATTTGAATTGTGACTGGTAATAAGTGACTATCCGCCAAATAGTCTACTAATACATATATAATACACAATATATTACAGTACAATCTCTGAGATTCATAGTTAATAATATCTGACAGTTAAGAAATACCATTGCCATTGGCTTACATTGCAGTTAGACCTGGTTTGTTGGATGATTCTATTGAAGTTTTGACTTTTAAGAGTATTATTCCAAAATAAGTCTCTATCATAAAATTGATAATCAGTAGATGTCAGCAGAAAGAAGGATATATAACTAACATTAATTCAATAAAACAAAAAGTACTTTCCATTCGTTTTACTGATATTTTTCAGGTGATGATTATATAATCTTGAATCTAGGTCACAATGAAAAATAATTAAGCATGATATAATTGGCTATTATATGCTAACAAAGGCATCACTCCATTTTCCATGTTTTTAGTTGGCATGACCACTGGAACAATCAGTTTTTGTCCAGTTGATAGACAACAGACAATAGAATGTTATTGCCCACAACACTTATCTCAATGGCGAATAGATATATCTGTAGCGCACCCAGGTCATACAGAACAAAAGATCTGAACACCGATTTAATCTTGCTAGCGTAAATTCAGGCTTGAGAGTCGTCATCTTGCTACCATCAGTGGGTTGATGTCTTCTGAGAGTAGGCCTACTTTAGGGAGTCTCTCGTACAATGCTAAGAGTCTGCAAGGAATGACTATGATTTCATGCTAAGATCAATGCTGCTGTGACCTGCCCTGGCCTTCAGACACTCTTTTTCTCCCCATTTTTCCATGGTGATGCTCACAGGTGTCTGTGTTATACTTCATACTCCATCTCGGGCATAGTTTTTCGGGACAGTGTAACCTCTGGGCCTTCTGTGTGGCTTTGGTTAAGGGCAACTTGTCTTTAACCATTGTAAGTCAACATCTGCTAACGAGGTGTCTGCAATGTTGGTGGTCTTACCACAGCTGCTGCTGAAAAGATGATTTTGAAATGGTGGGGCATAGGTGATACCATTATCTTCCTGAGGACTCCTTGCTGGATATTTGTTTCTTTTACTTTCAACCAGTCAACATAAAACTTTGGTGCCAGGCCAAAGTTGTGTGTGGCTTGGATTCTGTTCATCACACATTCTTGTGAAAGTGGAGACTTCCTCAGCCAGACATTTTTCATAGCCTTCTTGGCTGTCCAATGTCCAACGCAGACATGTCTAATCCCTGTTTGAACTTCTCCAAAAAGATTTGTAAGTGCTCTAGGCTCTCAGCAGCCATATGTTGCTGTTTCTCCTCCTCCTTGTTTCTGTTGAGATTCATATTTAGTTTTGTGACCAAGAGCCAAAGGCTCAGGGTTACCACACTGAATATGAATCTCTCAGTACCTTTATTTTGGCTTTAACATGCTATAAAGCAACAGAACATTATTTCAAAGCAGAAAGATCTGAGCGATGATGCAATTCCACGCATTTAGGATGTTTCTTGGCCCTAACAAGTCCTCTGATTGGTCAATTTCCCTGACACTCTTTAGAACATTTCACAAGCCATAGGTTCACCATCATGCCACATTTACTCAATTGTAGCGACTGAATTACAATAGGAACCATTATAAACTAATAGTCAGTTTATGATCTATTGCATAATATTGTGTTCCATAGAGGTGTAAAGTATACATGTATTTGTGTGTACCTTTTGTGTATGTGATATCATAATTGTGTAAATCTTGGTCTTAGTAAGTGTGATCTGTTATAGAGGTCATGGTTGTAACAACAATCTGTTTCTGTACCTAGAAGTTGTTGGTACGCACCTGGGCATCAATTGGCCATGTGTCCAGCATACTCGCAAATGTTGCAGTGTAACTTGGTTCTGGGAGTCACAGCAGAATCATTGGTGACAGGCCACAGCTAGCTGTAGTGCCAACAGGTGAGAGTGGAACACTTCTGGAAAAAAGTGTTCCTTTGTCATATTTTTCAAAATGGTTAGCCGAGGGACTATCCACCAATTAAATACCCAAGGCTGATTAATATTGATTATAACCCAAAGCTGTCAACATAAAAGAATAAGGATTTGGCTGTGACTTCCCTGAAAGAGGTCTGCTTCCCCCTGGTTACATATGCAGCTTTCACTTTGCTCAAATGCTTACCCATGCTATAGAAACAAATGGCCAGGTGAATCCTTAGTATGCCTAAATTCATTAGAACTGTTGTGAAACCCTTTGATATACCGCTAAGTATATCACCTTACAAGTTAGGAGATTTCGTTGAATTATACACCACACAGTGCACCAGGAGTGACCTTATCAGTGACCATATAAATAGAAATGTTATTGTTAAGCCTGAGTCACAGGTTATCAAAATCTAGCTGTGGTTACTTCTGGCAGTACCATCTAGGTTATTAGGTTTAAATTCATTCAAACACATGTCAACGTCTGAAACCAAGAAAGATTTTGTTGAGTATATAGTTGTGTATCATGAGCAATGGTAGTTGTAGATACGTCCACCATGTGGCACCACCAGATTTATCAGCTCAGCCCTCTGGGTAACATGATGTATCAGGATATCAGGATGTAAGCCCAGACCATTCTTGACTCACATAGTTGTCCAAAAAAAGTGGAATAAGAGGATACAAATGGAACAAATGAATGTGGAAAAAGAAAGCCTGCCATAGGTGTTTTGCCAAAGGCTGATGATAAATACCGTTTCAGCTGTAACTAATGATTTGTATTTTACTAACCAGCAACACATAACCTGTTCGGTTTCACTTCAAGACTAGGCAAGAAAACACAGCTAAAAAACTTAGCAGCGGCTGCGTGACACAAATCTATGATGAAAATCATGTCCCACAGCACAAGTCTATTACAGTGCATGCTATGATGGATTCAGTTCAAATCTGACATACACATATTTAGCAACATTTTCATCGAAAAATGCAATCAATCTCATTGCTTGTGTAAATGATCTATAAAAACCAAATGGATGATGGGAATGATGAAGTCTTGTGTTATGGAAACATATAAACACGTGACTATTTACATGAGATCACTGTTAGATTTTCCATTCTGAACATAACATGTTTTCTATTTTCTCCCAACAACTCTCATAATTCCATGCAAATTGCGATTCCAGATGGCGGACATGCAAATGAAATATTGTATCAAAGGTGTTAATTAGGGATTCAGAGCACCCTTGTTAACTTGTGATTAAGAAGTAGCAGTAGTTGAGTTATAGAGAACTGTCTTTTAATTGTTGTTCAATATGTATATGTTCAATATATATATTATATATACAGTCCAATGTATATACAAGTAGTTGTACAGTACCAGTAGAAAGGAAGTAGAAGTTTGATCGTATAGATATATGGTTACAGAGATAATTGCTCCTTCCTGGCTTTGTGAGTGAGCAATGTCTGAAAAAAGTGGAAGTGGCGTTCTCCAAATCTATCTGTCACTTAAAACCATACCTTTAACACAACCTTATTACAATATGGGAATTAATGCTTAAATATCCGACTTATGGGATTCAGTGAACAAACAGAATACAGATGATCAGTGCTTCAAAGTTCACTAAACTTTTATATGCCAGGCAAAATGTCTCATTCAATTCTGGTTCTAGGAACTCTTACTTTCTCAGAAATGTTCCAGAAGAAGTTGTATAGGCCTACAAGTCATTAAATCATGCTCCACTCGTGATGCAAGAAAAAGGTTGAAAAGTGTTCAGCTTAACTTACCAAAACCATGTCAGGCAAGAAGGGGAAGAGGAATGTAATAGAGTAGGCCCCTCCAAACTGAAATAGAATCCATTATTACAATTTATTATTGTTTCACGGGCAAAATGGAAGACCTATACTTTGTAGGATTTAATGCCCTATTCCATGTAATCTTTCATAAACACTGGAATACAAATTCCATATATATTATACACACACATATAATTTGAACGTTGAAAGAAACTGTAAAGGACTCATAGTGCAAGCATAGGACAATGACACAACAGGTCAAGAATTGCTCTCAATACAACCGGATAAAACTCGGGAGAATTGGAGAATGAGCGCTCAGATATTATATTTATCACCTGTAATATTAGCATGAGTAAAATGCTGCTATGAATCCAAACATTACAACTTGGCTTATGTGTTTTATGATGCGAACGTGTATCATAACATAAACTCACGGGACTAGTGAGGATTGAAAGATCCCTGAATTTTGTCTCCACAACCATTGCCACAGGTTTCTCACCAAGGAGAGAAATTCTTCCTTTGATTCTTTTATTGAATTGCTAATAGTATATTTAGGAGTATAGGATTATCAGTTATTCTATCTATGTGTTCCCCATCAAGAAATGATATACTCTCGGAATAAAGGTATTTTCTATGGAAAACTTCTGAATAAATATTGAATGTACGTGCCGTGTTTTATTTTATGAATTGGCACGAGATAGAAATAAAGTGGACTGGTTGCGTGCCTATGGACTCCCATATCATACAGTTGGATGCGAGGGCACCAACTCTTTAATTTTAGTAACCTTTCTCTTGTGCATACTTACTAAGCCAGAGACGACGAGAAATATGAGTTTCCAGTTGGCTGGTGTAGCTCCCTCCTGTGTCACGGTAAACCACTTGACAAGTCTCTCCTTGCATGATACAGGCGTTGTGTGCTCATTCTTGTCCTCCATGATCAATCTGAAACGAAAAGAGGGAGCATGAATCCATTGAATCGACATATGTTGTGTGTCCAGCGCTAAATAAATATATCTATATATATAGCGGCATAGAATATAGCCTAATAACCTTTTAGGTATTGGGGGGGAAACTTAGTTGACATTAAATTCACCACTTCTCCTGATACATGTCATAACAACATGTATATATAAGCAAATTCACTATCATTTAAAATATTAAAACAAGGGTGAATGACGTCCGCCTAGTCAGAGTGCTACCATGTGAATGACAGTTTTGCCTACGATTTGGCCATCCCTTATGACATTCTGTCATGTCTCTAAATTACATTTTATACTGGGCTTATTATGACAGACAGTTCTGCATAAAGTGCACTGATCCCTCAACCTCTGCATTTAACGGCATGAAGGGGAATGCTGTTTCATCTTGATATAATGTGACTCATTGGTACAATAATAATTAACGTTGTTGTTGTTGGGGAAGAAATCTTAACATCTAATTTAAATTTTAACAATACCATTTCAGTACAGCTATTTTTTTTGGAGTGAATTTGATCTTTAACAAAATTTTATCATAGCTTGAGTAAACTGTGACTATGTTAAACACATACACATAAACACACGTTAAATATGTTAAACAAGTTAAAGTTGGCAGTCTGCAGACATGGGGTTAGATCACAACCCCTAATCGGCTACGGGCGTCAATTATTAAGGCATGCAAGATCTTAAAGTTTTATCTTAAGGTAATCCTTTGTGCATTGTAAAGTTGACATTACAGAGGGTTAGTTAAGTTTGATTTTGTTTCTTTAGGTTCCCGATCTGAGCAACGAGATATATTACCGCCCACTAGACACTCCATGGTATCCGTTTTGTCAGGATCTCAAAAAAGCCTCCCGGCGTGCCCTGCATGGTAATGTCCTGCAATGCCTTCATAGAAATCACAAGGAAATTTATAAGTGTTTGGAACACTGATAAAACCATAGCCTACTATTGGTTTTGGATATTGACTTGAATATGAGTATAAACCTTGAGGTTAAGGCGGCGAATGAATTTCGTGCCAGTTTGAGGCTATGACCAGAAGCCTGCGAGATTTTAATCATTTTAAATAAAATATGACAAGTACATGAATATAGCAGTACAGACATGTCAATGCACAAATAATCACCATAAATACTTGTGGTCTAACCTGATATAAAGCGCCAAAACGGATGATTGATGGAGGTAAGAGCAGACCCCCAGACACCAACAGTGCACCGGCAGGCCCGAAATGAAGGTTATTAATCCGTTTAATCACTGCCTTATATAGGTGGTTATAGCCCCAAGACCTTCATGGCAGTGATTTAATAGATCGTAATTCAACATTCAAGATTGAGCGAATGGCCTGATATCACTCACACTTTTCTACATTCCTGGTTTCAGTAAAACAGCTATCGGTGAGGTGGAAAACCGGTGAGGTGAGGCGAGAGACCCAACATCTATGTAGGAGAAAGCAGACTGCCGTAGATCTACACATTAACATCAACGGTCATACTAGTCTTTATTTCGTCCGAAAATTATCCCATTCTTGTAGGACTTTTACAGCGTTAGCAGACCATTTTTTTTTACAGTTTTTTTATTAGGACTAGTTCATCACACGGTGGTCTTCCACTAGTAAATTGAGCGTTGGTCAGACTACCTTGCATATATAAAATTATCCCATTCTTGTAGGACTTTTACAGCGTTATAAAAATTCTAATGATATCATATTCAATCAGTGAAGTGACCGTTATGTGAGCATATAAAGCAAATGCCTTAATGTAATCATCACATAAAGCAGACCTGTTTTTTTTTACAGTTTTTTACTAGGACTAGTTCACCACACGGTGGTCTTCCACTAGTAAATTGAGCGTTGGTCAGACTACCTTGCATATATAATATATGTATGTCATTTAGTGATGAAATAGTGGCTTCATCCCTTGAACATTGAATACCTACAACTCTTGAGTATAATCTGTTCACTTCAATTAACTTTACCCTTGTTTAGACCAGGTTTGGTCAGATTCTGGGGTGTATTTTTGTCACAATAGACCACGGCAATCACTTCCGGCAACTTCCGGGGGTTATAGACCTTGAAAGAACTGGTAAATAAAAGGTCTAGAGGTCGGTGAATCTTTTTTTCTTAATAGCCCTCAGTCGAATCTGACCAAACCGTGTCTAAAAGCACTAATACCCTCGGTTTTGGATGGTCTAAGTGGTCTGTTGCCTGGTGGAAATTCTTGGGGTTAACGCCCCTCAAATTGTCCACCAGGCAACAGACCCGCTTAGACCATCCAAAACCGAGGGTATTAATGCTATAATGGACTGTTCTCACCGAATGAGCCCCACTCAGTTTTATGGTGTTAAAATCCTAGTAGACGCAACAGTGGTGGTGTATGTGGGGGGTGGGGGGTGGGGTGCGGGGGACTAGGAGGGGGCATAGAATGGGGAGACGGCGCAGGGATGAGAGTCAGACCTGTGTGGTGGCAAGATCTCTCGAGGGTAATTTTGTATTTATTATTATTTTTCTGATATTTATGCTGAAAAAAATAGTTAAAATTTGATGAAAATTAATGGCAATATATTGGCTCTGTGACCCCTCCCTCACGGTATTTTAGACTGATTGATTTTCTTTAAGAAGAAGCCATCTAATTTCATCTACCATATACCTGTCAATCATTGATTTCATCTTGTATCTCACCATTCCTTTAGCGGCGTGAATTATCACAATTTTCTTCGCCATAAATATCAGAAAAGGAATAATAAATACAAAATTAAAGTTCATAGTTTTTCGTCCCAGACTCCGTTTTTCACCTCAACCACCACTTCCACCTCCTCCCCCTCTGCCTCCTCCACTAGGCGTACGTGTTTCTCCTCGCCAACCACCACTACATCCACCTCCTCTGCCAATGCCATCCCTCTCCCGCCTACTTCCCCTCCCACTAAGAGTTAAGTCTCTTTGGGGTCTCTGTAATTCCTTCTGTCTCTTCCTCCCTCCCTATGTCTAATTTTCACATTCCTCCTGAATCTCTCTATGATTCTTTGTTTATCCCCGTGTCTCTTGCTTTGCTCCCCCCTCTCTCTATCTGTACTTGCCATGTCTGGGTCCCGGTATCTTTGTGTGTTACACAATTTCAGTCCATCTGGTCAAATTATACCTCCCTGTCCAGAGTATTACCGCGAGAATCTTTTTCTCATTTTCAATGCTGCCCACCACCCCACCCCACAGCTCCCACTTCCCTCCTACGCTTTTGTTTTGGTGTCTAATAATACACATGCCTGTGTGAGGCATGTGTACCGCCAGCAGTAGTGGCGCCGTAGCGGCTCTAGCGGCTTGTTTAGGAACTAAAATGTGGCAATGGCTGTCGATTCGAATCATATATATAACACACCAATCGAAAGTGGTAAATGGGCTTATATCTTCTTTTCTAGACAATATTGTTCCAGTAATCACTAGCTAATATCGTTGCTTACTAATATACGGTAGTTCTCACACCTGAGAAAAAGCTGAATGAGCATTTATTTCGTGGGCAGAGACAGCAACAATTTCCTTTTCTTCTACTATGTGCGTAGGACCGTGATAACGGGTACAACTGGTCTAATTTTAGTGAGTAGCCGGTGGCGGCTTTTTAAAAAAAAGCGGTGGTCGTGGGAGAGTCTAGCTTTGTCTGACACTCTCAGTCTCCCTCAGTCTTTTTCCCTGTTTTTCTCACAGTCCAGACCACTTTTTACTCTCTCCCTAACTCTCACTGTCTCACCGATTCTTTGCCTACCCAATTGCTACTTCTTGCCAAGTCTGCGTTCCTGTATCTCTGCATGTGTGTTACACACGCTCAGTTCATTTCAGCATGTAATTTAAGTCTGCCCAATGCCATAACTGTGACTCAAAATGTTGTCTACATTTTTACCATTTTTCACGCATCATAATGTTGAAGTTCCTTTTCCATCATTTGCATTAAATAGCCTATAGATATACTATCAATCTCTCTGTTCCTTTGCCTCGGTCTTGAGCACTCTGTATCTATCTGACAATGCCTCTGTCTATGTTGTACAACAGTGACCAGAAACTGCATATTAAAACAGTTCTATTCGAGACATGAACGGTAATACGGGTACTAATTTACAGAGAGAAGTTGAAAAAGAAAGATGGCGGGAGAATGAACAAGGAGAGATGAAGGCGTGGGCCCCACCGACCCACTAGCAAATCCTAGTATTTGCGAGAGTTTAATTATCGTCCAACGGTAATGTCTGTATGTCCTGTCAATGTAGTATAATTACTCAAAAAAATCAAGTATCAATCACTAAAGCATCAAAAGGGACACCTGCCGTAATACAATGTTTCTCTTTCAATATTATAGAAATAAATATATATTGATAACAGTGATATATTTGCTATCATTACTGTACATGTATGTACACTACATATGTTATTTCAAAGTTGTGATTTGAAACAGGCGTTGCAACAGACCTGGCCAGGACCCCGCTATAAACAGGGGGCTCTACGTGTATACTCGTATACAACATCAGACACAAAATAGGAAATGACTCCCTTCACTTAGCCATTAATTAGACAAGTTTATTAATCTAAATCAACACGCCCAACAAACCCCCAAAAAGGAATGAAGCTAATAATAATGATAGTATATGGGGTTATGATATGATAGTACATGGGATTGAGCCCAACGGAGGGGAAAGGAAGGGTTTGTGAGTTTTTGGTTTGAGTTTATTGGGTTCGGACGTTTCGGGCGAACATTGGCCCTTTATCAATAATCATAAAAATTGGTCTAGATAACAGAACAAGTAATTATAGATCCATTCATCATATCATTTGGAGTTTGTTAGTTATTTTATTCATGTCATAGACGGAACAGCTCTTGCGACTGGCTTGTAAGTTGAAGGATGGCATCTGCGAGTTTCTCATATTCCGATATATAGTTGTACATTTGTGCTGAAATACGAGCATACAGCCGTCCTCCTAGTGATTTCACAGGTACCTGAAATCACAAAATATACATTTCATTCTGGTTTACATTTTCAAACAGAAAATGTGAGTATATAACAATTATAGTGCTATGTTTAAGGGTAATGATATTAGATATATATAGAATGAATACATCAACTACATGCAATTAGTATATAGCTAAGATAGGACTAGGATTGAGAAGCAAAGACAAACAAGTCCAAAATATGCAAAGGGCACCATAAGACATGTTTATATTACCTCAATATTGAACTGGTGATATAAGGCATTTTGGATTATTTCTGCCGTGCTGTATTTAACATCACATCCTTCATATAGAGCTGGGGGCAATTCAATTAGGGAAAATGACCCTACAAATGTAACAAATCATATTTTCAACAGAGAAAATTTGCAGAGTCTTAACTCATGACTGATAAATACATGATTTAGAAATAATAACCAGCCCAATACATAATCCGCCAGTATCGTTTAGGGTACACACTTACCAAACATTTTGGCAGGGGCAAGCAAAGACGTGTTCCATTTGTCTTTTAATAATTCACCTGTATAACGAAATAACACAAGTCAATCAGCAAAACAATAATCAAACACAATTTAATTTATTAGGACATTCACTACCTAACTACAATACTATTCACACAAAGTGTGTGGGCCAAGGAGACCCTAGCCCACAAAAAACCTGAAGTGGGTAGTCTACCAAATCAATGAGATCTCAGCGCAATCTAACCACTCTAAAATATTGCAGTACAACTGTGCACTAGCCAAAGTGCAGCTGTAAATTAAAGAAAATTGTTGATCATGACAGAAAAAAAAGAAAACACTCAGATCTTGGTTTCTTTACAGGTGGTAGCGACGCTTCCAGGCGTATGAAAATTACAGGAGAGAATGGCTTTAACTAAAGTCTCCGCCATAATAAGTAGCCTACCTGCTTGTTTGGCCAAATTATAGTTATGGGCTATAATCTTTGCAGGTCCAATAGCTACCCAGAAATCGAGTACAGTGAGCAGAGATAGAAAAGGACTGTAGTCCTTTTGACCTGAAGAAATCAAAAAATATTTCTCGATGAAACAAGATCTCTAGTTATATCTTGGGGATAGTATAATCAGAACACTATAGTACTGAAAGATACATATGTCTCTCCAGTTTGTTCTTAGTGGGATAATTTCACATATAATTATTATTGATTAACAGTTCCTCATAAACATTCGCTTTACCATCAACGTGATGCTCACAGCAACGATATTAAGTATATACACTGTAAACAAATGTTGTTACGTGTGTATGTGTGTGTAATTTTTAGTATTTCTTTGGGGATGTTGAAATGTATTTTCTTTTATCGGGGAACCGATCTTGAGAAGTTTTTTTTTCGGTTGAAGATCGACCTTGCTCATGAAAATTAGTGTTATATGGGTTCCTGACAAAACTAAATGCACTGCACAATCAGCTTGCATTTCAGCATTATTTCATGCAGTGGGAATCGAAGATGCTATAATCCGCATGTATATTGTACATTGTATATCCCTCAACTGCCCATATATGTATGTAAATACCCCAAGTGTCAAGGAGTGAGTAAGGAGATTGAAATGATGGACACTTACATCAGTTTAATTGTCTAATGTATGGAATGAATATAAACACAAAATAAAGATAAGAGTAACGGTTTAACGGCTCAAATATTCTTCTATGACCTTGGCCTCTGGCTGCAGTCATAGCAAAAATCAATGCATGCGGGCATGGCTAGCCCTTGTGTTCTAACCCTTAAATAAAATGGCCAAGATTATAGGATATGTTATTAGAAATAATCCATTTGAAGCCACAATTAATTTATTTCCGTAATTTGCTCAGCAAGGTAGTATGGAAATGTATGATGACAAACAATATACATTACAAACTATCAATTGGTAAATATGGTGCAGTATTGCAATAATTGAAATCATTAAAAACAATTAAAATTTGTCAAAGGCTGAACGAAATTGATGAGCACGTTCTTGCAAAATAAAGATCTGTTCAGGTTTTCCTACCTGTCCAAACAAACTCCGAGGAAAATCCTGATCCATAACCATGTGAGATGAGGAGAGGTCTGATATTATTCTGATGTTGTCTGTCCACATACATAATGGCGGCACCTTTGGAGCCACAGAACCATTTGTGAGCATTTGTTGTGTAATAGTCAGCTCCAAGACCCTTGAGATCCAATTGTACTTGACCAAGGGCATGGGCCCCATCAATGAGAATTTTAATACCCCTGCAAAATTGGTGCATAATGAGCGCACACATCATAACCTGAGAGCCTGCCAGTACCGATAGATATCATACTGGCAAAAATTGGTGTCAGTAAACACAGAAATATTGTGACAAAATATACTTTTTCGCAAGTTATCAATTGCATTTCCCAGAAACATGCCCGTTACGACATCACAAGAAGAGTTACCTGGAGTGACAGAGCTTGATTATATCAGCAACTGGCATGATAAACCCTGTGTTACTCGGGATATGATCCACAACCACAAGCTTCACACTTTCATCAAGTCCTTGCTCCAAAGTATTGAGAATCTGAGAGATTTATAGGGAGAACCAATTGACTTACCATACATACAAGTAGTAATACATGATACGAAATTAACATAAGCCATGCTATCATGTAATAAATAGAAAGTATACATTTGACAGATTATTAGTGGTAAGAAAATTAATTCTGCTGTATGTCACAGACCATTCACAATCGGATATTGGTTACATTGCAGAACATTCGTGAGCAGTCACTGGCACGTAAACAATAGTTATATAGATAGATATAAATAATGGAACTCAACCTGTTCTTCTCCTTCAATGGGGAGAGATATTGTTTGTTCCTTCCATTTGGCACCTTTTTCCAAGCAAAACTGCTGAACAATTTTTTTCACAGCGCCTGCAGCGAAAATAGCAAGCTATAAGTGGCGGCTTAGAGGAATCACAAGATTTTCTATCTTTCTATCTCAGGAAGGTAGGGAATTAAGCCCAAAGCATGCACTCTCTGGCCTGTTGTTACAACTGTGCAGTATGTTTGTGTCCTGAGACACTAGGAGTAGTTTTGCAACAAACAGTTGTATTTTGTACATGGTTGAGAAGGAACCAATAACTTTAACAGTGGTCACTGACAATTATATTCGATAGAAATAGCGATAAAATAGTAATTGATTTGTTATCCTTCTATATTTTTAAATGAGGATGAAAATATATAGACACCTTGAGACAATGGAAATAGATGACATCATGCGATCTGGCATGACAAGATACAACTGCATGTTGTGTCTCTTTATACGTTTTTTTTTTAGAAAAAACCCAGTTCATAATGATTGATTCCAAAAACAAGTCTGACCAGAAACCATATTCACTATCTAAATACCTTATTTACAATTTGAATCTTAGCCAATATTGAAACGCATGTTATGATGTAATAAATTGTATGTAGAAATTTAATTTGTATGAAGTTTATTTTGCCTGTTCTATCAACATGCCTTTGACTGTTCTATCAACATGCCTATCCTGTACTATTCTGGCCATTTGCGCTTAAAATTCCATTAATATCTAACTGATTTTAAACCATCAATTATTTCCATTGAAAATAAAATGTGAAGGCTTGTAAAAGCCAACTGACCACTGGAGGAGTTTATATTACAAGGTAATATAGATAAATGGGATTGCAAACGTTATAGAGGAGTTCGTTTCAGTTATAACCATGTTCTGCTCATTGGCTTTTTTAAAAAACCTGTTTTAGATTCCGTTCCTTTTCCCATATGTGTGTTTAATTAAACATGTTTCTACAACCGTTCTGGTGAGAGTGTTATACTATAGGGAGAGGGATTATTTATTTAATCAATTTACCCCCCCCCCCCATGCTTTTAAGCTTGGGTTGTATCAGTTGTCTCAACAAGACCAGGTTAGTTGAATCCTGAATCCTGCGACCCAAATACATCCCAATCCAATTTCCCTGCCCTGATCATTGACTAAAAAGGTTGATTTTCTGGTTATGCTCCAATTTGGTGGATTTCAGGCTATTGGCGATGTAATGATCTTACACAGATTATAGTGTAAATGACAAAAAGCTCTTTCATGTGTTTTATGTCCCTAGAAGTTCTTGGAAATCGGAATAGCAAACAGAATTGGGGAAATGATAGACTGAAAAAATATGTATGCACACAACTTACCATACGCTAATGAAAGGGTGAGAACTGTATCGCCCGGTAGAAGATTCTGAGACCTGATTATGGAATTTACTGCTGTAGTAACATTACTAACCAAAACCAGGTCTCTAGGGTCGCACCCTGTGGACAGAAGAATATGAACAAATCGGTAAAAATGATTAAAAATTATATAAACAAAATTGCCAGACGGCGATCCCGACGTTCCATATACATGCGGGCATTAAGTGGGCGTAGGGAAAAAACGAAAACAGATAGCCCAAATGTAATACGGAACTTGACGATCGCCCGGGAGTAATTTCGTATAGATCTATCATATACTCTTCCTGGTGAAGTGGGTGATATACAGGCATTACCGGCTGTTTGTGGTATGGGCGGCAATGCTGTAGCCTATGGTGTTCCATATTACCCGCTAGAAAAGTATAATCCATTTTTAAAAACGGCATCGGGTAGCAAACAAGTCTCAAGTCTTTACATTTACAGGTACGGTTTGTAATCGATTTTGAGAAGAAAAGTGCTTCCCAACTAAGTGTTCCAAAGATCTATAACTTGATTTTAATTGTAACTTGTTGTAGGAGATGATTTGATCACCAAAATTGTAGCCTATACATGTACGACTACATGTACTTGTAATGTTGGGAATATCATTCTAGAGGAGTGCAATGAGTCAGTATGAATATTAACTAGTATTAATCATATCTACCGATAATTAATCTCCAATTCGCTCAGATCTCAAATTAGGCATAGCGAGTAATAAGATCACAGAGAAGTTGTCCCATAACAAGCTGTACCACATTCCCAATTTCCATTTAGCTCTTTTAAATATAGATACGCCTTTTTTTTTTATCCCGCACGAATTAAGCCTCATAATAAAATTACATACCCACAAAGTTGGCCATTCTTCTGGTGACATAAGCCAGGAGTGGAAAAAGTTCCCTGTCAAAATATCGTAGAGGCTGCCTCTCTACATAGATCTGCCATGCCTAGGATAAACAACTTTTTTTTAGAACACAACATTAAGGTAGTCATTTTAAACTATTTATGAATTGGAACATATTGCATTAGGTATACATTTTACAAGCCTTAAATCATCAAGGGGCATTTTACCTATACCAGCACATAAACATTTTGAATCTTCCACAAATTAATATCAATAAATGTATTATACGGGGATGATTAATTGTAATACTAAGTAAATAAGTGAAAATAACATTAAATTCGAGACTTACCTGTGCATTAGTGACAGCTTCTTTCAGAACTCCTCCAAAGGCTCCATGATTGATAAATGTACAATTCTCCTGAAAGTAGTAAGATTTAATGATATGGTAATGTGTCATGATTTTATTTTGTCTTATTTCACATTTTCAATTGGCCTTTATGACACCATGAGTAAGATAATGCCATATGAAACATGTTATGCTATTCAAGAGCTAGTGGTAGAACACATTAGAAGTAATGATTTCAACTTACCTCCAAAAAGAAGTGTTTGTCCTTACATGCTCTTCCAAATTCAAAACCACCAGAGCGATAATGGGTAAAGCTTGGTTGAGACACAGCTAACGTGGGTGGAACATATTCATCCTTGGAGTATAAATTGGTAAAATCTTTGAGAATTTTAAAAACTCGTATCATATCTACAATAAGAACAATGAGAGTAGAACATATAAACCCCTAACTGAAGAAAACAACTACCTCTGGGACACTGACGAGCTCCTGAATATTAGATGAAAAAAATGACCCAAAATCTCTTCTTGCCTGGGTGCTTGCCATGCTTCAATGGAGATCCTGGAACATAGAATATTAATCAAGTAGCTATTTGTTTTAAACTATTATCTATTCGCAGTTGATTTGTCTCTCAATTGGGTTAAAGCAACAGTGCAGAGAATTAAGAAGTCACTATTGGGGTATAGGTGCATCAAATTTCTAGGAATTCAGAACCGTAAACTATTTTACTATTTGTGGTTCGAAAATGTAATCGATTTTCATTGTGTGCCTATCCGTCCGTAATGTTTCCAAGACTTGTATTTTTAAGCGGTGAAGTCACGAATAAAATACATGAATAAGAAGCGCTTATGTATGGATGCAGTTCTTATGTTGGTATAATAATGTATATTTCGTAGAAGTATAGAAAGGCATCGATTTCCCTCTTAGCATATATCAAATGAATTTGTTTTCATGTAGTTATAAAATGATATTTAAATACGTCTATAATTTTTCTATGGTACAATTTTCGAGTGAAATTGAGTGAAACTGGACATTTTTGTGAGCGATGATTACAGATGCATAGTTAGATAAACATCGAATAATTGTAGTTACACTGTAGGCTATGTATGCCTGATTAATAAATACAAAAATATTGAGTTCTCTAGAAATCAATGGAATCTGGAAAAGGCGGAACGACAGCCGAAATGTTTCGGTAGCATTGACTTTTATAAATGTCTGAAGGTCTGGTATTAATAATAGATTTTTGCCATTGTTTTACTGGACAATAAGTCTAGTAGAGGGGTCGGTCGGGGTGGAGGAGGGGGGGGGGGGGGAATTGCAACCACACAAGAATTCGAACTCAAAACATGTGCATGCCTCTAGGTCCAACGATAACAGACAGAACGTATTTAAACATATAACATCGCGTATTGTTGGACTTTGAACACTAACCACAGGAGCGAAACATATACATGTTATGCCTACACACAATGTATCGGCATTGGTTTTATTATTGTATCGTTTAACTTTAGTACTGGTAAGTACCTGCATGACCTAGATATGATTCAAATGTCCGAGAGGAAGTAAAGCCCCAAGAAATATGTTGAACGATGATAAATATTATAATTGTGAGGCTGGGTTGTATATGTAAACATCTTATATTCAATCCATCCTTCCATGGTACAATATATATAGTATACAGGATTTGTTCAAGTTCCTTATCCGAATAGTGACACAATATCACGGATGAAATGTAATGTTGGTTCAACCAGAAACACAACATTTGTTTTACACTCACAGATTGAAATTTACAATAAAACTCATTGCTTACCTTTAAATATTAAAAACAGGGCAGGGGTTTATTCCGGACGTGTCTGTGTCGGATGAAGTGAAGGATGACTGTGCGGTTGCGGTGCTCCACAAGCTTTCAAGCGAAGACACACTCAATCATAATCTGAGGAGAGTAGACTAGACCTAGATACATCCTTATAGCTCCTCTGTTTGTGTAACATGCTTTTCTATTTATACCAAACTGGGTGGTCGGATGGGAACTCCCTTAGATTGCATAAATAATGTCGTACAGACCCATGTTTACTGTTATAGAAGATAACGTACGTGAAACCCAAATGGTGCAATACAGTCTGATATGAATTTCTTTGAGCAATATAACCCATATATAATAGAGTATCATTACCCTATTTTTCCCCAAAGATCACTATATTGAAATAAGTTCATCTTTAGACAGTATGCCCGATGCTTATACGCTTATGATGATAAAATTACTAAACGTGTAATACCCTTGAACTGAATAACAGATATTGAACTATATTGAATGTTCACAATTTGGGGCAGTCTATCCAGGAACGCCTCATAGCTGAGCCACACAGCACAGAACAGAGGAAAAGAGCAGAAGAAAAACAGGAAAGAAAGCGCCAGAAGTCGGCAAAGATGCCAGAAGAACCTAACTACTAATACTTTCTATGTTTATTCTAATCATGACCTTATATAATGGCCTTAGGTTGGACTTTGTTCAGCAGAGTTAGGTCTAGATAGACACAGCAGTCGGCGGAAGACCATGGTTATTCTGTAACGAATTATCACCCGTGAGCCCATATCTCAATGTTAATGTCTTCAATTGATTATTATAATTTCATTGTACAATGTACTTGTATGTTAATAATTCGACTGTCGTTATTACAGAAGATTTGCTGTATAAAAATACTACATTAAAAAAACCTAGTTTTTATCGGAACTTGACAATCTTGACATTATTATGCTCTCTAAAGTATTCTAGATATATGAGTAAACTTTCCAAAATATTCCAAATTTATAGTCCTAACAAATTTGATAAGGATGTTTGTAACCAAGTAGTTATGGATTTTGAATAATCTTATCTAAAGAATAATATAATAATGTCATATTTCCGTATATTGGTGGGAGCGGGTGGATGTATGGTGTCCTGAGCTTATCAATTAAGTTACACGACTGCTGCTCCCACCCTCTCTCAGCAGCTGGCCTGTATCCACTTTGAGACAGTTCGCTTATGTAACAATTCCAGAAACACGGGGTATGACACTGTTCTTTGATTGAAAAAAGTTGATTGGCAATTTGAAAGTGTATGGCACTGTTCTTTGATTGAAAAACAGTGTTCCACCGTGATAAACAGTATTTTACCACAATTAACAGTATTTTACCTCGATAAACAGTTTACCCAGGTAAAAGGTACCAGGTACTGTGTTTATTGCGGTAAAAACAGGTTTTTCTATTACTTTTATTTAAGATATACCATACACACCATGGTATCTCACAATATGTAGTTTTTTTAGAAGATTTTGTATATCAACTGATACCAATACTCAATACCGTAAAAATGCATTCTCTACTATGCATGCGAAATCAGACACTCTCGATTTTAGTAGTTCTATATTATGCATTTAAGTGTGGAGTTTGATATGCACACAATGTATACAACTCTACGATACGTTGTTGTAACATAATGTACATAAAACATATTATACAACATTCTCTTGAGAAAACAAAGCCTTTCTGTGTTATTTTATTCTGGCCATCTGGTATGAACAGTACGCCCTTGGGATAGTGTTTTCTGAATATGGGGAAATTTTGTATGTAATGGTTTTTGTGGTTTTATGTCACAAATTTAAGAGCTAATTGATTTATTTATCTACATCTATATACTTACATAAAGCAGTAACCCCTGTTTGTTTAAAAACAAATACTAGGCTATTATAATGCGTGATGAACAGCGACCAACCACCTTTCATGAAAGGCTCTCTGGGTAATTCTCAACAACAATCAATGTCGCACCCTCCCTTATATCTAGAGGATGGGCCATTTCAACGGTGTTTTGAAGCATTTATATCCAATGTTCTGAGTTCCTGACCAAAACGTATACTAATTAAGGTTGATTCTTGTCCTTCTTGTATATATAAAAGGTGTATTAACAGAGATATGAGTGTCTATATTTATAGCAGGCATTTATAGCCTGCATATATATACGGTTTGAAGCCTTCGAGAGATGTAATGCTGCTCGCATACTTAAGCTATATACAACGAGGTAAACAAAGGGCAATCATAACAGGCACTTCTAAGCATGTGCAGTCATAAATGAACATACATATTCGTTAAGATACTAAAGCTCAGTATTTACAACCAACTCTCGGCAGTATACTAATCCAATAATATGGGCCCATTCTGTAATCATAAAAGGTATACACTCTATTTGAGATCTACTTGGAGCGGCTTGCCGTAGGGTTACCATTGGGTTGCTTTGATGTTTACTCTAAGTAGGTCTCAAACAGAGTGTAATAAATATATATATCGCCACATTGCTTTAAAAAAAAAAAAAAGGCAAAAAGCCTTTAAAAAAAAAAAGGCTTTTTGGTGGTATTACCCAGTACAGAGACAGAGTCAATGTCTTGAGGTCAAACAATAAAAAAAAAAATGCAGTGCCTGAGATCTATATAGATTTTACTATACTACTTACATTGGTATAGGTATTGGTATGAAGTGGCTAAGATAGTTAAAGCTGCCTTGAAGTGGCTAAGATAGTTAAAGCTGCCTTGCCTAGTAATAATATTGAATGGTTCTGTTGAAATTACATTCAAATTAGTTCCCAAACTCACTATTATCGATTTGTTACTTAATGAAAAGTTCAATAAATGTCTGTATTCCATGATTTTACCATCACAGACATACACAACGGCCGAGTTCCGAGTTCGCCATAGTAACATAGATGCATTTTGTAGACACTAGGGGTAGACACTATCTGCAGGTGAGGCCAGGCTCTCAGCCTGGTACACACTTATATATATATAAAGATTTTTATTTCTCAATAGACAGATACAATAAATGTAGAGAAAATGGATGTGTGCCTTTCAACGCATTGCTGCTCTTCCCAAGCTTCCGCTAAACAAGTGCGCCTGCGCGAGATGACTTGCCCATGCGCCAAACGATTAGACTGCCATCTACACAGGTCTCTTTGGAATCATTCAGTGTCATGGGTGTCTACTTGTGTCCACCAATGAATTTATTTGATTATTTAGACTCAAATATTGATCTTCAACTTTGAGACAGAGACCCAACTCTTGGGGCAATGTGGAATAGGGTATTTGTACTCTAAATAAGTGAAATTTGAAATTTGTATAGAAAATAGCTGGGAAAGTAGCTTTAAACATACAGGTTTGGGAGTAGTACAAAATCGGCAACTCGCCAACAGCAAAATGTCTCCAACAACTAAAACAAACCTTCTTAGTCCAATCATGATCTTATTTTACTTTTAGCTTTCCCATTTGCTTTGAAAATACAATCCGTTGTATATTACTGATGCCTGGCCGTCACTCCAGGCCCTCCATGGCGTTTGAACTGCATAGAACTGGGTCACAATATGGTAATAAGTTTGAGGAGAACTTTCAATCTATTTCAAATCGGAATATAGCCAGTGCCATACCTATTTTTTTGTTCTAACTTAGCTCTCTCCCTTGTTGATCCACTTTTATATCAAATCTATTCAGCCTTTCATCAAAACTTTGAAAAACGAGTTACAAAACTTTTGTCTTTTTGTTTACACACTGGCCAAACTGGGTCAGCTTACCTGTGACTGGAGGAATCTCTCCTATGACCTACTGCACAAGACAAACTCACTAATTGCAATGATTGCTCACCCGATTTTAGGACGGCACCTATTGATCTGTTTGTTTGAAATAAAGAAAACTCTCCCAAGTCTGAATAAGAAAACTCAAAACAGCTACAGGTATGAATGTTAATACAGATACTAACTTACAGAGACAACTTGAAAGAGAAAGATGGTTGGAGAGGGAACAAGGAGAGTGGGAAGATGTGGGCCCCACTGTCCCACTAGCAAATCCTGTGCGAAGCACGGGTATTTGCTAGTTAGACACTAAACAAATGGACATTTAGGTGGGTGGGAGGGAGGGAGAGGAGGGTGGATGGAGGGGAGTGTCATTGAAAATGAGAAAAAGAATCCATATTTTTACAAGTAAAGAGCCTAAGACTTCCCCTCACTTTCTTGAACCTTTCAAGGGTATGCTTCTGAACGAACAGCCACCATTGGAAAGAGCATTACTGTTACTATTAGGCCTACTGTTTGGCTGTTTTAAAGTTTTCACAACTTGTGTCAGCCTAATTCAATTAATTTCCATTTCCAAGGGAAACATTGGCAGATTTCAGTTACTTGTAACCCATGGTTAAGTGACAAATATTGTCATGTATAAGAATATAATATCCTGACTCTTATTGATGTAGCACTTTTATTGGAGGTTATATGGTAATCAGACAGACAGTTGAAGTCTTATGGGCAGAGGTGTTACATAACATGGCCATGAAGAGTTGGTGAAGTATTACTAGAGAAACAAGACAAGATACTTAGTGAGATAATGATATAATCGGAGATTTAATTGATCTTTTAAAGCCACACTGTCCTCCCGATCTGTCCTGCTGATTTAGGGGTGACGTCAAAATAGGGTCGCGACGGCCGCAACCTGTTGGCATTATTTCAGTGACAGGGTTGCCACCCTGTGTGTTCAAATTTCAGTGAAATAGTGAGAACGTAGTGCCGACCCAACCTCGCGAGCCAGGGCAGATTCTACTAATCTAGCCCTGGCCCATCCTGGCCGTTTTCTGCAGGCAGAACACCCGCTGTGTGTGTCTGACCACCTTAATTGAGCCCAGCTGAGGCAATAGGGGACTTGCATGTCCGCTGACTTGAATCTAGATTTACATGGAATTATGGGACTTATGGTACTGGGTAAAATCAGTATTTAAAAAACGTCATGTTCAGCATGGGATATTTGTCAGTGCTCTAATGTCAATATCCATGTGTTTTACATGTTTCCAAAGCACAAACCTTCATCTTTCCCTGACATGTGCAGTGGTACATGCAATTCCCCTATTGAAGGAGGGTCTGATAGGACCTGGACAAGTGACCACAGCTAAAAATAGGTGCGTACAGAAAGCTTGACGCGAGCCCAGTGATTGGTTGAGAGGGGTGATGAATTATTCATGAATCCCCGAAAAGTTGGAGCTTTGAGGCAGGGCGTATGACTCAGGAACGTAGGACGCAAGGAGTAAAGCCCTGTTGGGGAGGATGTGCCGACCTGGACACAACGAGAGCGTGTCCAGGGCGCTGCTAAGTCAACAAACCTAATCATGACAGCTGGGGTCAGTTTATATTGCCTCATAATGGCAAACGATGCCACTACTGATATTTATTTACAATAGTCCTGAACCAGAATCTATATATTGTTAGCATCGCCATTTGCATTAGAATCAAGGTGCTGATTAGGTCTAATTAAGGTCAAATCATTAAAGTCAAGATGTTGTCTGAGCCCATCTTGGATCTCCCGGTTAGTGGTAGCGTCCGTTGCTGGAGATGCCATAATGGTGAATTGATCCCACTAACTACCTAATCCCTTTAATTATACAAGGAGGTCAGCGAGCCCAGCCGGGGCAGGGAGTTAAAACAGGTACAGGTAGCTAGGTTGTCAGATAGAGGTTTATTCCAATAGTCTTGTACATGGTAAAGTAAAGGGTACCGGTACCGGTATTAGCGCAACAATCGAGGTAAGTCCAGCGCGTAGGTGTTGACAATAGTAACGGCACAAAAAGAAGTCTCCTATACAGCAGTTGTTAGGTTGGTAGACCAATATGGATATTTTTACTTTTGTTTTCCTCCATATAATTACAAAATAAATTAAAACGGACCATGGTCGCTGCTGTTGCGACGTTGTTTTGACGTCACCCCTTATTTGAGATTAACTCCAACTGCAATGATATCAGATGCCACATGGACAGGTTCACCGCCCCATGCAGATTCTAATAAATGATGGATGTTTGTCTACTCGATAACATAATTGGCAGATTACCGTAAATCTGCCAATAAAAAACATCATCAGTTTATGCCCGCCTCACACTATACGCATCCGACTGGTTGTACGACTTACAACTTACAACTGAAGACTTCAGCCATCTCACACTAGCCGACTTGAATCGGGAGCACCCTGCTAAAAACAGGCCAAAAAAGTGATTTTTGTGCATATCATCACCGTTACAACGAACGTTGTAACGGATAGCCCAACTAATTTTTTTTCTGTTTTCCGAGTTGTAAGTCTTACGACTCGCTGAGTCTGAGTTGTAAGCGTCACGACTGGCGCTCACACTATGCGATTCGATTCAACATTTGAATCTTGAGTTTTGTCGTCAACAACAGCTCAAAAACGGGCCTTACAACTGGAAAACTAGTTGTAAGGAGTTGTAAGTCCTACAACTCGTCGGATGCGTATAGTGTGAGGGGGGCATTAGGCTACTTGGTTTAAGGTTTTTCATATTTTAACAAAAGTCCCAAGCAACCATGTATAAGTGCTGGGCAACCACATTTCTGAGTGATTAGGGATAGGCTACCCTGAAATCTGTAGGCAAACTTGCCTCTGAACCGACACAAGCACTGATAGTGATAGAATAGTGGTTAGGGTTGTCACCTATAGAAAGATGGGTCCTTTGTTCGATTCCCCACGCAGTGGGACATGCTTTTTCACCAGTGACATAGTTGGCCTACGTACATGTATTTCAGATTCTTGTCATTGAGTCAAAATTAGGCTAGGCCTATTTGATAATCTTATGAATGGTATCACTAGAAAGAGAATTATTTTTGCCGTCTAACCCCTTTACATATATATATATATGCCTTAGCCTACTATATAGGTAAGCCCAGTAAGCCCTACATAACAAAAAGATAACCCAAGTTCATAAGTGATGAGATTTGAAAATCATAACAAGATTAAGAGCAGCTAGGCCTAAATTAGGCCTATATTATAATAAAAACCCACACCAGCGTTGCCGTTGTCATATTGATGATATTCAGACAGTCAAAAGCTAGTCTTAAAGTAAAGGGCAGCTAATTAAGCATTAATTCACTCGATTTGGTGGCGACAGTTGGTCTGTTTGCACAAGGAAAAATCACGGCGAAAATCTGATCAAATCGCATACGGTACTAGATCTAAGCCGGCCTTTGGTCAGTCGGCGCGCACTGAAACAAAGACAGGCCTATGGAATGCGAACCATGACCATGCCCCAAAGCCGGCTTCGCCCATCGATGACGATGGGCTCTCCAGCATCTTAAAAAAGAAAGAATCGCACAGACAACCATTGCATTGTAGGCAGTATAGGTTTGTGCGCCGGCCGAGAGATGTTGACCTCCGTTCGAAGCTGTAGGACTAATTGGCGTTATCGATGGCCACTGTTCTGAGTCAGTGAAGTCTGACTTTTCTGACGCTAGCGCTACATGAGCGGTAGGTCATTGCCATATGGATGATGCGGCTATCTACAGTCTTTTGTACCAGAGCCTAACTTAAGTGGTGTCTCTGTTGAAGCCGTGCAAAATAACTATTAGTATACTCACCCCGATCCCCTATTATCACATGTACAATGCGAGCAGCTTCTGTTGACCTGGCAATTCCCTTGGCCTTGGGGGATTTCGTAATCGTAGGGAGCCTTACATCAGCTTTTTATAAATACCCCGAATCAAGTTTGTTTTAACAGCCTTTAGTTTACCTGCCGCACTCTCCACCATAAAGGTACGAAACGCAAGGGCCAAGCAAGACTGGTCGTATTTCCGCTACCGTTTGGACTTGTTATCGTGAGGGAAATATACGAAATTACAAGGTGTTTTTCTATTTTTTTCTCGGCATCAGTCGATTGGATGTAAGCTGTCGATAGGAAAAAAAGAGGTTTGATCAATTCTACACTCGTTTTCATCGGTTTGCTTTTCGATTTCCTCCCTAAAATGACGTGTAAGTCTCTGATTTTGATCCAAAATGGATGATAATGGGTGAGACGAACTGTTTCCTACTTAAAAGTGTGTAGGCTAGTGTACACAGTACGGTAATATTAAACTTGATGCATCTACGGTTCAACGTCAAGGAACAACACTGGTGAGATAGGCATATGAAAACACATAGCTGATCTCAAAATATTACTACTTAGGCCATCCCTATTCAGTGTTTGCCTTAGAAATTAGACACTTTTTGCCATTATTGGCCTAATTGGGGGCATTGGCCATTGCTCTCATATACTGATATTTATAGAGGGTTGGAGTCTATAGACTAGCATACTCAACCAAACATAAGATAAGTTAAGTTCAGCCCGATCTTCAAGAATCAAGCATTATACCATAACAACACCGACAAAGCCTAAGGTGAAACACACAAAATACACTATGGCCAAATCAAATCTAAGCAAAATATCTGACGAAGAACTCTTGCGCATGGGTGACAGGGAACTTGTGCGTTTACTTCGTAAGACAGAAGGAGAGCGATTACAACTAATGGTTGATCACAGTAATTTGATGAAGGATGTCAACCGCAGAATGCAAGTTCATCTTCTGGAAATCAGAGGCTTGAAAGAAGTTAACCAACGCCTCCAAGAAGACAGCCAAGAACTCAGAGATCTCTGCTGCTTTTTGGATGATGACAGGCAAAAGGGAAGGAAACTTGCCCGAGAATGGCAACGATTTGGTCGGTACACGAGTTCAGTGATGAAAAGTGAAGTATCGGCTTACCAAACAAAATTGCAGGAGCTTGAACAGAGACAGCAAGAGTTACTCAGGGAAAACCTTGAGTTGAAGGAGCTCTGTCTTTTTCTGGACAGTGAAAGAGGCCCAGGGGCCAGAGAACTTAATGGGGACAGAGATCAAGGGGATGGAAGCAGCAACACAACAAATAACGATGAAAAAGAAGAGAATTCAAGGGATAATTCACTTGAAGAGGCCCTCAACAGACCTTCCAGGGGTCATATAAACGGTGAGTTTATAATTATACTATGTTCATTAATGACCATTTTTATAACTTCTGTCCTATATTAACATCCAACCCATGTAGAATAGAATAGAATAGAATAATTTTTTATTTGTCCAAGTGGTTCATGAGGTATAGACAAACAGGTCGACAGGCCTCTGGGAAAGTCCCAGTTCTTCCAGCCATTACCTTTTGTATGTATGAACGAACATCAAGACAAACAGAGATGCACGAGTTTTAAGCATTGTCCGGTCAGATATATATATAGCAACATAGAAGAAGATCGCCTTAAAATTCTTACCTGTCTATTAGACTACAGTGATCGAAATTACTACGGTTTTAATATAGAAATCGCTCGACCTCAGCACATTGTTGTACAATTTGAATGACACGTCTCTTAGGCCGAGTGAGGTTTCATTGCACACATTAACATTTAGCTACTTTAGAGAAAGCTGTACGGTACAGGAAGTATACATCTAATTGTATCACTGTCATGAACTAATCCAGGTAAGTGTTGTACCGTACATCCAGATAGTTAGCGTCCAGAAGTCAAGGATGATCATAGAGTGGACGGATCACCACTAGGCTAATGTAATCTGGTTCTGGCATGTATTTGTGAACGTCAATATGTGCATGTATGTATCATCCTTTTCTGAGATGAGTAGATACTACATGTCAATTGCTGCAGGTATAACTCGATTTCAGAACAATAGGGCTGGCAGCTGTGTAAGAGTCAGCCTTAAACCCACCTAGTGAAGTATATAATATTATAGTTCTGATCATTGCTCCCCCTCCTGTTCGAGTCTGTCCCCCAAATGGATTTGACTGAAGGAATGAGTTCGCCATTTCTAACCATAAAATACTATAAAAATGTTCATTTTTACATCATGTATTGTATGGGCGAACCACGAAACCTGCCGTTGAAAAGTGCTCAAAAGTGAACCTTCTTTTGTGGTATACATATTAAAGGATAACCACTTATTTGTGTTTTTCTATAATGGATGTTACGAGCTGTTATAACGCATTAGTATACCATAATGTTTGTTTTTAGGTCAAATTCATTTTTTTACGTTTTTGAGAAAAAGCAATTCCAGGGGCTAAACATTCGTTTTTAAATACATGTGCGCCTCAATTCTTATAACCAAGTTATGTGACTGCTACATCAATACCGTTTTTATTTCTAACTTTGTGGTGACATTTCAGAGGAAACATTGAGGTATATCCGACAACTAGAGGAGCGGTGTCACACACTGGAAGAGGAAATGAGACAGGTAAAATATATTTGTAATTCTCCTCACAGAATTGTTTTACTCTGGTGGTTTTATACTTTCGAAGAAAGTGAACGTTTGGAACCTGATTATTCACTTGAAAATCACCAGGAGGACATGTTTTTTTGTTCATATTTAGAATGTTTATACCGCGTCATCAATATAAAATATAGATAGGTATTTTGATGTTACAAACGACCAAAGTTCAACATATAGAATGCTTGCCATGCAAAATGTATTAGGGCCTTTCTCAGGTATTAGAAAATACTGCCTGGAAAACATTTTAATAGAATTACTTTATTTATATAAGGACAGCTTGATATTTCGAATTATATAAAGGAAAAGATAACTTTGACCCAAATTCGTTTAATATTTTAACTTTCAAATAAGTGTCAACATATCAAAATGTGACGCCGATTACTATCGACCACAGAATGTTACGCCGATAAAGTTCTACATTATTGAATGTTTTTACTTCTAAAGTATGAAACCACATATGTTTTTACTTCTAAAGTATGAAACCACATATATTTTTACCGACACAGTTATTTCCGAACGTATCAATTTCAAATGTTTATATTTCATATTCAGCTGCATATTTAATTGAGAGTACTACATAATCTATAAAAAAAAACATCACATGAAAGCTAAGACATTAGTTAACACTGATGAAACATTGTGCGCTTTGTAGAAGAATGGGTATATCGACTTAGCAACTTTCAGCGAGGGTATGAATTTTTTCTTTGCAAAATGACTGTCATATATCGTTGACATCTGACGTTGATTTATATTATAGAAAGATTTACATAGTTAGTTTTAAATGTTGAATATATCCATTCGAATATCAAAGAATATATGTACAGATTCTCATTATTCCATTATTATTAGGTTTAGATTATTCATTATTCCAGTTTTTGTCATTCTAACTAAATGTATATTATCCTCACAAGTGACGGAGACAACAATTTCTTAATACCTGAGAAAGGTCCATTAATAAAGCCAGACTTCTCTCCCTCTCCGGGAACCTATGCATTCGTATTGTTATAGGACTAATTATCATAGAAGTATTACCCTGGTAAACCTGTCTAAATATATATCGGAAATAGGGCTTAATGTGTTTGTGTCGTGATGGATGTCATGGCAATCCTGTCGCCACTAAAAGCTGCCAAAGGATACTCATACCAGGGTGGCCGTCATTAAGAATACCAAGGGTTGGTCGCCCCTCGAATGGGAAGACCATCTGATGGCCGGAGATTGCCTTTCTCTCCCCTTTGAGGAGGGGACTGGCGGGATTCACCAGGAACCCCTTACTGGAACCTGGGAGACCTCTCACTCGCTAGTTTTGAAATGTCCTCCTTCAGTAGAGTTGTCAGGAGGTGCTGACCGACTCCCATCAATATTGCTACTGATGGGGCAGGGCCTTGTGTGGAGAAGCTTGGCTCGGTGTAGTGGCCATGCCTAGGGAGGATGAAAATACCACTAGTTTTTCATTATTCCATTGCTCGGACAGGAGGTGGCATGACAACCTGTATGAAAGGACTTAATACTGACTCTTGCTATGGCGATTGAATTGTCTTGCACCTAATTTTACCCCTCGATTTCCCTTCTTTTATTATAGCGAGATCGTCAGAGCCCGTGGCCAGCAGGTCGAGACTCCTCAAGCAGACCCGAGTCACGACAGGAACAGGACTACCGCATTAAATATTTCTCCTCACCCCAGACGCCAGGTGTGACGTCATCAAGATCATCATCACGGAGGGGTAGCCGAGAGGATCTACTCAACGATGTGAGTAATTTCATTTTTTTTTTTTTTTTTTTTTTAAATAAATTTTATTGCGAAAACATTTTCAGGCAAGCCTGATAATCTCAGGTTACACAAGTTCAAAAGGGTTATATTCTTAGACTTATACATTGTCAGTTGTTTGGCATTTAATTCTTTTAATTTTACTCAGAAACAAATGAGACCGCTCTTAGATTTTGAGCCTGGTAATAGGCAGGAGCAATTCGACATCATACATATATAGGGACATTATTACTATCTAATTCAGGATCAGGGAATGCATGTGCCTTTAACTTTTACTTACTCGTCCATTTTATTCCACTATTATTGTTGTGGGATAAACGATCCATTTGTTAGGAAGGAGCAAGCCCCTATACAGATTTAAATCCCCAATATTTAGAATATAGTATATGAGTAAGTTAGTGGTACAGTGTTAAAGTTGGCCCTTTTTACTTCAGATTTCGCCACATCGACCCACGGATGCAGGTGGTGGCCATTGTTCTCTCGCGCCGTCTAAACCTGAGGCAGTGGTGCACGCCATGAAAGTACTGGAGGTCCACGAGCAGCTGGAGAGGAGGCCCTATGAGTTTACTGCGGAGGAGGAGGGAGACCTGGATGAAAAGGAGAAGGCTATCGTCCGGGAGATGTGTAACGTAAGTATATCTTTTATTATTTCCATGTCAGCAATTTTAAGTATGGTCTTCCTTAAATGTAGAAGTTCAGAGTTCATACAGGACCTTGAAAGTTCTTGAATTTTATTAGGTCCGAGACCTTCTTCCTTTATCTCTGATATAGAAAGCTGACTAAAGGTAATTTATTGCACCCCCTCTTCTCCAACCGGTCATCATTAGCAACTATCTTAGCTGCATTACAGCCAATTTAGCTGAGAGTTTTGCACCCTGTAGAACTTTCTATTTTATATCGACCTTTCAATTTCTGAGTTTTTGCGTTTAATATTGTTGGAGAGATTAAGCGTTTGTGGTGCCCCCCTTGGCCCTTGTACTCGGTTGAGGGACTGACTGCTAAAGGGAGGGAGAATGGATGGATTAATTACCCTACACGGATAGTTGGAGGAGTATATACTGTGCAGATAAATACTTTTGTCGGCTAAAAGAAATTAAAGTGTGATAGCTGACCTACAGCTTTGGCGGAATTCGCCATGCCATAGACTCATCGTTGTGCAACTTCATTTCACTAGGTGGCATCGCCACACAATACTAGAATTAGAAATGGCATTTGCCATGTTTTTTGATTGATTCCAAATCTCCAGAATCTCCTGATTCCGAATTTGCCAAGTGTCACTCTATATTAACTGTTGAGTAATATCAATTATTGAATCACGTGACTGATATCAATCATTAGGAAATAATGTGCCCTAAAATTGACCTAAGCTGTCAGTGCATTGTTTTCAGAATTATTTGCAAAAGATCTAAAATACCTTTCATACCTTTGACTGAACTTTAGCGGTCGCGATGAATGAATTCTCTATTTATATATGTAATTCCTCTTACAAAGTTCATGTTCCATCAACATTATGCAGGTATAGTGGATATTGGGAGTACTGGGCCGCCATAGAGAGCCACAAGCTCCCCCGAGCTGGGGTTATGTATTAAAATTATTATGTGAAACTGATGTAACGGTTAACGAGCCTTAATGCAGAATTTGAAATAATCGAAAACAATACTACAACCACTTCAAATGTGTTGATAATGATGAAATAATATCTTTTTCTTTCTAACTTTGCTTGAATATATTGTAAAAATATCTATATATTATTATTCCCATGTGACCACCATTCATTGCTGGTTATCTCTTTCCATAACATAGGTTTTTGCTTAATATCTCATCAAATAATATTAGCAGATCATACAAATAGGGTTCCCCTAAATTAGAAAAGAGCTGTTGACATCTTGAAATGCATAAACTCAGTATAGATTTTATTGTTAATACCATTGTTATTACTTTGCTTGAAAAACGAAAACGGCACGGTTCGTTGGATTCCCCAACAACATTAGAAGGGTAGGCGAGTTATGTATGAAATGAGCTGTACCTAGAGTCGACACCTCGCCGCCCATATTTGGGTTGGGAGTAGTCACGTGGCAATTGACCACGCCCCTTTATCTTCAACCAATCAGGTCGCGGCGCTTCGCTATTATGACGCGCCCACCAACGTATATCAACAAACCTACGTTCCAGTGCACGACCCAAATATCTTGATAGATAACCTGTGAATATGTGATGACAGGATAGTGGGCATCCGACACGCTACTTTGTGATTGGATGGTTAGCATAATGGTTTTATTGTGTGCTAACCCCAATGGTATTGCCATTGATTACTAGTTACCCTAAACATTGCTTATTGTATCTATGGCACTTATTCAATGTACAATTTATTCACAAAATTCTGTTGGAAAAGGTTATCCGTGTCTCCCGTGTTAGTACATTTGTAAGGCACATAACTTAATTTACAAATATGTTTCTAGATAGAATAGAAAACAAATCTATTGTAATTTTAGATTGGTCCTCGTTTCTATCTGAGAGGTTGGGAGGTCGATGCCAATATATTCCTACTTGCCCCAAGTCTCATCATTGAACAATCATATTGATGAGAATCTTGTTTGCTCCTTTTGTACATACTCTATTGATTATGCCCTCCCTGATGAGCCCAAATAAAGTATTAATTTCCCCATAAAATAGATGGCTTCATCCATAGGTGTAGTGCACAATCATAATCTGAATATAATCTCTCTCATATGAAACACACTTCATGAAGTATAGAACGTTAGTGTTCAAGACAGGAGAGTGTAAGGGATAGTATGTATGAAATGATTCGCATTTTTTGCGATCATTTTAAAAATGCCCGAAAGTAAGAGGGAATGGATATTTTGTTTCTTAGAGAACAACCGTTTACAAATCATAGTTTTAAATGGCGAATACATTCTATTAAGTAATTTATAGTGAATTAGTAGGGTTTGTGGAAAAAGGGAAAGCATGAAAAACCTCGTTTTCTCTTCTAAGAAAAATACAACATTTAGAACATCAATCAATAATCGTTGATTATTGATGTCACTTCATGACTAGCTAATCGAATGGGAGTAGGCACGAAACCTAGTATTCCTGGATCATATGATTACTGGGGAACGTTTGATGATGGTTCACGAACAACAACTCTCAAGTTGGGGTCCTTAAGGAACACTACGTAAAAAACGTAAAAATATTTTTCTGATCCAAGAACACATTTCAAGACTGAACACTTGAAAGTATTAATCATTAATTGCATAAAGACATGGGTGCCGATCTCAGAGGATCCCAAATCCTAGTATTGTGCGCGAAGCCAAAGGCCCAAAGCACTTCTAAGGAGGGCAGTGTCATAATTTGGTTAATTTTAGATCATAATTGGCTTTCAGAAATGTGAGGATTTCTTGAGCCAGTCTATTAAGTTAAAAAAATTTAAGTTAAGATTTCTATGTGATCCCTTGATAGAATTTGAATAAACATATAGGTGCAATAGTAAGCAGAGAGAGAGAGGACAAGAATGTGGAGTGCATGTAGATTTACGGCCAAAGGCACTCACAAAAGCTAGGGGGTCGGGGGCATGCTCTCCTGGGAATCTATTTGCATAATGAATACCATTTTAGGGCATTTTGGTGATTTTGAGGACCCCAGGGCAATCCTCTACCCATCCCCATTTTCCCTTTTCCATCATCATGCATTGTAACATGTCATGAATAAACATAAAAGTGGCTTCCCTCAAGCCACCGGACACTGAAGTTGAAGAACACTTCACCAGTAAAATACTAAGGCTGTGACTATGTACAAAAATCATGAAATCAAATCAAAGTAGTACCCACAGTATAAAGCATCTATGTAGCTACGAAGGTGAACTTATTCTTAGGTACATTATTGTAATCAGGAAGGCTGTATAATAAGGAATTGTAATTTATCATCTCCGCAAAGATTTATTTCTCCTACCATGTTATGTCTTTATCTCTTTGCTGAAAAATTGAGCATTATTCCTTCAAATTGTGTACATCTTTCAGAAGTATGCTTTTCTTCTTCGTAATTTAGCCCCTTTTGAGTACAGCTCTCTCCGCCCTCTACCGAAACCGCAAAAAGGGAAAGTGCATGTGAAATCGACTGTGATATTTGGGAAGTCCCACTGTAACCTTTAGACCTTCATTTGTATGATGGGCCTCGAAAGGTTACTTTACTATTCAGTCTGCATTGCCTGAAAACTCATCGATGTAAATTGGATTCGTCTTAGTTTTAGGCCAATATGCCACAGGGGTTGATTTAGGGGGATCAATGTAAATTAATACTCCAGACTAATACTGTTAAAAAAATACGTCTTCATTAAAGCTATACACTGATACGTAGTCCTTGATTATGTACTTTTTTATATAAAAAGATGCTGCTATCCATAGCTGTTGTATATAATTACGAGTGGGTCATTTTTGATGTCCTGTTTCCAGTCCAAACATTTTTACACTGCTGTTTCTAGATTCCCTCGAGAGGGGGCGGGGGAAAGGTTAATCAATCTCACGAATATTGAAAGGTCAAGCCTGAAATGAGAATTCGGCATTTATATATTATTTTCATCTGCATTCAGGCCTAATTAACTGGTGTTTTAGGAGGCGGGTAATTAGAGGGGTTTAGCTTATTTAATTATATTTTGTATGGCAAAGCCTCCTACTCTTATAACTATTGTCTTGATAGGAGTACTAGAACGTCGGACATAGACCGCATGGCATTGTTTACAATCCACACTGTCAATCAGGGTGTGTGGGATGTGTGACATGGTGTGTGTGCGTGCTCGTGTGTATGGCTGGGTATATGGTAGAGGAGCAGGGTATGAGGAGGAGGTCATGGATATGATGGTAATCTAAACCTCGCCAGTGATAGGACTTGAGCTGCCAAAGGTTTATCTTAGGTATATCTATTAATTCGTTTCTTCATCCAAGCAGGTTACATAAGTGATGTGCATTTAAAGTTCAATGCAGATAATGCATCTAACCCCAGATCACCCTAAAGTGATTAGTTAGGTTCATCTACAATTTATTGCTTGAACTTAATCAAACTCACCGAAGCTGTTGTATGGCTTGACATTTTAATCATGATTGGATTCCTCTCCTTCTGTACTATTATAGTGCCCTTCACTCGAAAATGAATATATATATTTCTAATGGATCCCTGACTTCATATGGAAAAGGCCATACAGCCATTAATAAACTCATCGCACTGAGGTTTTAGGTTTAGATTTTGTCAATAATTCGAAAATCGTTATATTAGGAAAGCGAACTTGTGTTAAGCGACTCAAAGAGAAAAAAAAATAACTTGAAAACACACCTTGTGTCGGCACAATTCTGTTAGGATCCAACATTTTCTTAGATATTTATAGTTTCAGTTGCCCTCCTGTCTTCCCTCTAGTAGCCTACGCATGACTGTTTTTTCAGCTCACCCATATACTGATGTACTCCCAAAACTCCACCTGATATATATATTCCACTAAAGATTTTTGATTCCACTTTGAACGTTATTTACCTACCAGTAGTACTTGAATGCATGTTGCTCATATTGCAGGTGGTCTGGAGAAAACTGGGAGACGTGGTGCCTGGATACAAGACGGGAGTCTGAGCTTGACCTGAGATAGTTGCTATGGTAAGATTGATGTAGTTGTTACCTCAGAGGTCCTGAAGTAAAGTTATCCTTTTGAATATATGGAAACATATATATCCGATATTTACATACCTTTAATATTAGGAGGGCCGGTACTAGACTTTAGATTGTTTAGCTGGCGTTGCCCTCTTGTTGGTGAAGAAAAATTCTCTGACCCTACCGCGGCGGGCTGTCTCTTTCTCTGTATGTATCCTCTGTCTTCATTTACCGGTACATAGTCTATTGTTCATTCACTGCTAAATATACATGTGCATGTTCTATCTGTAGAAGTAGAAGTATTATACACGTAGCCTATTTCTTTCCCTAGTAGTAGTTAGACACAGCAGTGGGCGGAAGACCATGGATATTTTTCACTGAATATACTACCATGAGCCCATATCTCAATGACCTCAACTGTATTATAACTGACAATGTACAGCGTACATGCCTTACTGTAATATCTCTTGTATTGTCTGATGATTGCTGTATAAACATGCTTAATAAAAACAAACAAGTCAGTGGGAATAAATCATTAAAGAAGCAGGACATCCGGAGATCACCAGTTTATATTTATATAAGAGATTATGTTACATTTGTTATGTGTGCCAGTCTTCGACCTAAGTGTTGATTCCGACACTAACGTTATGTTAGAACGAGAACTTCATTTTTGAATTATGCAGTCTCATTTTATATTATTAATACAAATTGCTGGTAATGTAAAATGCAAATATTTTCTCTTTTTTTCCACAGAACATATATTTCGAACCGAACGAACCAAGATGCCGATCTGAAGTGTCGCGGGTTACAAGAAGAATTTCATCATTTCTGACGTTCACTCCACACAGGCTTTGTCATTTCTTCATTAAGCGCAAAAGAATTTTTGTCCATTGATTGAGTGTTGTCGTTTTAACCCTGTCCTTCAGGGAATTCGAAGGGTCTTCATCACACATACAGATATCGTATATTTAATGGGGCGTTCAAGACAGTTGGGGTATCAGTTTGTGGACAAAGGAATCAATAATCACAGTATTGAATAAGAGTTCACCCATAAACTTCTCAATGCATTTCACAATTCGTAAAGCTAACTAAGTTATCAAGGGTTAGCTCTCATTTGCCGATGAGGCTCTAACCTATCTCTCACTCACTCCAAGTTTATAACCGGACTCAGGAGGGATCTCGAAAACCATTGTTTTCCAAAAGTTGGTTTGTTCCTGACTTAACATATATTCACAAGGGAAGTCACAACATTCAACCCTTCATTGTAAAATTGATTGGAACTGTCTGCATGATAACACGTTTTATGGCCACTTTTAGAAGTTAATATCCATCATGGATAAGAAATAAATAAATATTGTTACAAGGAACAGTCCGGGAAACACAATAAACAAACACTTTCAGGTAGTGAGTGGCAAGTTTTCCTCTCACATACATTGATATAGTCTGTAAAAATATAATAATTAGATATACCACAGATTATTGAATATAATGTGAATATTACGATGCAAAAAGGCATGTTTCAAATTATAATTTTGTTAACTATATTTGGTGCCCCACTGCGTGTCCGTCCCTGATCATATTACTGCCAACTATTCACAGAACTTAATAATTTAGTGTAGATGTATATGTATAGTATTAGATGTATCATTTATCCGTGTCTTACCCAGTGTAATATATGCCGCTCTTCTAGTACTGTACTAGCTTAACTGCAGCTTCAAGCTTTTCTCGATTTCGGAATATAAAATCCACAGTGTCAGTCTTTCTTTACTTCTTTACGCGAACTTTAGAAACGTTCCTACTTACCTTTGTAGGAAAATGTCTAAATTATGAAAGGGTAGGATAAGGAAAAGGGAAGTGATACGTGTTCACAAAAGATAGCTATCTTCTGTATAAGGTATCCCCTCTTTCCCATCAACGTTGCGGCTATATTAAAGTTGCAATCCCTGCTAAATTTAGGTAAAAATATGTTGTCATATTTATCATGTTTTATTCAATTCTAATTTAGTAAGGGATACCGGTATCTGTATTTGATACCTCAGCGACCTATGTTTCTAGTAGTGTGGAACTGTGCTATAAAAAAAGGGTTCAAGCTTGACACCAAATTTATTTTATTTAAATAGGTTCTGCTGGGATTGCAGCCTTAATAGTATTTACACCTGTCACCTCTCTCATAGGGTAATATGCTAATCAATGTGTCAGCAACTGCTTTACTGACACTCTCACAGCTGGCTATGTAATACTTTGTTATTGTTTGTCACTACGTGTCAGTTGATGTCTTAATCATTATAAATTGCTATGAATTGAAAATTTTGAGTTACCACAGCCATCAAAGCGTCCAAATGAGGAATATCTCACGTTCACATTGTGCCTTAGACTAGTTGATGGGGTGTAGTTGTAGCATGTAATCCAACTCTATCTATGCAGGTATTTAATCATAATTAATCTGATTTCATGGATATATCTAAGATAACTGGTGTAGCGACGTATTACTTGAATGAGATTCACCCAAGGGTTTATCGTGCAAAAAGTCGAAATGATTTCGATCGATCATTTCTGTATGTCTCAAAACCTGACCAAAGTGTTTTATATTGTGCCTTGAACAGAGAAAGACAAACATCTATATTATTTTTTTAATATGAATGATGTTTTTATTAGATAAACACATTTCAGGTATAGGGTTTGAATGATAAATCCAGAGTTTCATCCCCTCGATATGTGTTTTATCGATTTTAGGACAAATAAAATGTATGTACGGTCCTGTTTTTAAAGGGAGCAAACATATTTTTCTGAGTCATTTACATATTTTACATAGCATCTTTCTATAAAACCGAGATTCTGAAAATACTATGTAATTATTTGTACTTAATCAGTGCCTAGTACATTTATAGAAATCAATCATTCCGTGACTGGTATACCTCCAAGTTCATTATTGGATTCATGTGTGTTGGTCGATCAAATATTTAGAGCCTACTATGTAGACATTCCAATAGATCGCATAATTGATATGGTAACTTGAAGCGTTCATTTTGTGAACCTCGTTGAATGGAAAATAATTTGAAGAGGAGCGGTATTAACCGTTACTTCACAAACACTATTCCTCTGCATTTCCGTGGTCGAGTCTATCAACCAAAAACTTAAATTTTACTTACATGTCTCGTTATGTGTCTATGCCCTTTTGTTGCCTTTTCTTGGCCATACGGTGCCACCAGGAACGTATAATAATACCCTGGTCACTAACTTTCTTTTAAGAATTGTCATTGGTTTTGCGATATATCGAGTGCCAGGTTTTTAGGATATTCATTTTTTGTTGTGGTTGTTATGCCATTTATAAGCGACAGAGGTAATCTCCTTTAGTGGTGTTAAATTAAACAGATTGAACAGAATAAGTGATGTTTTGAGTGGAAGAATATGGATTGAGATAGATCGAGTTATGCATAGGATTTTACAGCGGAACATTATGTTAATACATGAGGTTGATATTCCATAATACACCACATATGCTACAATGTGTAAACAATTTTTAAATAAAAGATGAAATCCCATTATTTTGTATTAAAATTGTTAGTGTTTGTTTCTTTTTTTAAAAAATGTTATGACTACTTGCGCAATTCGCATACTGCTAGGCGTGCGCCCCCCCCCCCTACACACTCACACACTTACATACACCTGTGTGAATCCAGAAAGTATCCGCACAAGGTATTTATTTGTAGGAAGTAAATGGGTTATATTTCAACGCTTTTAGATTGTTTTTATATTTAAATTTCCGACGAACTACCCTCCACCCACCCGTCGCGTCACCCCACGTCCCACCCGGGCCTCGGCGCTGTTTATTCAGTCAATAAACAGCGCTATCCATTTCGAATCCCATCTGCCGGTTACGTTGAACGGTTGATTAGCGTGAACGTGACTTCCGGCTCGTACGGAACGGAACAAGGGATCGGAATGGTCAACGCGATAATGGCGTGGATGTAGCTGTGTTGGTTGAGTGTTGGTTGAAACAAAAATGGATTGTGGAAGTGTGAGTGCCTGAATTCCATGCGTCAATAGACATTCTCAGCGGGGAAATTATTGAATGCAGGTGGATAAGGAACATCGTGGAGTAAGAGCAAAAACGTTGGACCCTAGCTGTCTGTGCACTGTTCGAAATTGTAAATAGAGTCATTCTGACTTCTTCCAAGGAAGAAGCGGAGGGTGCCGACCGTCTAGAGTATATGTGGCACCAGGAATCGGCAGGATATCGTCACAACAGGAGAAGTCTTGGGCTATTTACTTTACTAAACATGGAATTATTTGTACATTGACATTGCCCACCATCCCGCCCACCTCCCTCCTATGGCGTCTCCCGACGCCTTCCAAATCGTTTCGTTTCTTAGCTTTAATCTTCACATCGCTGATCGGCGCTGTGGATTCCCTGCTGCTATGACGTCATTACATGGGCCTCGTTCTGGGTAGGGTTCCGGTGGGGAATCCCCGCGACTATGACGTCGTTACACGAAGGTAACCGAGTGTTACCGAGTATTCGTACGGCCGAGGGGGGTTAAGGCTTAAGCACTGGACATCGCTAGACATGTGTTGGGAAATCAGGGTATGTGCATTACAAGTACAATATAGACACTATGAACTCCGACGTTTTACTTCGGAAACATGTGAAGGATGTGAAATCCGTACTTGGTTTCTGTTATGGAGGGCGAAAACATAGGTAGTTGGGTGAGCGAGACGGATTTGCCAGACTAAAAAATAGCCCCCGGGTGGGCGGGGTGCGTTCTGACGTCATGGTAAAATGCAGGCATTGCTTTGCTCTGCCACTAGCACCTCCTCGTCCAGAAATTTAACCCACGAGTATTTTTGGGTGGTGTTACTTAATGATTTTTTTCTGTTTTTGAGAGTTGGGGTTTCTTATTTCAAGGAAAATAGACCCATCCACCCACCCTAGCTCTCTCTATCCCTCCTACCTACAATATCCATTTGATTTAGTGTTAAATAATGTAGACGTACACACCACAACGTGCTGTGTACACTACGCTACCCGCCCTATAAATACATGTCAACATGGGTGTTATGTAATGATGGCAGTGGCTAGTCCCTAGTACTGTGTGGGGTGGTTGAAGCTATGTAAACATGGTGGGAGTAAGTGACCACAGGTAGAGGGTGCATGAATGTTTTCAAAACAACATTGGTAGACCATGAATGCAGTAGTTTTTCCAGACAAAAGAGTAGCTAACTAAGTCAAGTTTCTCTCAGATGAATTACAGGTCGCAACTTACATGGGATAACAACCAATTTTAGGCCATAAGGACGGGTCGTTATTATATGGGGAGAGGACGCTGATTCAGGGGGCGACAGGAAGAATTTCTGATGTGGGATTCCACCCTCATAGAGGGCGGGTCAGTCGCGCCTCATCTAGTTTTATCCATGGCTGATGATTCCATAACCTTATTGCACTGGAGCAAGCAGCCTGACGGCAAAAGGCACCCTCAGTATTGACGTCATTTCCTAGGCATTCCCGATGCAATCCTTATCTGGAAAATAACTGATATCCTTGAAAATATGTAGCAGGTCTAATCATGTTTGAATGGAATGCCACACTTCCTTGTCAGCGACGCATCGTGAACATGTCGGCTATAGCTCAGAGTAGCTCTAAGGGTCAAGTTACTTTTCTCTCAGATTTGAATTCCCCAATGGAATCTCTGTCACATTCTTCATTAACAAATATCAATTAATCTAAGGAATATATAATGTTGGTATTCCACACAAATGTCCCTACTTATGCAAGTCATCGAAAACTACAAATATATTTTCAAATGACACATAGTCAAAATAGTGATCTTAGCCACTTTAATATTGAATTCCATGATAACGTTGGGAAATATATAAAACGTATCAGGTAACTTTTTCCTGAGTCAGACCTTCGGTACTTTGTTTCAACGTCTCTTCAACAATGAGTTGCATGAATTTATGGAAACTACACGGGCAATTGACGTTAAAATTACAATACAAAGGAAGAAACAGTAGGTTAGTTTGGTGTGAGAGGAATTAAAGAGAAATTTATGTGCTTGTTTTGTTACCTCAAACACCATACTTATTCAATCGGACCCTTTTTGATAGCCTGTTTAGTATTATTTCGCATGACCACCCATCACTTGGCTGGCATCAAATGAGATTCAATGGGCCTTTCTTCTCTCAAGGGAATCAACGGAAGTCTACCTTTGTCGATATTTGGAAGACAAAAACCTTTAATTGAAGTACACGAGCATACACTCTTGTTGGAAAACTGTTGTTTGATTCCTTTTAGTTCATATCTGGCTCTCTAGTTTTTCCTTCTTTAGTCAGATAACATTAATTTTCGCAATATTATACCAGATAAAAATATATTCAAACATACATGACCTACATGATTTATAAACTTTGAAAACGTATAATACTATTATGCGATACTAGTAAATTACATAATTGTATAGTATTCCCCATTTATTCTGGGTCTTGAGTAGCTATTATAGAAACCCAATATCAATAAACAACACCAACACCAATCAAGCTCGTATTCCTTGTTGGCTCCCAACTCTTTATTCTCGTACCAAGCTCATGGATGTGTACCGCCACAGTACTCAACTCTATTCAGTAGAACACAACGCACATCTCAATTAATATATGATACAATAGATAATATGGGTGTTTACACTACACAAAGCAGACTTGTACACTTTTTCAATGGTTCAGGGGATTCAAGTTCCGGACTTCGTTGGAGCCCATCTGCAAGAGTTTTGTCTCTTTAGAACAGAGGAGGTCACACCACCGACCGACACCGACCTGTGTGTGTGTGTGTGGGGGGGGGGGGGGGGTGTTAACATTTGTCTATGTCATGATGTCATAATGTGCAAGATCAAGTTCATCTATAATTTAACAAATAAAGGTGCAGTCAAACGTGCTATCATAATTATGCAGGCCAGATTCCTTATAATTATGACATAACATATCTATTTTGAAAGGAAGGAAGGTATATCACCCTGTCACAAAAGAAGGACTTGGTCTTTAGTTGACTCAGCTGTTGATGTGGACTCGGTATGACCTAATGAAATGTGTGTTGTTGGAATACGCATTACTAAATAATATACCAATTACTGTATATTTAGGATATGAATTACACAGAGTGCTGTTCTCATCACAACCTGAGACATTGTATAACATTTTAAATCATAATACTAAAGAGCAATTACAATGACATCATAGTGACACAAGCTTGAAGAGATAATAATAATTAAAAAAAGTGTTATTATTTTGTTGATAAAATACCAGAAACAATGGCAATTTTTATAAATCAATGCCTAAAAAAATCCACCTGGCGCGGCGTGATTTGATTACTTACAGTAATTATATAAAGCGAAATAAATCTGGAAAAATTCAAATCTACAATACCTGAACTCTAGAGGAAATCAGAAAACGTTCAGGTTAATCGAGAATTCAGCTAAAGAGAACACATAAATTATATTAAGTTGGAAGTCTGCAGGGAAATTGCAAAAGGTTCAGGTTAACTAAAAATGCAGGTAAACCGAGTTCAGCGGAACACAGTGCATACATTTATTATCGACTCACTGGGAAATTTAATCTTGCACCATTAACAAAATTAGAAGGAATGACCATTATGTTAAGGCAAGCTCATTGACTTCATTTAATGAATCGTTGTCTTTCAAATATAGTCTCTGCATCGCATTACAATGAATGTATTTAAATGATTAATAGTTAATCTGGTTGTATCATTGGCAATCCCTTGCCTCGACGATCTTATATTCACCAAAACGCTATACACCAATCCATCTGGTCCGCGGAGCTGATTAGCACTGTCTGGTGATATATCCGACAAATGGTATCGTTCGAAATCATAAGTTTGAAGCCAATTAAATGTCTAAAAAATAACTGAATGGCGTGCGTTTACTTTACTCAAAATCACCAAATTGATACTTCTGATAATTTTCATAACCGTTCTTCCAATAGCAATAGTTTTATCATGTATCAATTAACTTAATTTCGGTTGAAAGAATAGTAAATTAATAATTGGAAAAAAACAAGGGCGTCTACCTCGCAGTATGGGTGTTTGCGTGGAGTTCAAATCCCAATTGGGTCTGTTCTGAGAATTGAAAAGTTGGCAATCTCAGCGCTCTGTAAGTAATTGCGAGCGTACCAGGATTGGCTCGTTTTTCACTTATTGCCCCGGGAATTATTTTCATACACGTAATCCTCTAACGATTTCCAGGGACCTGTTTAATTGCTGTATAGTACGATAATCATCAAATTCTGAGGGCGAAGGTGTGTTCGATATACTAAATATTATAGGTGTTACGTGTACTGGGTAGGTTATATGGGCGATTAAAAACGTTCAGTTTGTGTGTTGAATATTCAATCTTTATGGAGGAATATTAAAGACAGTATTGGAATTATCATTTGGGAAAATCATCCAGCTCCCCTACACCAAAACTATCCTTACTTAGATGGCTCTGAAGTTAGAGTACAGATTATTTTAGGTAATACGAATCCACCTTTTGGACCAATACATTTTAGAAGTTATTTTGCAGATAGTAGCATTAGTATATCTCAGAGAACTGCCATAGGTGACTTAACAGAAATGCTCTATAATCTCTAGTGTGATTGTTTGTAATAATTCCTTATATAAATCTTGAGATGACATGAGTTATAGAGCAACGCTCCACACTCAGGCTATTTATTATGACTGGTTAAGACTTGTATTTAGGTATTAAGAGACCTGATTGACATGCGACTTTTACATGTTTTTGTGAAACTCTGTGATAATTTAATTAGATTGGATGTAGCTGAAATGAGTAATTCTCAGAAAGCAGGTACAAGAAACCATGTTCTATATATTAAATAAAATATAAAACAAACTGACCGAGTATTGTCACTTGTTATCACGACGCATGCCATTTTATTTATAACTTTTTTTCATTTCATTATTCACTGGCCTATTTCTACCACATGGGGTGCAATGTCAAAATGCCCCAGTATAGATCGGCATGAGACATGCAAGTGTCAATGTCCCAATTTATTTTTAATAATATTTAAGCCTATGTGTATGTTATATGTGTGTCGATTGTTTACTTATTTGGTGCAATACCTAGAATTATAAGGGCCCCCAGTCACTGTATAGGCAGACTTCTCCTGGAGAGCTGTACTACCGTATGCTGTATGATGATGAACTGACTGGAAGCCCTGCCACCTTGAACACTGACCATGCTATAACTTGCTATACATGAACACTGTGTTATATTGAAGTCTAATAAAAGAAGCCATTCTGTACTCCACGCCTTACCTTATACCTACTGAAACTACAAGCCAAGCACTATATCCCTATTGAGACGTCTAACCAATCGAAGCTACCCCTATTTATAAGTATATCGCGAGAGATCCGAGTAATTAGAGTAACTCCGTAATCCATTAGTAATAATCCCTGATTGTAGTGTCTACGCTCTACAGACACTAACACAAGGAGACATGCATGGAAAACGATTCTTATACTAAAAGTGGATTGGTATCTTAGTAAACAGTTTGAAAGTTACAGTTTGGGGCTGCTAAACAAGTTAGATCGACTTTTCTTTTTAGATTATGATCATTCCAGTGTGTAATACATATCAAATGACCCTCTGTTCGGGTTTAAACTAAACACGACAGTCTAAAAAACAGACTCACCCCTTCGTGGTTCGTCCGCTTGTTGGACGTGTCTCAAATGTCTGATATGATGCAATATGTACATGGGGTGGCGGGGGTGGCAGCCCATCAACCACACAATTGCCTTAATTTAAGTATTTTATTAATAATTTAAAGACATAATTATCTACTCGAACTTACAAGTCAAATCTTATATTATACCCGCAATAACCAAATCCCCACACAACGTCTGGAAGGACGGACGCAACCACGGCTGAGATTATTCTTGATTATGTATTTATTATGTTTGTCTAATATTCGTCTTTATTACGTAATAATGCATTATTATCATTATTTATTACACCCTATTATGTCAGCTGAGGTGAGTAATATGGCCCAAGTGTCATAGGGGACATCGGGCATTTTTATTCTTTTTGATCTCCACGGGCAGAAGACCTCACGTACGGTCATCAAAGCTGAACAAGATCTCCGAGGTTAAGCAGCCAACTGCACTCACCACGGCAGCCATCTTACTTTTGCCGCGCGGGAGCCTGGGCGGCGCATTAAATTCACCGCGCAGCGTTGTGACTTCACCAAAGAGCTGGGCGTGGTGACCGCTCAGATCCTTCTGCTTAAGCATGGGGCCAAAATGTAACTGTCACTAATCTTATGAACATTTTTTTAAAATAAAGGAACCTTTGGGCTCCATTGAATAAAAATAATCATCTTTAACCTTTTTTATTCCATCTATATTAGCCTACTCCTGTCACACTTTAACAAGTGGTGGCGCGTTCTTGTCATCCAAGATGCAAGTAATTTGCATTTTGCTATACTTACTCTGTATATATAGGGTAGCCAACCTACCTACCCCAGTTAGTTACCTGCCATATTACACCAAGGTATACCATCATATTACTTCAATTGTACCAGGAATAAACTACAATTATTTCTCCGTTACCTTTATGTTACACAGAGCAGGATATATGACCTTATTCCGTGTTACAGGCCTGTCTACTTGGTTGTAGCATATATATATATCCATATTTTTTTTTACATAGGTGTGTTTATACCTTAATAATTAAATAGGTGCAATGGGAATTATATAGTTCCTCCACATATCATTAGTTTATTAACAAATATAGATATCGGAAAGGTAAAATAACTGATTTAAAGGATATAAAATATAACACAGCGCTATAGCGTAGGGTGTTTTTAAAGCTTTTATCTTAACTGGTTTTCCCGACATCCCCGGGTGAGGTTTTCAATCGTCCCAGCTGCACAACGACTATATAGTTTGACTGTTGTTCTGCCTTGTTGTCTAATTGTCATGGCAATAAAATAATTCAAACCAAACCAAATTAATGCATTAATCCCTCTTTTGAATTTCAGGATGTTCTGCTAAAATACCTAGACTTCCTGAAATGCGAAATTAGCATGTTCTTAAAGCTGCATTATCAGCTATTACGACAAAGCAAAGCTTACCAAATTTACATATTAAAACTTATAAAACTAAATTTATCAATAATCTGCAGCTGTTATGTTTATACATGAATTTGAAGTCGCATCAGCCGAGCAAAAACCGCCGCCGGTGAGTGATAATACGTGAAGTCTTCGCATGAGATGATTTGGGCAGGCCCTCCAAATACAAATGGGGACGTTTTAGAAGCTCTGTCGGAAAATCAACTGAACAAAATCCTCCCGAATTTTGGTCAAATGACTTTTAGCTGGTTTGGAAACGAATGGAACAAAAAGTAGAAAATGTTCAGTTCTTGACCGATGTTAGCTGAGAGTGCAGCTTCGTGCAGCTTTAACCCAAGGAAATACTATAGAACCTGTCATATCTTTTCTATTTATTTAATTAAATATTAAATATTATATCTTATAACGCAGGGGTTGTATTCATACACATTTCAATCTTGAGCATGCACAGACACCAGTATTTGAAACCCACTGAAAGCCATTAAATTGCGTGCAGATATCGATATCGGGATTTGAAAGTTTAGATAAGCAAGATCCAAAATTCTAATTTCACCACGTTCGGCCATCGGTCATGTACATAATTATTTCGTTCGTTCTATATTATGCTTACACGTTTAATCCATGCATTATTTATCCTTCATCTAAAAGTAACTATGGGTTCTGTCCTGTCCGAAGCAACGGTTAAATGCGAGGGAGGGCTAGCGTTTCAGATTCACCCTTTTAGATGTCCACTTGTGTTTTCCTGTTTCCCCTATACAGGATTACTTCATATTTAACAACTAAAACATAATGTGTGTTACCATTTACCTTTTACTGTATTCGTATGTCTCCTGTATGTCTTTTATCATATTGTGTGTATACCCTTTTATACTAAATTGCTTAGGACAAACATGGCCTTCTCCTGCGTGGTTGTACCATTTATTGCATGTCTGCCATTGCATTCTAGTCAGAAGGTCTGGTGATTCATTACTTTGTCCACGAATAGAAACAGGAACAACACTCCTTATATTGAAATTGTATAAATCTTTCTTGTTTTTATTCTGAATCACCATAAAATCTGTGCAGGTTAAAGAAAACCGTACTTATAAATGGATATCTTTTTGCCGCTCTCATACAGCATGGGAATATTGTCAATATAAACCTTACATGTTGCAATATCGCATTTGCTTTCTTTGTTGGAAATAGTGTTTGATTGATCTAAGATGACTTTTTAACTAACTATAGAATTACTGTACCAAGTGTCACTACTATTTTAAAGATTGATATCGATCCACCACCTCAATATTTATGGTCTTGATTAACTCAAACATTATACCAAAGATATGTCAGCACCCATTGATTGCTAACACTTCTTTCTACTTAATAAACCTTTTATATATTTTTTCTAGGTAATTCGCTGTCCCAATAACAAAATTGTCCCAGAGAGATTGACCAATATCTTATTTTTTAGTCAGTCCACTCATGTGTATATCCATGTATGGGCCCCAAGGAGGACTTTTTTCTTGCGTAAATTATATAATCCTGTGCACTGAGAATATATTTAATATTTTATTTTTCTCATGTATTGGACAGTAAAAGCTAACATTTGTTCCGGTCTACTGTCATTTCTCCCTACTATTTATTACCAAATCAAATACATGAGTTTTATTATGTTCCTCAAATTTATAATGAGTGTGAACAAATACCAGTTATGGACCTACATCCAAGGCAGCTCCTATCGTTATCGGTCCCTTTTAGCATTCTAAATGTTCTTTTATTAGGCACTCTTGGAGGCTTTCCCCTTTGCCTTCTTTTTAGGCTTTTTCTTCTCCACTTTATTTGTCATCATCATGAGATATTTTTTTATGAGGGCTTCGTCAGCCTCCTTTGGCAGATGGGTATGCTGGCGCCCTATTTTCTTACGTAAAGCAGTGTCGTATTCGATCACGCCACTGAGCGGATACCCGTGGAGCAATTTGAGGATCAAGAATCGAATATGTTTTAAAGAGGCCCTCACCTCGGATGGCCTCTGTTCAATAAAGTACTCCAGAATGAGCAGATTGCCGTAAACGAACTCCTCGAGATTCAAATCCTTAGATGATGCTTTGCCCAAGATAAACTGATGCGGGCATGGGAGCTTTGACATGAATGTATCATCAGCTCCATCGTCATGTTGATCTTCATAAAACTTCTTTAAAATGCCCCTCTTAAAAGCCTCTGCTGCTGATTTGGCCTTTTCCAAATCCCTTTTCTCATACTCTGTTAATTCCACTTCCGATTGGACGGAATCGGAAGTTGCACCGCCTTCCACCGAAGAACTTTTCGCCTCCCCGTCCTGTCCCCCTGTAGTTCCTTCCTCCCCTTCTTCCTCCTCGTTATCGGCTACTCCTTCCAGAACAGAATTTAGATGGTCTACAAGTTTAGAGACAGCTAACTGCTGGCCAACGTAGAGAGGTAGCACCTCGAGATCATCTTCTGTTATGTCCCTTACAGCCTTCACTGATCCAAATCCCCGGTCTACCAACATTTGTAGTGTTCCTGGAGTCAGTCCTGACCGGAGACCCACACGTTCAATATCCCTCCAGGTTTTAAAAACCACCGACTTTGCCTTGGGCTTGGCCCTGTAATCTATGATTTTTGACATAGTGGAATATTTCCCAGCTCTATGTTATCCTGTTTTTAGTTGAAATATTTGCCTCTGGTCCAAGAAGTAGCCTACCTTGACTCAGTGCATAAAATGAATATTGGTCTTTAGGGACTCTTTAATGCCTTCTCCTATTTTTGTCTAAGTAATTATTACTTATACGCTCGGTCTAGTCAGTATATATATAATGTGCACCAAACAGTGCTCGGTTTGAGGATATAGAAAAATATGAGATATGTGGTAGTAATCAATAAAGTTGACAGTAATGAAATTGCTAATTCAAACTACAATTCCCATCCTTCCTGTATCGTGGAAAAGAATAATTTCCAGATGCTATATATCCTAAAAGTAAATGATTAGAACTTGTCTTGTGTAAACTCCAATTGATAGCCTGGGCAGACCGCTTGAGATATATCCTTTATGGCAGAGACATCGAACTGATAGGCACATCGACCTAGCGTATATATAATTATATCCAAAGCACCCACACTTCCTTTTGCTTGTATACCTTAATTCCAGTTACCTTTCACTAACGCTGGGTTAAAACTGATTAATCGTCCTCATCTGAGGCTTCCACGGGAGTATTTAAGACAAACACCGATTCACATGTTAACAAGTTCGTTCCAGATCCATTTCATACAATCAATTGTAAAATCCATCGTTCTGCACGTCATAGTGACGTTGGCAAGATGACGTCCTGTGGGAGGTAATTACAATTGGATTCCGGCTGATTCGCGTGCAATTACTTCCCATTACTTACATTGGAAAAATGTCCAAGTATTTGATTGTTATAATAAGAATCTAGATTCCTATAATCTTCTCGAGATTCACAAGATTATTTAAATCGTGGCTATGATTATTTTACTATCATATCCTAAGTATTGTAAGTATGAGTTTCCATTGCTTCATACAGTCAATCTTCTAATATAGCACTTGGTAAAATAGCTGATAGTCCTCGATAGTAAACAGACTGCTCCATTTAGTGCATGATACGGTCTTCCCTCCAACTATAGTCCCAATCTTTTCTCTCATGGGGACTTAGATTGAGATAGCCGTACTCACACGCACGGCTAATAATTAACATCCCCCCAAACATGCAATCGAGATGGAGGCTCGCTGCAATCGCTCCTTTTGAGGCCAATCGATGGCAATATTTTCTCCTGGTTTGTCTTCGGTCAGTTGAGACTGACTATTGCTTTCAGACAGTGGTTTTAATGGAATCACATCTTTAAAATTAATATTGCTTACTCCTGTTTAATCTTATTTTACTGTAGTCTGACCGTTGCAAGATAACAGATAACCTTCATAAAACAGTTCTTTATTGCTAGTATTTTAAGAATACTAATGTAGAACTTTGTCTCCAACTTCTCTGTTTCAAGTAAAATCAAATAGGTTAAATCTCCTTAACATGAATAAACAACAGAAATACATTACATCGAGACAACTATTTGCAAACTATTAAAGGATTAATGACCGATATCAAGGGGCTGCTGGTGCACTGTTCGATGTATAATAAAACTCCATATGTGGTACAAAGGCCAGTTCTTACAAGCCTTTGTGCTACCTGGCTCCTATATACAGCTGTGCCTGGTGCAGTGACAGTCTATTCCACCAGGTGGGGTGCAGGACAGTGCTTGTATTATACTCTCTCTCTATCCCCATAGATGTCTATCTTATGCACTGTTGCTTGTATTGCTGATTACTACTGTATTGCCCTGTTATGTATGATCACTGTGTAACTTGTATGTATACCATATGGTGTTGTGACACCCTATTTGTGTTATGTATAATGTATGGACTAGTCCCTGTGGGGCTAGTGTTGGTTAGGTTCAGTACTCCCTCAGTACTGGCCTCCAGAGCTGGTGTATGGTAATAAAGGTTGATAGCTGGCAAGGACCAAGAACCTGAGTTAGTGATATGTTCGTTAGTTAGTGCGGTACTAATTAGCAGGATCCACAATTCACTACACATAAATCTTTTCTTGTCCATGTCGAATATTTTTCAATGTGTTACTATAAAGGGTCATAAATTAGTTTGGGTCAAGGATTTTCTGGAGATCTTAGACTTTGTCTCACAAAGTGAAATTGTATAGTCTATATTATGGAAGACAGCAAGAAGTTGGTTTGGTGATTGGTGATAGTTTTCCTATTATACAAGGAATGGAATTGTTTAGCCTATCATCACGAGTGACACAATTTCACTCTGAGTGTGACAGTTGAGTTTGCATTCCATATTTATATCACAACTACCCTGTATTAATGATGAAATTTACTTGTTGGTTGTGCACTTATATCAACCAACATGATAACAAGTTAAGTTATGTTATAAAATACAAAATTAGTTTTTCATGATTAGCAACAATAGAAAAACTCACTTCTAGGCACTATTTCATAATCAGGGACATAGAAATTAGTAGAAAAACATCCCATTTCGGACAAATTCCGTTTCATAATCAAAGTTGAGAATCTTCTCAAAGTTGAGAAGATTGCAAATGTGCAAATGTCCCACATTATGAAATGCCAGGCTGGGACATTCTTTGTAACATTTGACCACCATTCGGAGATGTTCCAAATAAAGCTTCCTTTCCTTCATTATGAAACACTACCCAGGTTTGTTAGACGTTTTATTTGGATCCAATTTCATAAACTGGTACTGACTTGAGAAAAGACAATGAGAAGAACATAGAATACTTACAGATCGCAAGATAACTTTCAAAATTGCAAAAGTTTAAGGAATACAATTTTCTGTCAGTCACTCGGGTTTAGGACTATATTTTTATACTATCTTTTTTGTATATCTAGGGAAAATTCTGTGCATGTATTCATTATTTGGCATGTAATTTGGTATTCCGCAACTTTGCGAACATTTCGAATATATTTGCGCGGCGATAATGCTCTCCCTGTTAGAGTGAGATCAAAATGGTACATAATTGTTGTTGGGTTTCCCATTTCCTGAGGTTTCTGTAGCTATACAGATTGTGCATGTTAATCAATCAAGTCTCCAAGATATGATAGTACATTGGAGACCTACCATCCTCAGATGAATTTATCATTATAGTTGACCAGTCGGTAATTATCATTAAGCATTAAATGTATGTTATGACTGTCATGTAAGAGCCAGTATTGTGTTATGGTTGATATAAGCGATCGGATAATTGATATATGATTAATCTAATAGTTGACATTACGTGTATATGATTAATTTAACAATATATGATAATCTAACAATGACAAGCGTAGAAACTAACAAAGCTATGTGTGAAAACATTCGATGTACCAATTCCGATGTGAGGAGAGAAAGCTTGGTCCCCCAGTATTCAAAGGCCTGAGGAGGCTTGTTGGAAGAGCTCTAGCTCTATGCCGAGGTGCGTATAGGGGGATAGAGGTGAACAAATAATTTTATAATATCAATAATAATAATAAAATTATTTGAGATGATCACACATGATTCTAACTTTGAGGTTCTTGGCAAAAATAAGGCTGTGGGAACCCCACTTCCAAAGTTCTTAATTAAGTCAGATTCTCCGCCGCTATGCCGAAAAAGCGGCTTTTATTAGGCTAGAAAATAAAAGTTTAATATACAGGCGAATTGAGAAAATATATTACTTATGCTGAAAAAATGGCTTCTACACATGCACACATGTTCATTATTATGAAAAAAACAGGGGCAGAGTGGTAACCCCGCAGAGGCTCCTGCACCCCATAGACTGTATTATCCAACACTAAACAGTACTAGTTTAGGATGCTGTGGTGCCGCTCACCACTACCAGAGCTCGCCACGCACACCATCACCAACTGGATATACCTCAGTTAATGGTTAATTTGTCCCAATCACAAAACTCTGGGTTAATTTTCCCCAAATAAATGCCTAGTTTCCTTCCCTCTTTCTTTGCTGTACGAGCACTTGTCTCTCCTCAGACTTAGCCAGATCAGTCTCTCTCCCACTCTCTTCTGTCTGATCTTCGAGTGGACAAGAGATGGAGGGAGAGACCAGCTCTTCTCTCTTTGTATCCCTCTCTTTTCTCCTCTGTTACTCTCCCTCTGTCTCTCTTTCTGCGACTGTTCGTCTCTCTACCATCTCCTAATCAACTCTCTCTCCCCCCTCCTTCACTTTCCCTCCCCTCCATAATCTCCCCCCCCATTTCTCCACTCGCTGGATCTGTTTCAGCCTCCCTATAGCTTTGTCTCTTCATATCCCCCTTTAATCAATCTCTCTCGCTCTCCATTATACTTTCTTCCATCAACCAAGTTTCTTCTATGGTTAAACAATGGAATTATTTCAATTATGTGGATAATTAGGGTATCAAGGTCTTGATAAGATAGGTATGGAACTTAATTCTACATCTATTATTTTACCTGCAACGTTTTTTTCGTAGAGGAAACGTATTTTTTTAAAGCTATACTGTATATCACATCTACTATCGGTATAGTGAATGTGCCTAGATACAAAAGTGACCTTTCCTAAAATTTTGGGCCCTAGATTCCAAAGTATTTGAGCCCGTGTGTCATTTTTTAAGGGTTATAGAGGAGACTTTAAGGAAAGATAACACTCGAACCTCTTATCTTTATTCCGTTGTTTTTCATTTCCAACCCAAAAATGTAAGACTTTTCTGCGTATATTGTGGTTTAATTCCAATACCTCATAACTTTACTTCTTTATACATGGTACACTAATGATTAGATTTCAAAATATTTACCTTCGTCATTTGCAATATCGACCTGTTAATCAAGCCCGTTAAACAAGCCGCTTAGTCTATGACCAGATGACAAAACCAATCAACCAGTTATTGCAGTCGATATTGAATGCCGTGAAGACAACCCATTGGAGTTATAATCACGACAGTAAGGATCGGTGAGATGATCTATTGTGAATAATTTATAAACGATTGATTTCATTATTGTATTGTATACGCACACTATAATATATTATATATGCATTTCAAAAGCGCTAGCATTTTTTCTCTGCTTCTCATAATATTCTTTTCTGATTTATATTACGTATCTTTCAAGCACATTACGTAGGGTGTTATGCCTGTTTGCCTATTTGTAACATTTAAACCCAATCATATTATGAATAACAATGTTTGTTCTCTCATAATTGTAAAATATATAGAAGTGAAACTTTAGACAAAACCACCTCTTTTTTGTTTTTATTATGCATAAGAAAAGAGGAATGAGATGTAACCTTAGTTGTTGTATGGCCTATTATCATTAATTTTTACTCGTCTTTTTATTGAAATTTCCACCTCCGGAAATGTCTCTATTTATTATTATAAACTTTTGTTCCAAAATATCATTGCAATTTGCCGTAAAATCATTAGAGAAGGTATGAATGCATGCGCATTTCGCGGGAGCGGCGAGAAAGCGCGGGACCTTTAAGTATGTCTGGAAGGTTGGGTCGAAGTAAACGTCAAGACGCGCTGGACTACAGTGTCAAAGCCTGTGATTATGGCTTAGCATGAATGTGTACATGTTCCTAGAGAGTAGCATGTTTTAGCGGGCTTGGCAACCATAGGCAACAGACCACTAACCTCAGCGCTAGTACTGTTATTCTATCAACCCATGCACTCCACATACATGTATGCATAGTCAGTGGTGGTTGACGAATTACTAGTACACCATAAGACAGGATTTAAATATAGTAGCCGGCGTCTATATATTCTCTGGCTACTATTTCCCTCCAGCTCCCCTCCTCCTGTGCTTCCACCGTGGAGACGTGTTGATAAACCCATGCCATACATGACACTTGTGTATGACAATTTACCTCCAGACACTCCAATGGATTAACAAAGGGTTTCCAACAATTTAAGCTACCACAACGCTAGGACTTTACTCTGCTGTCTTCCAGCCTTTACCCACAATTATAAGTATTTAATTTGAGCCACAAATGAGTAAAGGGATTATAAGTGTCGGGATCAGGAGCTAAGGATTGTACACCATGGCGGAGAGTGTGGTTGGGAAGGCTGTCATAAAAGGTGAGTTTGTATGACTAAAAGTTTGATTACATTTTTAATTTCTTCTGTCGAACTTATTGTATTTAGATTTTGTTTGAACCTGTGTCTCTGCCCCCACAAATAAGTATATGTATGTATTTATTGCCCCCAGCAACAGCGTATCAATAGTTTGTTGAGTAATTAGTTTGATTTAGGACTTGACTTACTCAGAATTTATTTCCCTTTGTTGTGATTTAATTTACGATTAATATGGAACAACTTCTCATACATAGGGATTCATTCAAACACAACGTTATCAATGTCTGCACGGTGGTTAAGCAACACGCTATCAATATGATATCAATATAGGAACGGTATATTAACAATTTGTGAATACCATTTACATAATAGGGTGATGGGTGATTATATCTTATATTACCTACGGGTGAAGTCGCCAGAAAATGTAGAATTCACTTTCGTCAATCCTCTCGAATAACCCAAATTTAAACAAAAACGTGTTTATAAATATATACAAATATATGCATGTATATGGTTCAATATAACCGAACAGATTTGTAATCGGCGCAGAACCAAATATATTCAGATATATCTAATATCTGCCATCCTAATTTTGCAAAATTTACTAAATATAGGTAGTAATTTTACTATTCACCTAGAATGTCATGTCCAATTCACACTCGATGCAACAGGGGTCAATCTAAAGAATCTATTACAATTATGTCCTTTATTCTATGTGATGCATTACAAAAAATGTTGCAAAAATAGATTTTTGACATAAAAATGTGATCCAACGGGTCCCAAAGACGTTAACTTTTCAGAAATCTGAGAAGTGCTTTATACAGTATATATGAATATTCTCGTATTTAGGTTCATGTTTGAAAAAATATATAAGCAATATTTCTGGGTGGGAAAGCATTGGTAAAATAGACGAATACAGTAGTCGCCGAGGATGTACTTAGAAATGCATACATCCCTACTGAGCACACTTTGGTACATGTATCTAAAAGCGCTTTACAGTATAACAAAAAATGAGACCATTCCTCCAATCAGTTCTTATGGAAAAATACATTTGAAAATTACCATTTCTTGCGACTTTAGACTCATTTTCCGGTGACACATCACATATTCTATGCTACGCCAAAGATCGATGTAATGCACATGTATACATGTTTGCTCATAATCTACAATGTATACATAAGTATAATATAAATATGCATTTAGACCACAGGACCATGTGCATTGTTTGTAGTAATTGTTTGCCGGTGTATCGAATATACAATTGTAACACGGTAGGTAACAAAGGGTGAATTATACACCTGTCTGAGTGGCATACTTACTTACCTTAAAGAACTGAACAGAATGGATCGATGTCCTCTACTTTACCCAATCGAATGGTCAATAATTAATTAACATTTGATAATTGTACAGTTGGTCAAACTAAGATATTAGCGTATACGTACATGATAAGACGTAAGGGTCATTGGTTGAGTGTAATGGGGACGTACATATTTATTTCCTATCCCATGTATTTTCTAAGCTCTAAAACATAATACCTGGCGATGTAATGGACATTCTAATAATTAGGACACGTTTGCGGAAGGTGAGAGATTTCGCTACTTTTACTTTTGTGAGAAGGTGAGAGATTGTTGGTGAGAGATTTCGTTACTTTTACTTTTGACCCAAATAGCTGTAGTCAGGAAATATCTTCAAATCATTACCCTCACACATATTTCCTTTGTCTGGATACCCCCTTCCTTATTTTCGGGATTCCCTATATATATTTATAGTCAGTAGAGATCAAGCTAACGAGTTTGAATTCAAATAATGTTATTTAGTTAAAGCATTAGCCATTTTACACGCTATTCTCAGATGAAACTTATTGAAAAGTTTACAATATTTGCATAATGTTTAGCTATAGGCCATCATAGGTGACTGCAATGATAGAACAGGAGAATAATACAATCTCAAATAAAAGCAAACAAAACAAACTGTATCGCGTATCAGATAACTATGTGAGTCAGCAAGCTATGATACAGCAAGTGTATAATATTTACATAGGGAAATGATACATGTGCTACCAGCTATCTCTGATTCTACTTTGTCTTATCACTATCTCGTAGAATATCATGGGTATTCAGTACCTATTTTCAAACCAGGAGACGCGCTCCCTGACTACCCCCAAAACACTAACTGCTAACTGTATTATGTTCTGTCCGCCAAGTACTTATAACAATAAGAAGAGCTAAAATTGCTCAATTAACTTGTCATGAATAACATATGCTTCACACTGATTTTACTACCAGTTCACTCAAGTGTAAACTCAATCCATGACTTCATATATTGCTTCAGGTTTTTATATTGTGACTACCATAATATTATATCCATGGACCGTTTCAATTCGTAGGCTAAACGTGTATCTATGTGCATTGGCATTGAAACAATATACTATATATATGGAGTGTGTAGGTGGAAAGGAAATACAACTGAAAGGAGATTTTATGTACAGTTCAGTCTTGCTTGGTGTTCAGGGACAACGCTTGATTCTTGTTACGACACAAACCCACTTATGCCTCTTACATAGATGGGGTGATTATATATTTAGTCCTGCAGGTGTTGCATTATAGGCATTCCAGTATTAACCTCCATTTCCCATTTCTCCCCCCCCCCATGCACTCTCGTTCTCCCTCACTCCCTTTGTTTCTTGCTGCAATATCCACGAATACATGTTTATAATAATGTGCATATACAACCATGGTCTGTAATAAATCCCGCAAAGAAATGCGGATTAGTAAGACAGTCTTAAGAACAGTCTTAAATTTAAGATTAGGTCTACGAGTTTTTTTTATTATGAAACATACCCAGGAGAGTTAAGAGAAAAGCAGGCTTTCAGCGGTTAATGGCTGGAGCATGTACTGTTACATCACCGATTAAGAAAACCTTCTCCAAGTTATAAGTAGATAGGCTGTGTACCTGTGTACGAGATTCCAAACTATTTTATGCTCACTGGGTATAGACGTTTCCGCTGGTAACCCAACATCTATGGAACTATTTTCACCATTAGCGTTCATTGAGTAAATACTTATAACATGTTTTCTGAAATGCGGTTGGTCCGATTTACATAATGGAATGTGAACCATTCCCTGATTGGACGATGCCTAAATGATTCACTTATTCACGCAGATATCACTTCTATCTCTGTCTTTTAATTTCCGACTAATTTACACGTGATTTATTTTGCCGACCAATATCGGAATATAGAAATGATGTACATAGCCTACTAAGAATTATTGAATTAGTCTAAATCTTAATGAAAAGAGAGCCATGAAAGTCCGTAGTGTAGGGATGTATTTAACTACTCTTGAGCGCTGAGGGAGAAAACACCCCGGAAAACAAAACAGAAAATTCCAACGGACCATATGGCATAAACTTCCTAAGAACGGTAACCAAGTTATTATAATTCTGCAAATATCTACCACACTTTCCAGGTTCTATAATCCTCCTAGAATCAAGGATTATAGCATGTTTGGGAGTTCTAAAGTTCAAGAATCGTGACCAGATCGCTTTTGGCTTTATTCAATATTTTTGGACGATTAACCCCCTACTGACAATTTGGAAAGCTATTAATTGATAAAAGATTTGTAGGATTTCCAATGCAATGAAAGTGAAACCTTTCCTACTCTGTGCCCTTTTATTCTGATATAGTCAACAATGTGTCGGCCATTATGGGATAAAACAAGGGGTGCAGGGTTACGACAAATCCGAAGGATTGTGGCCATATTTTCTAACAGTTTGTCATTCGTCATCACCCTTAAACCTTAATGACCCAACATAAAAGTGAATGGTTGAAACCTAATGACACCAAACAACTAAATGCAAGATTGCAGATAGTTTAATCCACCATAAATCGCTGCGACAGGGTGAACACCAAAAGCAAAGCTAACAATTGAAGGTGCATTCGCAGGTAAATTGGCAATACATATTTCCCCAATACTTTCTTTCCTGGTCCTTAGTGCTGTAGAACTGAAGAGTTAATCCAGTCAATGCTATTCTAACATTTTCAATTTCATTGAGGATTAGATTAGATTATGTCGTTTTACACCAAGAAGAACAGACCCAAATCCTCTGATATTCTATTTTGGTCTCCGTGCATACATATTCAAAAAGGATTAATGACCGCCGTTTTTTAAAGGAATCAGTGTGTCACACGGTTTTATAAAGCATGATGACACAGAATGGACCGTGGCTTTCACCCCCGGTGTCATTATATTTGTTACGGATGATCAACAATATGGATTAGAGCAGGATTTGGTTAATCCGAGCCTTAATCCAGGATTAATATCCCTAAGAGTGGAAACATAGTGGAGATTATATATAGCCCAGGAATAGCGTACATCCTTGCTACATTAAAGGTTTAGAGCTGTAACTCCATATATACCGTAACCGCTATAAAAATCCCACACCCAGAGCTGTTTTTGTGATGTCACATTAAGTGGCATATCCATAAGTGAATTGTGGCCTTATATGGTTCACGTAAACGGCACATACTCCCGTAAAACATAGTTTAATTTGTACGGTACCATAGGAATTCTATGTACACGTTTACGGGAGCATCAGTACGTATCCACTTGCAAGTATACGGGAGGAGAGGGCCTCCCGTTTACGTGAACCATTTACTTGCAAGTGGATATCGGCCTTAAGTCAAAATGTCACCAACCGTCGCCGCCAAACATATTACTGTATTTTCGCGCACTAAGAACTTTGACACCTTTTCGCGCGGATTTAAATTCGCGCAGCAAGGAAGCCTCATGCCTTGTTTATGTAATAATTATAGGTTCGCGCAGGATTTAAATTCGCGCACATAGGGGTGTGCACGAAAATCGCGAAAATAAATACTGCGCGAACATTAATACGTTTACAGTATTATATCATCATTGTTAAAGAAAAATGTTAGCGCACTGTGCGCCTGGTATGGCGATTACGGTAGTAAGAGGCTTTGGGTGATTTGTGACCATATTTTAGTTGGCTCGCACTAGTTTAATATGGTATTTCGTGAGGATATTTCTGGAGTGTAAACCATTAATTTTGTAACAAGCAATTAACCAGCCCGTTCCAGTTTAACACCCCTATATATTCCTTCCAATATCACAAAGGTCATGCCTGAATTATATATCGAAGTAAGTTTAGTCAATGTCTTCGACTGCCCTGGAGCTATATAGAACCAACTTAGGCAGAGACTAAAACGATTAATAACCTCCATTTCGGGCATGCTGGTGCATAGCACTGGTTTTGCCTTGGGATTATAACCAAACAGTGCACCATATTCGGCTTTATATACATGTAGTGTCCGCGCCTCTAGATGATGATAAGAGGAAGTATTCTTCATATCAGCTTTATTTATTAAAATACCCCAAAGGGCAAAGGGAATAATTACATGAATCCGAGTGGATGGGATCATGATGGTACAATAGGCCTACACGTATAGTCACCAGTGTGGTCTAGATCTTAGAAGCCAGAGTTGGTGAGAGATCAGTATTGGGTGGTATATATAGGGACGCCGTAGCCATAGCTAGAATAGCACAGCAATATGGATAAAGGTCATAGATAAACTTGCATTGAGTTGTTTTCCTTTAGAAAAGTCGGACCACTCCAACTGCAAATGAAGGAATACATTAATGGCTTTAATGTTCAACTTGCCTCGAGGGATTTAGGTTTTAACTACAGCCTTATTATGAATGCTGTTTAGCGTATTGACTTCCGTTTATTCCCTCGCAAACTTAAGTCTGTATGCTGGAATGTCTAAGCCGTGGTACCTTAATGGAGAGTTAAAGCGACATTATATGGTATCTTTTGATCACTCATTTCCATTTCCTCTCATTTAATTTCGTATTTCAGCAAACACATTTGCGAAAGAACACAATATAAGAACAAAGGTTTTATAATTACTTTTCCAAACGGAGGTTGGGAGGTACACGGTAGCGTTGAAGGTTCCCTTAAAATATTTGAAATAAAGATTGGCCAACTGTAGACATTCCACGGTCCCAATTTAGTCACTTCTGGGGAAAGGTTACTACACTGATAGTTCCCTCATCAATACAGTAACAAGACTGTGAATGCCTAAGAACTACATTGCGAGTGAAGATTGTATCTGTTCACATTTGCTACTGCCCCCTGCAATTGTGGGATCGTTAGTGAATGTCATGGTCATTCGCTATGTAAATAAAAACTTTTGGATTTTTGTTGCGAACATATATGCAAACGTAGGTAGGTAGCGAACTGGGGTAGCGAACGTCTTTCATTTGCATGGTAACGTTCGCCTCAGTTCACTGGGCCGAGTGGAAGACAGCCAATTATCTCTGTTTTTCAACGCTTTTCAGCAAAAATAGATTAAAGTATAACATTACATCCAAAGAACACATCTTTAATTATTACATAAATTCCTGCTTTTTGTGATATCAGTTAATATATATATAGATAGCCTACTTATTATAGCAAGAGTACCGTAGAGTCATGTACAAGGTGGACTATACGCGTCGAGTAAGCCCAGGGCCAGGCTTACAAGCCTAGGCTTAGCCTATATTATAGTCCACCAAATACATTTGTTGATACTGAGGTAATCATGCTTTTATTCACAGCCTAATCTTTGAATAAAATTCCTTTTGCCTTACACTACTTACAGAGAGCATCCCAGGATTTCGACCGCTATATGACAGCACTGTCGCCCATCAGGACCAGCCCAGCACACCTAACGACCAATGGAAACTAGAGTCTCCCCTCCGCTACTGCCACTTGGCAGATAGCGAGCGAGGAATTGTGGACGCGTTGTTACGCGGGTGGTGCCCCCTACAGGACCTGCCTGCCATTAGCCCAAGGATCATCAAAGTCTTCATCAGCTCTACATTCACTGGTAAGGACGGAAAGTTGTTTGCTTAATATAATTTTTGCTTTTAATATCTAAAGCTGGCAAACAGTTAAATATATTCAGGCATTAGCAAACCCATATCTCTATACAACTTCTCATATTTTGTATTTTTTAAATCTTGCCATAGATGCCAACCGAAACATGCACTGGGAAGCATTAACATTGTTCACTAATCCAGATGTCCTTTTTGTCTATATCATTTGATGAATAACACATTCCAGTAACAAAGTTGACATTATTCTATAAACGTATAATATACAAATGCATTGGGGCCCTACTTGCTCTATATAGATATTTCCCGCTACAGTTAACCCTAGAGACTGATAATAATAATTCCTTGAGCACCCCTCCCCCTCGAGATATTCTTCCTCTCTCTTTCCCTCTTTCGTGTCATTCTTAATTTGGATCACATGGTTCTGCGCCAATTTCTATACACCGGCCAAACAAGAACAACCGTAACTAAATAATTCCATGAATATCATATAATTGTATTTCCTATATTGGACCAATACGATCATCCTCAAATTCTTCTTCTCCCATCCAGACATGTCAAATGAGAGGAACAGGTTAATGGAATCCATTTACCCGAAACTGAAGGCTTACTGTAGGGAAAGATATGGAGTGGAGTTCCAGGTAAGCAATTGATGATTGTTTTTATTTCCCAGATAATTCTCCATAAACCCCAAACTCCCTCAAATATAATTATTTTTACTGTCTTTACGATTTGATCCTGTATTAATTATAACTTCCCCGGGGAGACTGAAAAACGTCACCCATTATTTTCGGGAACCCAGGTAAAATAAAAGCTTATAAACCAACTTCTAATTTCCACTGATTCCCATTTGTGTATCGTTATTAATATGTATTTCTAACTGTTTCAATGTTAATTAATAATTGTGTTAAGAGTACTCCTGAGATGTGCAAGTAGATATGGTTTCATGTTATCCCCACCTTATCCTTCTACCCAGCCTTCTCAATAAAAAATAAACAAATACCCAAATCATTTACATTTCCCTCCACCCTTTAATCAAATTTAATTAAATCACAATCAATCCCATTTTATATCAATCTGTTCATTCCTCCCCCAAATATTTCATTCAAGAATTAATTGACGGGGTATTTGCATGATAGGTAGTTATTTAAAAGCTTGTTTCATGCTCGCATTGATTAATGAAAAACTGGCAAAATCTGAAAGATAAGCTATTTTGTATTTAAGAATAAGTCATAATTATGGTTATAGCTCATAATGTTCATTATTGAATATTCCTTATGGCATTGATAGGAATTATGCTTATGTAAGAACATTGGAAGCCTCTTACGATTATCGTTGTGGAAAAGGTCAGTTGGACCTATGCAAACAAAATAGGGTGAACATCTGAATTTACAATACAGGTTAAACTATGGAAGTCAGCGTCACCAATCCTTACTCGATCACTACGTAAACTATTCCTTGCTAAGCTATTTCGCCTGGCTTAGGTAGGAAATTCCTACTGTAGGAATGAAAGATAGCATTGCCTGCAAAGGAAATGAAACAGGCTCCAGGAAATTTGATATATTGAATCATAATTGTGACCTGCTCTGCGAAACCGGGTCTTATGTGCTTAGATATGAAATGTAAAATGTGTTTTAGGACATAATATGCTGCAAAAATTATGTTGATATGAAAAACAGAAACCATCATTTTCAATAAATTGAATAATATATAGCCATTTTTCTTAAAATTTAAGTAATTCAAATCTGTTTTCAGTATCTTAATCATCAGAAAATTCTGTTTTGACTTTATTTAAATTTGAAACAATTTGATGGCATATAGGTTTCCATGGAAACCAGAATCCTGTTAAATGTCATTATTGATGATTTGGACGTTCCATTGAATTCATGGTTACCATGGCAACAATAACAACATTTTCTCCAAAGTTTTCAGCCACGCTATAATCTGTGAAAAATTTCATTTTCAATGGTTTTTTGAGTAAATTTTGTGTTTTTAACAGTTTTCCTGTTAAATAATGCCCCTAGGGGTATCCAAGTAACAACCTTTAAGACCCATAATCGCAGAGCAGGTCACAATTATTACTTTAACCTAGCTTATGCAAATCCCCTGTCTTTATCTTTATCCCATATAAACTCCCCATGTGTGTACATGTTGTCAACATTTCAACCTTACTTATAATTAACATAATCAGCCATTAGATATGCGTTGGGGCATTCCTTCCCAACTTGATCTTGAAGAAGAGGCGAAGAAAAGCAAGGATGGAGTCGTAAGTTGTTGTGTACAGAAGCTTATAGAGAGTGTACAATTCGTAGTAGAACCAATGCTGTATACTTGTATAGATAGTATGGAATATATTCTGCATCCTATCATTCACCCATATTTTGCATCCTATCATTCACCCAACTAACACTATGTGACATTGGACAATTAGGTCATCAATACATTAATGTTCAAGCATGTTTCAAAACTCAATTAAAAAATATTTGTATATACATGTGTAGTAAAAATGTGGGACATTAGGAGGCGATCATATGAAAGAAACATCTGTTTCGTAATCAGGGTTTATTTACTCTCAACAAACAACTGACCAGTGGTGATTAACTCGGCACGAGCAGCGATGCTCTCCGTACCCACAAGGTGGTGTAACGACGTGCGATCTGCTCGACTACCACACATATAATTTGTATAATGTTGAGATTATTGAATACATGCAACTTGTAATTAAATAATTGCAAGGCTGCGAAATATGTTCCATACATAGGTTGTGCATAGTAACTTAGACATGGTATACAAGCCTGTTTTGCTTTATGACTCTTTTCTACTTGCGAGACTTCCAAGGAAAATGAAATGTGGAGGTGAAGGGAACTTTCCTATTTGTTCATAACGTGTAATGAAGACTTTCCCAACTAATTGCTTTAGATGATGGCTTCATATCTTACCGCTGAAATCCAACTATATGACTTTCAATTATTGTTTCTTAGATTATCGAAGGCATATGCGTTTGTTTCAGTTGTTTCAACATCTCACGAATAATTCACGCTCCTTCAATCAACTCGTTAGTTCACCGGTATCAATCATACACTGAGCGCTATATTGCTTCTGATAACGCTTACAGCTGCGCTTGCTGCTGTTTTGCTATATATGTAGGTTGTTAGGGGAGATTCCAATTATCCATTATCCACATATTGTATATAGTATGTATATATAAATTATTGTATAGTAGAAAACGTAAATACTTATATCCATAAAATTAAAAATATTTCAATTAAATCAAACATACAGTTTTTTTTAAAAAACACCTTCATATGTAAGTGAGTAGGTTCCATAATTTCCATCAAAAATTGAATTATGACTTTTAGATTTAAATTTCATTTTTAGTAACTTTGATATAATACTATGTTAGATACGTCCCCTAGGGAGCAGCCTTACTCCCACTTTATAGTCTATAGTGGTCTACAAATCACTCAATATCTTTAAAGGCCCTTTGAAAATACATTGGGACAGTTTTCCTATTTAATCATGCTTTTAAAATATATAAATTTGTGGTTTTGCTTTGTAAAGGTGGTGGACATGCGATGGGGGGTGCCATCCGATGCTTGGAAGAGCCATGCCACTGCTGAGCTGTGCCTGGAGGAGATCCGGAACTGCGTCAAGGATTCAATAGGACCGCACTTCATTGTAAGACCTTCATCTCTCTTTCCCTCACTATATATATAGAGAGAGAATTTTTATTCAGTAAATACATTTTACAGAATTGGACGAATACATCTATATTCATTTTTCATGATATTCTTAACTCCCTGGGCTTTGGATCACATAGTTCTTCACCAAGTTTATACACTGGCCAACCAAGAACAAGCTTAACTAGATAATTCCATTATATTATAATATATTGTATTTCCTATATATATGGTTGCATGGGAATGTATGTATTAATGATTGGTGGATATTCTACAATTCTGTATAGTAATACGAGAATTCTCTATACGGTTTCTTACAGTCTGTACTATAATTGCTTGACATTCTATGTTTCATACCGTAGGACCATTGAAGTCTTTAATTGCTTGATATAAAAGTTCCTTCAAATAAATAACTGATCAATTTGCATTAATGAAGTTAAACTAGTTGCACTCGGAGCCCTCTGCAACAGTAGATTTAGTGAAGGGATCTGGAAGGGGTATTTTATGCATCAATATATAAATATTCTGTTACAAAATCATATATTTGATCATCTCCATCAGGCCTTCCTGGGGCAGAGGAATGGATACCGTGCGTTACCGGCAATTATTCAGATGGTTGTGTATGAGTCAATACGTAAAGCCCTGAGAGACATGGATATAGACGTGTCCCTGCTAGACCAGTGGTACCTCAAAGACTCCAACTACCAGCCTCCAGTCTATATCCTCCAACCTATAGATCTAATACTAGGTAAGTCAGCTCCCAGGGTGTGTGGGCTATATAGAGTGTCATTAGTCATTGTGTGTATACAATACATACATACATACATACGCACATAAATACATACATACATACATATATACATGTATATAATATGTATGTATAGATATACATGTATGTTTGTCTGTATGCGTGTATAATTATATATTAAATTATGTGTGTATGTGTACACATGTATGTGTTGATGTGTATCCGTGTATTATTGTATAAATTTGTATATATGCATGTATACACATGTATGCATAGTTATGTGTTTGTATCTATGTCATATTATATTATGGTTATTTCTATGCATACATAACATGTATGCGTTCCAGGAAAATAAGTCGCAAGTCGCAGAAATGATATTTTTTAAAGTATATGCCCTTCTCTGAATGTTCTCAATTTTGAGGTGCTTAGCGCTGGTCGTAGCATAAATATATGCACCAAATTCCAAGACTGTGTATTGAGTATAGCTATGTATAGCTATGTATATCAGAGGCCATTCTATAGGGTATATTAAGCTACTTTACTAGTAATTGTCCACCCAAAAGTATTGCAAACGGTTCCTTCAAAAGAAATATATCAAACTTAAAATATAGAAATACTTAAATGTCCTACTGTCCTAAATGTCCTACTGTTAAGCGTAATTAGAATCGGCTTGATCTCATCTTTTCAAATATGATGATATCTCCAAATCCATTTTATGCGAAAAAAAACGGAGACCACACCACCAAGTCCACTGGTGGTCAGCATTGAGTGGACATTTGGCGGGGTTGTCACTGCAACCACCATCACATGGGGTCCAGGTTGATTCCGCAGCCAATATAAATACATATTAATTGATATAATATGAGTGTAATTTAGGTATCTAGATAGATGTATATATGTGAATGTATGAACATGTATTAACGCATGGTAGTGTGTATTTATATTAGTATCAATAGAATAAATACACAATCTTAATACATAATGACATGTTGATTGTAGGTGATGACCACAGCCCCTGGAGTGAGATTAACAACCAGTTGGATGAACAGCTTTTAAAGGGAGCAGAAGTATGTGTCAGTAAAGGCGAGATAGAGCAGATTGTGCTTGACAGGCTCAAGGCTTCAGGTGAGAACACATTCACAATTAGGTTGCAATTTAAGGAATAGAGCATTAGCTGCGAGGCTTTTGCAGGGAGAGATATAATGTGTATCCCATTGATCCAAGCATTTGGGATGGCCAGTAAGATCAAAAGTTTTATACTAACATTATGCCTAGCCAGATGTATTGTGTATATTATTATTTCTGTTTCACAATTTAATTTAAGGTATAGTGGCTTTCATGCAAATCCATCGAGGGAGCAAGAATATTGTATGTTGTGATATGCTTGCATAAAGAACTAATTCTAATCCTCCTTTCCTATTCATTTATATACAATTTTTGATAACCCGATGGTATATAAACTACCAATACAATATAAGATACTTTGTTTTCAACAACATAGTTTAGAGAATAAGGAGAACTATCTCGAGAAAACCTGCAGTAGCAATGAACTCTCATGGTTTTAATGTCTTTACCCATTACATATATACATGATTATAAGTATGAAACCTTAAATTGGGTGATATTGATCAATTCTCTAGATGGCGTAATTAAGACAAAAGTCATATTATTGAATCACTTATTCAACCACATCAGATTCATTTTCTTTTGATTTTCCTTTCTACAGTTACTGCCCTAGAAGTAATGGAAGCGTTTGGATCTCTCCCAACTGCTGAGGACAAGAACCGCAACATTCTCTCTTTCATGAGAACCATCTCGGACATTGAGTCTAAACTGGACAGGGAATCAGCAGCCAGCTACACAGACCAATTTATCGATAGCCAGGGAGTGAATAAAGCCTGCACTAAGGCAGTAAACTGCCTTAAGAATCAAGTCAGAAACACGCTAGATGCTGATAACATATATGAAGGCAGCATCCAGTGGATTGACCCTTGTGGAGTTGATCCCGTTGGCCATGACGAGTACCTGGATCAACTTTGTATTAATTTCTATGGTAAAACCAGGAACCTTATTGATATGAATCTCAAACTTCAAGAGACGACACCAAAGGATGAACTATATGAGGATGTGTTACACCATTGGACAATGTGTAAAGAGAAATGTGAGAAGTTCATGGGGAGGGAAGATGTTCTGGATAAAATTCGGGACTATATTCTCAATATAACTGAAGAGCCTTTGATTCTTCATGGTGAAAGTGGTCATGGTAAAACGTCTATCATGGCAAAGGCAGCAAGCTCTGTTCAACAATGGCTGTTAGAAGATGGGCGAAATATTCAGACAACAACAGTTGTGAGGTTTTGCGGGACATCTCCATCTAGTTCTGCCATCCGTACCCTTCTTCCTTCAATTTGTCATCAGACCGCTTATACAACTGACAGGTTCAGACATCTCATTCCAAACAGCTACAAAGGAGTTAAGAAGTACTTCCTTGACTTCCTCAGCCAGGGAGAGTTTAGAGGGCTTGTTGTTATCATCCTTGATGCTCTAGACCAACTCTCGCCTAATGATGAAGCTCACAAACTAGACTGGCTTCCAGCAAAACTCTCCAAGAACATCAAAATCATTGTATCCACCTTACCAGAGCATATCCTAAAGCAGCTGAAAGGTAAAGTTACAGACCCTGAGCGCTACATCTCTGTGGAGCCACTGGAGCAAAAGACCTGTGAGGATATATTGAGCAGCTGGCTGAAAAACGCAGGGAAAATGCTGCAATTCCGGCAATGGCAGGTTGTGAGAGAGGCCTTCAGAAGTTGCTCACTACCTCTCTTCATTCAGCTCACATATGAGGAGGTTATCAACTGGCATTCTTATGAAGAAGCAGAAACCTTATCTCTAACACATTGTGTCAAGAATAGCATCAATTCACTTTTTGACAGGCTTGAAGCTAAATATGGCAAAACACTGGTATGCCATGCTCTTGCTTATCTCACAGCCTCTGGAGGTCTCAGCGAGGCAGAAATGGATGACATCTTATCTTTAGATGATGTAGTCCTCAATAGTGTCTTCGTCTTCTGGGAACCTCCAATTAGGAGGACCCCACCAAATCTCTGGCAGAGAATCAGACATGACATCAATAGTTATTTGGTGGAGAGGGAAGATTCAGAAGTTGAAGTTCTCTATTGGTATCATAGGCAGTTTATAGAAGTTGCAAGGGACAGGTATCTTAGTGATACTGCACAGTGCAGATACATTCATAGAATCATTGCAGAGTACTTCATGGGAACCTGGAGCAGGACAAAGAAGAAACCATTTACATATGAACCTTTTCTTATGCAGAGGTTAGGAAGGACAGAGATGGAAGGTGAAGCCATTCGATATGTTCCAGAGCAACCACTAATCTACACAACATTCAGTACATCTAATCGCTTCAATCTCCGTAAGCTGAATCACCTACCAACACAGCTTGCTAAAGCTGGCAGGATTGATGAACTCAAGCAAGAAGTATACTTCAATTACGAATGGATCAGTGTCAAGCTTGAAGCCACATCAGTGCAAAATGTCATCGCTGACTACAACCTCATTGAGAATGACAAAGAAGTCATACTTGTCGGAGACGCCCTCAGAATGTGTGAGAGTGCCCTGACCATGGATTACAAGGCTCTCAGCGTGGAACTTTCTGGAAGGCTGCTACCCCATGCAGCTAAATTTGATTCCATCAGGACCCTGATCAGGCAATGTGACATAGCTGCAGTGTCTAAAATAGGTGTGGTACCTAATTGGCAGATCTACTCATGTCCAGGTGGTCCATTGCAGTACTTCTGTGAGGCGGAAGCCAGCATCAAAAGTTCAATTGATGTGACCACAATTGAGAGTGAGGATAGAGTGCTCCTGGCTGCCAAGCCTTTCCACAGCACAAGAATGAGGGTATGGGACATCACACAAGGTGAACCAAGACTTGATATTCAGTTACCTCCAGGTTCTAACATCTACCCAACCCGGGATGGACAGTTTGTGACACTGTTCAACAAGAATAAATCCCTGCAGATATTCAGGGTTGAGAGTGGGCAGATGTATGGAGATGTTCCCTTCCAACATGGCGCTATTCAGCAAATGGCTGTGGGTAATAAATATGCAGCATTCACATTCAAACAAGCAGTTGGACCATGTGTTGTGGATATTGAGGCACGTGTTGCAATCCACCGTTTCCAATACCAATCTGACTCTGTCACCATCAGTTCTGATGACCATTACCTTCTTTGTGGCTCAGGACAACTGATAGCATTCCATGAGTTCCCTCTGATGGAGAGAAAGTGCCTCATCCAAGCTCCAGATCTACCATTAAAACTGGCTTTCCACCAGCATGACTCAAAGAAGTTCTTTGCAATGTTCAAAAACAATGAAATCCGAGCTTACAAAATGGACCTTGTACACAAAACCAACAAAAACAAAGCTCTCATCCATGACATCGATCTCAAAGACTTTAAAATCAGCCATACAAACTCTATGCTCTTAGCAAGGGCCTTAAGGTGTCTATTTGTAGTGACCATTGACGACGCATGCCAATACAAGCTGAGATACAGGATAGATAAGATGCCCTCTGGTGTATTCCAGGAGAAATTATCCACTTTCAGAGAAGCAGGCTTCACCCCAGATGACAAGTTACTCATAGCAGCCAGACACACCTACTTAGGTGTATGGTCTGCTGACACAGGAGAACCACTTCGTCTTTTACAAACAGCTGTCAGTCCCATTGTCAATCTATTTACTTCTAGTATTGCTAACAAGGCAATCACAGTTCTTCAGGATAATACAATACCAGTAAGTATTTGTATTTAATCACTGTTCCTCTATAAAGACTTTTGGTTTGTTGCAGGGAAATCTATAGTGTCTTAAGATGGTTAATTTAGTATTCTAACCAGATATATAAAGAACTCTGAGACAGGTTTTGTCATGGTCATGTTTACTAATAAAATACTCATGGAAGCTATGTCGAAAGACCTTACTGGAATATACATAAGTCTTTCTATCATACAACTGGTGTCTTACTCATTTAAAATCATTCCGAAATGAATGCATATTAAATCTTTTTCAAAGCTAATCATTTCTATTATTGTTTCAGGTGTGGAATCTGGATAACCTATATGAAGACATCAACCATTGTAACTTCATAGCCAAGGGTTCCATTAGTTCCCTCGATGTATCCAAGAGAGGTACAAAGGTGGTAGCATGTGGCTCCCAATACTGTGAAGCAAGAGTTCTAAACCTTGACACTGGTGAAACCGAAAGAAATATTGTCCACTCGGAAGAGATTGGGAAATTCATCCAAAATGTCCGAATCTCTCCACAAGGGATGTACTGTGTTACAAGATGTGAAAATATGGATATTGAGGAGTACCAAAAACCATGGGATTTACTTTATGAGGACAAACTCTGGAATACCTCAACTGGTCATCTTGTCTTCCAAACAACACGCAGTCACACAGTCATCTTCAGTGAGGAGGATGACAAGATTGTGTTCTTTAGGAACAGGAATTATAGTCTCTATGACTTCTCTGTTAACTCGTATGAAGCAGTTTGCTGTCATACAATAACTGGTAAGACTGAGAAAATTGAGCTACCTGAAGGTGAACTCATCGGTACGCCTGTGATTGTGGACTCTAGTCGATACCTGGTGACCTTAATACAACAACCTGCAGACAATAACTCTAACAAACCCAATCCCAGTAAAATTGTTCTCTGTGTCTATAGCTTTGAAGGGGAGTGGCATGGAATCAAGGAGTTGGAGTTACATCACCTATGGTCCGGGGTGGAACCTAATGACTCATTCCTCTCTGTACAAGTTATGAACAGGGACAATCTGTTAGTTATCTACAGGAAAAACAACTCCAATCCTTTACCATATTACTCGGATGGTCAAGTAGATTTCTCCTCTCCAAATAAGAAAGCTGCTTTGGTCTTTCACCTGCGACAAAATCTCCTTATAAGGAGATTTGAATCCATCCTGGCAGCAGATACTGATGTCAGCAAACTCCATCCTTCCAGGAACCTTTCAATCATCATGGACAGTCAGTTTAGATTCTTTGACATTGTCCTCAATGAATTCCAGCACCAACTGAAATTGCCACATGGTATTCTTACAACATCGGCAACCCTTATCCTTGATGGTCGGTACATTGCTGTCATCTCACAGAACAAACGTGAAGTACTCATCTTCAGATGCAAAGACGGCACACAAAAGTCCAGATTCTTTGTCCATAGCTTTGCAACATGTATCAATGTTGGTGGTGATGACCGGACCCTTATTATTGGCTGCGCAGATGGACGAGTCATGGTCTTGACCACCTTATTTGACCATCCTGACCCTATTGGAGAATTAGTTGGAGGACTTGGAAGTAGGAAGTTAAGAAGAGGATCCACATTGTCTGGAGGTGATACATCGGGAGTGTTACAAACAGACAAAAGGAACATAAACATCACCAGGGCACAGCTGGAGCAGTTGTCAGTCACCAAGAACCACCTGCACCAGGAAAAGCTGAGGAAACCTCCCTCCTTCAAGGCAGTAGCTACAGGAGTAATGATCAGCCAGCGGCATCAGAAACGCTCTACTTCCAGGGCGTGTGTTATACAATAGTGGAACAGACATAAGAACATAATGTGTACAACCTAATCTTATGCTTGCAAATCTATAGGTACGATAACTGCACACTAGCAATTGGGCAATTTTGTTGGTAATTGCATCAGTGGTGAGATACTTCAAGAGAGACCTAATAGTATCAAACTCAGTCCAAAATCTTTCTTTCCATGTGATAAAACCTCATGATATTGTGAGTTGTATTTTATAGTACCGACTCCACTAGGAATTGGAGCTTAGCCCATGAAGGGAGATAGTTATAGGAGTAATGATGGCATAGCACCAGGGCTTGTGTTATACCAAAGGACAATAGTTCCAATTTCAAGTATACATGTTATGAACATTATGGGAAAAGTGGGAACCTAAAACAATTGAGTCATTTGCTTCAACAGAGAGACTTTACTAAATCATTCTCTTCATACATCACGAAAACTTCATAATGGAAAGTTGCATTTCATAGTACAAATCTACAATGAAAGTGTCATATATATTTAACAATATTATTTCTAATGCTTGACGGGTAAGGACCCAGATATATACAATTAACGTTGTGGCTTCATAAATATATTAACAGTATGGACAATCAAGATTCCCTGAAAACCATTTCCCCCAAGCACACACATATATATATAATTATATAGTCACGATATCATATATAATAGTTAGTCCCATGGTCTGAATAGGAATTAACTTTAAAGTGTTTTGATTCAATTCTGAAAAAAAATATAAATTTCCTAAAATTCAAGGTGGAACTACCTAATAAACAAACTTATCGAATAATAATGAGCTACTTCAACGCATTCGTTATCAGAAAAGACGAAAAGAAATAATAGTAACTAGAACAAATAACCATTTTACCTTCACAGACGATTCTAACAAAACGCAATTAACAGTGATGATATCATTGGAAACTAATGATTATTAACAGTTAGCCTATTAAAAATATTATATATGTAATTAACCAGTCGTTATAATATACTTCATCTTGCTAAACTTTGAAAGTTGTGAAGGAGATTCCATTCCATGTTCCATTTGTCAGAAATATCTGAACGCAAGGGATTGATATTGTATGACAGAGCAAAATGATAAGTTATTATTACGAGTTATCATCATAGGGAAGTAATCCCTTATCCCACCATTGAAATCCCCAAATACTATATGGCTATATAATTCGACAGGGTTTTTCAGATTGCCTTGTTTAAGTACAGATAGAAAGTTGCCAAGGGCATCTGTGATATTGTTGAAATATGTATGAATGCAACAGTAAACACACAATCGTTTAGCCCAAGGTTATATGACTTTTTCATGCTTCTTAAGTTGAATGTTAGTATACTTATCGGAAAAAATCATATTAATGTGTTTTAAGTTTATGGGCACATACTAATATTGAAGTATTAATATATAATGACGTCTAGAAAAAGCTCGCTCTTGGGTGTACAGAACTATCAAATCAGACTTTCAACCAGGACTTTTGATTCAATCATGACCCCATTTACTGCATATATATATAGGTGTTAATATCTCATTAAAAGTTGACACAAAGTACAATACAAATACATTACGACGTTTCGTGATATGGTTTTTTATATGAGGACCCAACTTGTTATATGGATTTAACTGTGACAACCCGATGTTTTATATTCTAAATAAACAATATAACATTGTTTACAATGATGTGTCACGTGTTCCTATTAATTTGAGCGCCTAACATTAATCAATTTTCTAATGAATGGAAGTCGAAAATAGAGACAATGACTAATTTCTTTTTATTCATTTTTATTAACAGAAACTACAACTTCGCGGCGTCGTCACAATGGCGGTCTTACTGCCGTCTGCCTTACACACTAGGATTGATATGTTATGAATTAATATGGAATATAATGTATGATGACATTTGTGTTAGTAGTGATCCTTGATGATAGGTTCACATATTGTAGATCGAGGGGTTGGGAGTTGAAGAGGTGGGGGTGGGGGTAGGGGTAGAAGTGGTCTTGTGTGCGGTCTTGTTCTATAGCCACTTCATAACCCACCTCATTCCCAGGATATCATTCAGTCAGAAAACGTTCTAGCATTGCAAACAAGAATAATGCGGCAACCTCATTGTTAACATTCAGATTAGTATTTCATCGCTGACCATTATTTGAAGATATCAGATGTGTCTAATTAAGTATGTTTGAACTATTTGAGACTTAATCTTGTTAGAGTGCACTCCTGGAAATAGAGATCTCAATTGGCCCGCCAAGGATAGCTATTTTAACCCATTTAAACCGTGACTTTTTAAATGTATCTGATTATTCTGAAATTTTGGTAGAAAGGTACCAGACGTCCTGTGAGTACATGGGAAAAAATTTGGAAATTTCTAAAAAAGGGTTGCTAAGATACAGATTGGGTCGAAAACGACCCCTAGAGGCATATATGGGGGTCAGGTGATAACATTTCTATTAATGTGGTTACTTAAGGGCAAAAACTGTGAATTTTGTTGCAGAAGCACCAAATTTGGTAAAGAGGTAGTTCTTTTGATTTCCTATCATTTTGGAAGAGTCCACATTCTGAAATATGAAATCGGTTGCCATGGGAACCTGTTTTATGGTAGAAAATGGAGTTTTAGGCAAAATTGCCATATAATTTGAAATAATAAACGTAAAAAGGTAAGCAGATATTCATACAAAAGGTCTATTCATAGAGAATCTGATAATGTCCGTTTTCCAACATTTTGATACATTGATATTGCTATGGCAACCATTTTAAGGTGAAAATGGGCTTTTTAAGGGAAAATGGCCAAATAATTGCCATATAATTTGCTCTATTGAACATACATTAGTAACCAGGACCTCATATAACAGTTTTTAGGATGCAGAATTATGTTTTCCAGGGTTTTGCAAATTTTGTTACCATAGCAACCACATTTATCCTTAGATTCAACTGCTTTAGGCTTATCTAGCTTAATGATAATACAGGAGGATACAAGGAGTGGAGAGAAATCTTTGTCTAAAAAAGATATTCATTTCCATTTGAAAATATAGTTAAAAGATGGATTTCATTTGTGCAGTGTTTTATATATAGTATCTGGTTTCCATGGCAACCGCCAAAAAGCAGACCAAAAAGTCAGAAAAAAAGCATTTTAGTGTCCCATTTTGATACTTTGGTCAGGAATGGCACCAAACATGGGAATAATGATGGTACTGATTTTGTGGCAATTATATATTTGGCCATTTTCCGTTAAAAAGCCTAATTTTTCACCATGAAAAAGGTTGCCATGGCAATGAAAATAAGTAAAACGTTAACAAAATGGATAATTTTGAATTCTCTATCAGTAGAGCTTTCATATGAATATATTTATGAATGTTACGTTTATTAGTTAAAATTATATGGCTCTTTTCCCCCTAAAATGCTATTTTTCATCTTCAAATCAGTTACCATGGCAACAGTTTCTAATTTTAGAATGTCGAACCTTCCAATATAATAGATTATTTTAAAATCTACCCTCTATACCAAATTTGATGCCTTTGTACACAAATTCCCATTTCTTTTCTTGGTCAATGCCATGAATGACTTTTCATGCCCCTAGTGTAAGTTGATTATAATTTGGTTGCTATGGCGACTAAAGCATTCAAAACCATGGTAATCATACGCCACATGATTCGGCATCAAAAAACCTTTCATATGAGGCCCTGTTTACTGATGTATGTCCAATAAAACAAATCTTATGGCCATTTTTTGGGCATTTTCCCGTAAAAAGCCAATTTTCACCTTTAAAAATGTTGCCATGGTAACGACAATATATAAAATGTATTTAAACCAATATTTGCAGATTCTCTTTTAATAGAGCTTTCTTATGAATATCTACTCATCGATCTACATTGATTAGTTCAAATCATATGGCTCTTTTAAAAAAATATGTTATTTTTCAATTTAAATCAGTTGCTATGGCAACCGATTTCATATTTCAGAATGTAGACCCTTCCAAAATGAGACAGAATAAAAGATCTACCTCGGTTCCAGATTTGGTGATTTTTTCACAAAATTTGCATTGACTAACCCTAATATTAGCTGCTCAGTCATGGTCAGTAATATTGAGATTTTTTTACCCCATATATGCCCAGAGGGGTCGTTTTTGACCCAACCTTAAACAAACTTAATTATTTCTGTATAAAATTTTTATAATTCTAGTTTATGTTTGAAAATGAAAGTCTGGGGTATTGGGTAGTCCATTCTATGTAAGTTTTTTCTAAAATTACCTAGTATAATGCAATATTTAATCATCTTTAATCATCTTTTCTGCTTAAACATCTTTCTTTTGTAGTAAGCAGACAGCAGTGATGGTCACATGACCTAAAATAGCCCGTTGTCAATGGCAACACTAGTTATGCAATGTAGAGGGGCTAAACTTCCCACACATCTCATAATCATTACATATTTTATTTGATTTCAATATAATAATGCTCATGAAAAAAGCATCTTACATGGGTCGAAAACGACCCCTATAGGCATATATGGGTTAAAAAAAGACTATTTCAGTTCGTTCATTCATCATAAATCTATTGGGAGGCAGAGTACAGTAAAATGTTGATAATTAGAGTGCAGATGAAATACATTCTTAATATTGAAGCAAATAATGTGGGTGGGTGGTTGGGTGGGTAGTATAGGTGATTCAAGATACTCAGGCGACTTATCGGACTATATTGAAATATAATTTGATATGGTAACACGGTGAGTAAAGAACTTGGATAGTGTTTTTCAAAAGTTCAAATATTCGATATAAACCATGATCGTATGAATGACTGAAGCATTAAAAGGCAGAAGAGTCTTTACTCAAGCGATGTGTACTGGAAATATTCGCCCTGAAGATAGTGGGATAGGTATGGGGCATGTTGACGGGGGCAGGAATTGGGTGAGTAAACCTTCTCTGGTCATATTGCGGGGCAGGCAAATAAACCCTCTCGAGTAAAAGTATGTCCCAGGTCTACTACATTGCCCTACAATATTCTGTCACAGAGGACCAAAAGTATCCTTATGTATATTTATAGCACCTTGGTAGCTTGTGTCGATCATTTAAATTTAATGAATTTCTCACATCTTAATCAAATAGATTTGAATTTTTATTGATACTCTTGTTTGAATTCATTTCAAAATGACTAAATTTGAAGATGCACAAGTTTTGATCAGTGGTCAATGTTGGCAATAACGGAGATTTAAGAAAAGGCAAAAGAAATGGGGGTATGCAAGGATTTTGTATCTAGATAATTCCTAAAAGATAAAGGAACTGAAGGAATTCATAATCATAACTGAACATGCTGATTTTTGTTTTCGGTTCAAACAAGTAAAAACCAGGAATAAATACCGTCGAGAAATTAAAGACACGGAAAGCAAGGAATACAATGACCGGTATATTGAATATAAAAAATGTCGATGAAATAGAAATGCCTCCAAGGAAAAAAGAAATTGAAGAAAGAGAGTCATGATAAGAATATATGTGGCTCGGTAGAGGTCTAGGAACAAACTGGGCGTAATCAAGACATTTATCTCATGAATACGTTCGGTATGCAGACACAACACACAACCATTTTAAATCCCAAGTTTAAACAAACAATCCCGCACACTTCCCTCTTTACATCACCAAATATGCATTCATACCTGTTGTAAGGAATGTAGACCGAAGCCATTTTAAAATCAACATCTATTCCCTGTACGCATTGGCATTTCATATGAATTTATTCAATATTTTTTATCGATGGGTTACATACATATATGCATGCTTGCATATATTGAAACTGGCGCTTTTCACGTATGCGTGACCATGCACCTTCCGGTTGGTGTCTTCCGGCTGACAGAAGTGTGTCAATGATGATCAACATGTCTGTCCTACCTAGGACAAGTGTGTTGGGTTAGGGCAGACCATGCAGGGCATTGCTTAATTTGTTTAGTGCCCAGTCGTAATTTCCATCTGGAAAGACAAAATGCCACAATCAAGCAACTTCAAGGCATTCGGTGTATTTCTTATAGAATGTCTTTGTCCTCAAAAGGACCTTAAATGAAGTTTATAATATTATCATAAAGGTGTCAATCTCTACAGGACATAACTTGTTTCTTTCGTCATGGATACATATTTAATCGATTACCAAAGTAGGCTGAAGAGGGTTATGATATGATTCACGTTTTGCACCGCGCTAGATCTTGAGTTTGTATTTCATATTGTGTTCAGTATGTCCCTTTTAAAATTCTAAAGTGTATCAGGATATTCTTCAGGTGGCGAACAGAATAATATTACATTTAATATCTGTGGGTTAACGTTCTAGAGTAGGATCATAGGACATATTTCGGGGTAATATGCAAGACATGAAAATATAACTCAATGTATCCTGCAAAAATGCCAATAGTATGAATCCATCCTAAGGAATTAAAAAGGAGTATTAAAATTAATGAATGAACCATCAAGAGAATGTCCTCACCTCACTCGGTTTCTTCCAAACTATGTGTGAGTATTTGATTAGGTTGCTTATACATTTTAATTTCCTTATTTAGTCGGATTTCATCGCACCTTTCCACTCATCCAACTTTTTATCCCACTTTAAGTGTCAAATAAGGACTTATTGAAAAATATATGGAAAATGCACGTTGATAAACTTTTATTGCCACAACAACAGAAGTTTGCTTTTTTACTTAAATCATGAGTAAATTGGTAAAAGATTTTGCCTGTCGTTATAGATGAGAATACAGCTTTAATCAAACATATTTTGTTTCCCGCTGGAATTCTTTGTGATAGATGACACCCAGGACATAAAAAATGCCTCTTTGACAATGCTATGCATGCTGCATGTCCTGCGATAATTTTGTACTTTTCTCCACACACACAACTCCAAATCAAGAAAAGGTGCATAAGAGACACATATAGGATGTTCTTGGCCTGATCAGGTTGTTGACTTTTGGATTAAGGGTTGAGCTTGGTTGTAATCGGATGTCAGGACACGGAGCCTTCGCCGCATATCACCAAAATTCAGGAACCAGCTTATTTAATCCGGCCTCTATAGAGGGCGTAGGCGTAGGGGATAATTGTCGTCTGCCACAATGTCATCCGCCAACAAACCCTGAAAATTTGACTCATTTTTGATAATTTTTGAAATCACAGGTTATGAGACCATAACTTTGCGAAGCAAAATAATTGTGTGACCTCATTCAGACAAAGGACTCCGCTGAAATAAAAGAGAAATCTAAAAAAACATCTAAACTCACAAGACCAAAAGGGTCGAGTGGAAATCCTGAGGTCTATAGGATTTTTCAACCCTATATGACCCACTCATTATGTGTTAGAATGACTGCACCAAGGCACTTGTCTGACCCGATCCATTTATGAATCAAACTTTCTATGCTAGATCAACACTGATGAGACTTCTTAAATAAGTGTGTGGGGGAAGGGGGGAGGGGGTCACTTTTGAACAGTTTGCACCAGCCTTAATACCATATGTGAACTACTACGGGGCATATCCCAGTACAGTCTATAGTTTTATTCTACAGTTTTGTTCTATCCCTTTCCAACCGATCAGAAAATCCCTTGATTGAAATATAGAAATTTACGCTATTACTCTTGATTCTGATCTCCTCGATCACCTTCCATTTTTGCGCCTGTGACTATATGGGCACACCTATCTTTTTCTTAAAATGAAAGAATCATTTATGCTCTATTTGGGTTAACGTTGACCAGTCCAACACGCCCAGGAGCACAACATTGCAACAGAAATACGTTTTGTCAGAGTAGGCCTCAGAAGTGAAATAAAATGGAAATTTTGAGACAGATGGTAAAGGAAATAATAATCGAAGGATGGCAGAACAAAGAGGGATATTCTACAGTAGTCCAGCAGCCAAATGGGTATTTTTGGGTGAACCCGGCTCTGGAGGTCCCACAATGGTTTTTTACTGATTTTATACCTTTGGACCCTGGAGAATCCAAATCCGAAGAGTGCCAAGCTGTAACCCTTGAGGGTTTTGAGAAATTCAAGATGGCTGCCATGACCTATCCCCAAAACTACCATTATCATGTTTCAGCTCATAATTCAATAAATAATAGGAGTAGGAAGACAATTCTTGCACCAAAATGCTCCCTGAAGTATGTACAAACTACATACATAGTTTCATCAATCAATGAAACAAGCTAAATTAATAATAAATTCATTTATTTGACAATAATGGCCAAAAAATGATTTTTTGGGGAAATTTCCATGTTTTTTCCTCCATTCAAAAACTTTTAGAATTCAATTATATCCAGTACTTATTTACTAATACAATGAAGGACATGAACAGTTAATTCAGCCTGAGAAGTATCAATTTTTAATACAAACTTACTTCAAAGTGTACTACAATATATCTACTCATCGTGTGGTGGCCCTGGTATTTCATCCTCCTCATCTTCTACTATCCTGGTATTATCATTTTGGCATGTACCTGCCCCTTCACAATTGCAGAACATGGTGCATGGGAGCCTTGCCTATGAACAAGAGCATCTAGCAGACTTACATTTAGTGTTACAGTGAAATTGGTACTTTCTGGGTGTGGTCACGTTCTTGCAATGCAAGCAGTATCAAGTCAGAGGGCTTATGAAAGGGATTTTGATTTTCTCAGGAAGGTTACTATGGAGGAAGGTTGTCCAGAGTGGAATGGATTTAATAGTTCATTGAATAGAGATGAGGGGCATGCTGCCAAGTGCCCGACCAGCTGTGTCTACACTCCATTGCTCAATATGAAGCCCTCAGACCCAGATACAATGCTCACTGCCATGGTAGAAGCTGAGAAACTAACTAAGGAGACTGGGCAGGATATTGTTGTACTGACATGTGACCAACAGCTATATAAAGTAGCAGTAAGTATAGTATGGGTATATCCAGATCGATTTCAAAACTTTGTGTTACGTCTGGGTGGGATGCACTTCCTTATAAATTTCATAGGCTGTGTTGGAACCCTCATGGCTGAGACAGGATTATCTGATGTACTGGATGCAGCTTTCGGTGGAGTATCCCAGATGCTTTTGGGGAAGAAATATCCTCAAAACTATTGTGCATTACGTATGGTAACAGAGGAACTATTGTGCAAATTCATGCCACAGCACACAGATCCTCAAAGTTTAATGAACCACTTAGAGTGCCTAGCAAATAGGAGCAGGACAACTAAACTTTGGGTTGATTCGCTGATAAAACCTGTGTTGCTAATGATGCTGTTTAGCAGAGCAGAAAAGGAAGGTGATTGGCCTCTCCACTTGATGGCGGTAAAAGAAATAATTCCACATTTTTTCGCTGCTGGCCACCACAATTATGCCCGATATGGGCTGTATTATCTTCGATCAATCCAAGCACTGCCAAATGATGTACTTGACAGATTCCTCAAGGGAGAACATGTGACACATCATAATCCAGGTACATGGAATGGAATATGGACAGACATGATGATTGAGACTACATTCATGAGACATGGGAAGGGACCAAGTGGAATGATTGGTATTACACTTAAGCCAAAAACTCTGACCACTTGGGCATTAAGCCACCATATTTGCAGTGTATTAGCAAATGATATCCAACACATGACCACCGAACAGAAACACAAGGAAGAACTCAAAGGCCGCATCAAAGCTGATGCAAATGATCATCTCAAAATCAAAGAGAAATTGGAAATAGCAATTGATCCTCTTGATCCCTCCAGCCATCCAAAGGACAGTTTAATTCAAATTGTGAATGGCAGAATTGGAAATCAAGAAGTGAATGTCGACAAAGCTGTGTCTATTGGCCAGAAACTGATGAAAAGATATGAGGACTCATGGCTAGGTGGCTTCCATGATGCCATTTCCAAAGAGGTGCAAACAATGACCATCATGAAAAAACACATCCAAGTTGGTTCAGTGAAGGTGTATGACACAAATCTGATATACTCAAGGATCATAGGTCTGCAAGCCTCAGGATGGGAAATAGATCTAGAAGATGTTTTCAAGTATGAACTAGCACCAATGCCCACATCAATGTTCACAGATTCAGGTGAGATGAGAATTGCAAAGAACAAATCAGCACTAAAAAGAGCCCTACAGGTGGAAGTTCCAATAAGGACAGTTACTCGCACAGATTACAAAATAATAGATGGCTCAGCAATTCTGTGGGTGGTTCATTGGCCTACAAATGGAAATGTTCAGGACTTGATAGAAAACGTCCTGAACTACATCTCTCATCATGTTAAAGACTCCAATGTATACTTCATCTTTGATAGGTACATAGAATATAGTACCAAGTGTAGCACAAGATCAGCAAGAGGAAAGGAAGCAAGTCAACAGTATAGACTTTCAAATCAAATGCCATTGCCACCACAAAAAGTGATCCTCACTAATGCATATAATAAAAGCCAGCTGATAGAGCTCATCATAGAAGCCATCAAGTCAAGAAAAGACACCATTACACATGGGAAAAATAAGCTCATTGTAACTGGTCCCAGGCCAGTCCCCATTGAAATATGTGGTGGCATTCTCATCTACAGGCACGATCTCAAGACCCTACAAGAGGAAGCAGATGTCATCATTGTTCAACAGATGTTGTCCATAATAGAGGAAACACCAACATCACGGCCAACCATAAAGGTCATCTCTGATGACACAGATGTTTTTGTCCTACTGTTGCACTTCTTTTTGGAAAAAAGGCTGACTTCACAGCTAATAATGGAAGGGACTGCAAAGGAGAGGAAAGCTATCAACATAGGTACAACTGCAATGAAGCATAATAAGATCATTCCTCACCTTCTTGCTGCCCATGCCCTGTCAGGTTGTGATACAGTTGGAAAAGGGAAAGTGGTCAAAGTACTTCAGAAAGGCAAAGGATTGCCAAGTCTTGGGGACAAAAGTGCAACAAGAGCAGACATTGTTCAAGAGGCAACAGCCTTTATGGCTGCTTGCTATGGTTTCCCAGATGCTTCTACATGCCATGAGGCAAGGTTCAGAGCTTGGAAAGGGAAAACCATGCGTGCAAGCCTGGTATCAGCACCTAAACTGATGTCATTACCACCAACAAAGGAGTCCTTTGAGCAAAATGTCCTGAGAGCTCATATACAAACATGCATTTGGAGGAACTGTCTAGAAGTAATGCCACCTGATCTAGACCCTCTTCAACATGGATGGTCACAGGACAGGGAAAATTGAGTTCTTCAGCCAGTGATGGTTCCCCACAATGTACAGCCTGCTCCAGATGCAATTCTGAAACTCATCAAGTGTAGTTGCCAGGAATGTAAGTCTGCTAGATGCTCTTGTTCATAGGCAAGGCTCCCATGCACCATGTTCTGCAATTGTGAAGGGGCAGGTACATGCCAAAATGATAATACCAGGATAGTAGAAGATGAGGAGGATGAAATACCAGGGCCACCACACGATGAGTAGATATATTGTTGTACACTTTGAAGTAAGTTTGTATTATAAATTGATACTTTTCAGGCTGAATTAACTGTTCATGTCTTTCATTGTATTAGTTAATAAGTACTGGATATAATTGAATTCTAAAAGTTTTTGAATGGAGGAAAAAACATGGAAATTTCCCCCAAAAATCATTTTTTTGGCCATTTATTGTCAAATAAATGAATTTATTATTAATTTAGCTTGTTTAATTGATTGATGAAACTATGCATGTAGTTTGTACATACTTCAGGGAGCATTTTGGTGCAAGAATTGTCTTCCTACTCCTATTATTTATTGAATTATGAGCTGAAACATGATAATGGTAGTTTTGGGGATAGGTCATGGCGGCCATCTTGAATTTCTCAAAACCCTCAAGGGTTACAGCTTGGCACTCTTCGGATTTGGATTCTCCAGGGTCCAAAGGTATAAAATCAGTAAAAAACCATTGTGGGACCTTCAGAGCCGGGTTCACCCCCTTGGCTGCTGGACTACAGCTGTATATAACTTTCAGACAATAATGGTCAAATGCAAATCACCCTCACATTGTTTATCTTATTTCCTAAATCTAGTGAATGTTCAAGGTCTGGTGGCCTGATTCATCATATTATTTTTATATCAACATGAGCCGAAACTGGAGAACATGTCTGTATGTAATGTAGGCCATGACGGCTGCTGTATTATCATGCCACACACATGGATTAGACACACATCTACATGTACACTGACTATTACACCATGGGCCTGTTTCATAACAAATCCTCACTTAAGATTCTCCTTGCTTGCCTATTTTTCCTTGCTAATTAAGCAGCTGGTAAGGAACTTTCATGGGAGCAATTTGGTATACACACAATGTTTTTTTTTATTCCTACAGTAGAAGGTTCTTACCAACGCAAGACAAAACAGCTTAGCCAGGGACATTTGAAGTAAGGATTTCTCATGAAACAGGCCCCAGCACTTGACAATAAGTATCTATGGTTTATGCTTTCCTGATTTGGCAGAGCTCAGCCATAAATGATTTCATCAACTTAGACATTAAATCATGATGAAGTGTTATACCACGCACCATATCATGACAATTCTTTTACTAACTTACTAACTACTAACTGAAATTCAGTTATTCATCTCTGTTTTCCCGTTGCACATCTTGTTTGTGAAAAAGCAAAAAGCTGTAAAAAATTTTATTTTAAGAACAATATTTTCCATGTCATCTATATCATCAGCAATGTTATGATGAAATATTTTTAAAAATAATTATCCTCATCAGCTATAACACAAGGAGAACAAGTAAGTATCAGATTATTATTCTATGGTACACCAAGAATGGTAGGCGACTCAAGGAGCCCTAATTTGCTAGGCTTGGGACCTTACTATTAAATCAACTTTGCGCAATTGAATAAACCATAACCACTTATGGAACCTAGTTCAGAGTGGGCGGGAAATGTAGAACAAGTTCAGAGGTGGAGTGATACAAAATGAAGCCGAAGGCTGAGTGTTGTATCACTCCACCGGAAAACGAGTTCTACATTTCCCTTGCCGACGGAGAACGAGTACCATAAGTTTATTAGTATATGTGCCCTCTTCTTCCTTCAGACGTTTTCATTGTTCATTTGTGTGGGTTATTACCAAACTCGTATAACCAATTCAGTCCTATATATCTAAACTGTTCTTAAATATGTAATGTAAGCATAGCACGTAAGAAAACAATTTACATTTTGATGTCTCACAGAGAAGGCCCATAACAATAAGTTGCCTACCCATGGGAACAATATGTTATCATCATGAAATGATAGCTAAAACTATACCTAAGCTTTGTATTAAGTATTCATGAGGAGCTGATCTCACCTGGAATATGCTTATAAAACACCCAAAACCAGGATAATATTGATGAGATCAAGTGATTACAAATACCTATCCATCATACTGAGAAAGAAAAAAATGTCATCAGGTCCTAGTCACACGCGGAGAACTGTGATGAGACCGAAATCAGAGGGTGTCCCCAGTCGGCACCCAACATATCCATGCTGGATCATTGCAGGCGGGGCAGAATGAAGATGCCTCCTTTTGTACAGAGGACCTAAATGTCATCAGAAGGGAATCAAGGTCACAACCAACTTGCTGGCAGCTGCCAAGTCCAAGACCATCTACAACTGCAGCTGCTACCAGCAGGGGTACTTGCAGTACAGCAAGTGGTGCCAAATCCATTTGATTTCGCCTCACACAAACACTGTCTTTTATCTGCAGGATTGCTTTATGTCTCTGCTTTATGTAGGCTGTAAAATGGACACTCCATTTATCCCCACCCCTAATCCCAATCACATTAGTACCATAAACATGACAGAGGCAGGAGGGGCCAGGGAGAGAAACAGGCCGTGGCAAAATGAGATAAATTTAAGGGAGAAGGAATATCAGTATGGAGAGTAGAATTGAGAGTGGGACAGAAGGAGGGAAGAGAGGAGGGCAGGGATGAGAGAGTGGTCTCAAAGAGATGAAAATAGAGAGGGGTCGAAGAAGAGAGAGAGAGGGATCACTAAGAGATATATATGAGCAATTCCACGAATTAGTCGTCATTTGGACATCCAGGGCTGAATTTTTAAAAAATTGCTTCTATTGATTTCATTCCGTTCATGGCTGAACTAGACATAGTGCGCTGCTAATATAGCCAAAATTGGGAGCGCTAATCATAAATATTGTGGTCAGGGCAGCTTGGCTGATACTGTAACCTGGATTCTGATGCTAGAGACACAGGGGGAAGGTACATATTTCAACATGAATGAGGATCTAAATTAGAAATAAAGATGGATTTTTTATGTATAATGTTCATAGACCCTAACATACGGGTCATAACGCTTTTTAGTTTGTGAACATATTCCAACTAGAAGAAAAGGTAGAGCCAAATAAACATTAAATAATGGTAATCGTAATGGCAGCGGCAAGGGTCACAGGTCATTGACCCTCTGCCCATATTCACATAACCCATTATATTTAGAATATATACAAAAATATATCACATTCTTTCCCCCTTGTTCTCTTGTTAATTAACTTGAATACTTGTATTGGTTGTTCATGAAGGTAAATATAAATTAGGCAAAATTAAAGAGGCAAAATTTCATAATATACACAGGGCATTCCATAATATATGCCACTGTAATGCGAGGTCTCGTGTTACAGTGACATCATGTTTTGCTTCCTTGATGTGACATAATAAATTCCCCCTTACTTTCATTGATTGAACTCTAAATATTTTATCATTTATTGACTAAAACCTACATCGTGTTATGGTAACAGACACACTTCTCAATATATATATAATACATGTTCTAGTTCAGTAATAAACTGAAATATCCAACCACATTCACTACTATTCTTTGAGACAGGAATCCGGGTATTTACAGGTGGCGCTACGATCGGCGGCAAGTGCTCGGGTGAATACAACAGCTGAGTCCCATTGCCACTAATGCTAAAATACCTGTTTTCAACCCCTTTGAAATATTACATAAACGGGTCAAAATGCTATGATCTTGCATGGATATATCAAGTATTGTTCATACATTGCAGTTGCTTGTTCCGTTTTGCCGACAATTGTGTATAATTTAATAAATTGAGGGGGAAAGATGGAGATTTTAAGCTTGGTTGCTATGGTTGTCAAGGGCTAGAGTCCCCCATGGCCTGGCCCACTGCTCGGCAGTGGGGTGGAAGTAAACAATTGGTGAAATCTCAGCATTACTATAAGCTGGAGATCCTATCTTATGGCAGTATATGCAATAAAAGTTTATCAAATCAAATCAAATTACTGTAAATTTTAGGCAATAAAATGTTGCGGAAATATTGATCATGTTCATGATGAATATATTTATGATATGGAATTAATATTTTATATAATTAATTGATCAAAATTGGACAAAATCAGTTCGTTCCTAGACTTGTGGATGCACTGTCACGTGACTAGATGAAATTCTGCACAGAATCCTTTAACACATGTGTTTGGTCTCTCGGTTGGGGGAATGCATAAAGATAACCAACTTGATCCAGTTATCTCAGAAAGTACCCCATAAGACTATGATCTCTGAGAGAGCATTAAAAACTGGTTTGGAAAATGGCCTCACATATATCTCTACACCGCTAGGAAAAAGACTCTAAAGAAGAATCCCCTGTTATAGTCCATAATGACATCAAACTCAGTTTGAGCACAAGGCAGTCTCTGTGGAGTGGACGGGGTTGGACTATAGTGCTACTACTCCCATTAATAAGCAAGCAAGCAAACTGCCGAAAATAGACGTAATAATGAGCGGAATAAATGATAATTATTATAACAACAATGGTGGCCATGGTGGGATTCTGTGAAATGGAGAAATGGATTATCTGACACGGATTCTAACCCTATTGTATAGTATCCTTGAATGGTAATTACAGTAAAACCAAGATTATAAAACAATTGGAGATCCAATGAGAGTGCACAGGCAGCTGGAGTGACCAATCCAAATGAATGCATAGAGTAGGAAGTGATTTTGGGTGCCAGTAAAACGACATGCCAGCAGAGTGTTGTTTGAGACGAAAGACCACTGGCTCATGGACCCAGAATGTTACCACTGTGCCACATTGCTCTTCTCCTAGCATCGTAAGAAAAAGTGACACTGCAGCCTGTATATTATGTGTGCTGATGCAATAACCAGATGGCCTTGAAGTGGCTGCACTTGTATCTTACTACACATATTTCTACTACTTCTCCTATTACATCCACATCTACTACCTTCTACTATTTGTACTATATCGTCTCCTAATACTAATATTTCTCCTACATCCTCTACTACTTATACTTTTTCTACTACTCTCATTTCTACTATATTGTCCTACTGCTCCTACTATATCCACATCCCATATTTCTACTACTTCTACTATATCCATTCCTACTTCAACTACCTTCTACTACGTCTCCTACATCTACTACTTCTCCCACTAACCCATTCTTACTACCTTCTTGTACTACTCATTTTCTACTATTTACTTCTACTACCGCCTCGTACTACTCATTTTTCTACTACTTTAAATTTCGAAAGGTACCACAACAAGGTGCACGATACAGACAATTAGCTCCCTAACTATTATGACGTGATCTAAAAAAAAAGGGTTTTTCACCAAAATCTGGCAGTTGCCATGGCAACAAAATTAAAAAAAAAGATTTTTTGTTGATACATACATTTTTCGAATTTCCATATTGTACTTGTTTGCTATGGTACCCCAACCTGTAGAGTATATTTTATATATTTTATACCCTTGCATAAAACCAATACTAAATATTCTTAAGGTTGGCAATAGTTGCCTGAGCTCGGTGCTTTTTTCCATAGAGACCTTTTAGGGAGTGTTCTCTCATGCGTCCTGCACCATATTATATCGAAAGATCAGATTTAGATTATTTTACTCCGGGCTCCATGCTAAAGTGCCTGTACTAAATGTTCAGAATGGGACAAACTGAAAATTCGTAATTATAGTAGTAGTCCAGCAGCCAAATGGGTATTTTTGGGTGAACCCGGCTCTGGAGGTCCCACAATGGTTTTTTACTGATTTTATACCTTTGGACCCTGGAGAATCCAAATCCGAAGAGTGCCAAGCTGTAACCCTTGAGGGTTTTGAGAAATTCAAGATGGCTGCCATGACCTATCCCCAAAACTACCATTATCATGTTTCAGCTCATAATTCAATAAATAATAGGAGTAGGAAGACAATTCTTGCACCAAAATGCTCCCTGAAGTATGTACAAACTACATACATAGTTTCATCAATCAATGAAACAAGCTAAATTAATAATAAATTCATTTATTTGACAATAATGGCCAAAAAATGATTTTTTGGGGAAATTTCCATGTTTTTTCCTCCATTCAAAAACTTTTAGAATTCAATTATATCCAGTACTTATTTACTAATACAATGAAGGACATGAACAGTTAATTCAGCCTGAGAAGTATCAATTTTTAATACAAACTTACTTCAAAGTGTACTACAATATATCTACTCATCGTGTGGTGGCCCTGGTATTTCATCCTCCTCATCTTCTACTATCCTGGTATTATCATTTTGGCATGTACCTGCCCCTTCACAATTGCAGAACATGGTGCATGGGAGCCTTGCCTATGAACAAGAGCATCTAGCAGACTTACATTTAGTGTTACAGTGAAATTGGTACTTTCTGGGTGTGGTCACGTTCTTGCAATGCAAGCAGTATCAAGTCAGAGGGCTTATGAAAGGGATTTTGATTTTCTCAGGAAGGTTACTATGGAGGAAGGTTGTCCAGAGTGGAATGGATTTAATAGTTCATTGAATAGAGATGAGGGGCATGCTGCCAAGTGCCCGACCAGCTGTGTCTACACTCCATTGCTCAATATGAAGCCCTCAGACCCAGATACAATGCTCACTGCCATGGTAGAAGCTGAGAAACTAACTAAGGAGACTGGGCAGGATATTGTTGTACTGACATGTGACCAACAGCTATATAAAGTAGCAGTAAGTATAGTATGGGTATATCCAGATCGATTTCAAAACTTTGTGTTACGTCTGGGTGGGATGCACTTCCTTATAAATTTCATAGGCTGTGTTGGAACCCTCATGGCTGAGACAGGATTATCTGATGTACTGGATGCAGCTTTCGGTGGAGTATCCCAGATGCTTTTGGGGAAGAAATATCCTCAAAACTATTGTGCATTACGTATGGTAACAGAGGAACTATTGTGCAAATTCATGCCACAGCACACAGATCCTCAAAGTTTAATGAACCACTTAGAGTGCCTAGCAAATAGGAGCAGGACAACTAAACTTTGGGTTGATTCGCTGATAAAACCTGTGTTGCTAATGATGCTGTTTAGCAGAGCAGAAAAGGAAGGTGATTGGCCTCTCCACTTGATGGCGGTAAAAGAAATAATTCCACATTTTTTCGCTGCTGGCCACCACAATTATGCCCGATATGGGCTGTATTATCTTCGATCAATCCAAGCACTGCCAAATGATGTACTTGACAGATTCCTCAAGGGAGAACATGTGACACATCATAATCCAGGTACATGGAATGGAATATGGACAGACATGATGATTGAGACTACATTCATGAGACATGGGAAGGGACCAAGTGGAATGATTGGTATTACACTTAAGCCAAAAACTCTGACCACTTGGGCATTAAGCCACCATATTTGCAGTGTATTAGCAAATGATATCCAACACATGACCACCGAACAGAAACACAAGGAAGAACTCAAAGGCCGCATCAAAGCTGATGCAAATGATCATCTCAAAATCAAAGAGAAATTGGAAATAGCAATTGATCCTCTTGATCCCTCCAGCCATCCAAAGGACAGTTTAATTCAAATTGTGAATGGCAGAATTGGAAATCAAGAAGTGAATGTCGACAAAGCTGTGTCTATTGGCCAGAAACTGATGAAAAGATATGAGGACTCATGGCTAGGTGGCTTCCATGATGCCATTTCCAAAGAGGTGCAAACAATGACCATCATGAAAAAACACATCCAAGTTGGTTCAGTGAAGGTGTATGACACAAATCTGATATACTCAAGGATCATAGGTCTGCAAGCCTCAGGATGGGAAATAGATCTAGAAGATGTTTTCAAGTATGAACTAGCACCAATGCCCACATCAATGTTCACAGATTCAGGTGAGATGAGAATTGCAAAGAACAAATCAGCACTAAAAAGAGCCCTACAGGTGGAAGTTCCAATAAGGACAGTTACTCGCACAGATTACAAAATAATAGATGGCTCAGCAATTCTGTGGGTGGTTCATTGGCCTACAAATGGAAATGTTCAGGACTTGATAGAAAACGTCCTGAACTACATCTCTCATCATGTTAAAGACTCCAATGTATACTTCATCTTTGATAGGTACATAGAATATAGTACCAAGTGTAGCACAAGATCAGCAAGAGGAAAGGAAGCAAGTCAACAGTATAGACTTTCAAATCAAATGCCATTGCCACCACAAAAAGTGATCCTCACTAATGCATATAATAAAAGCCAGCTGATAGAGCTCATCATAGAAGCCATCAAGTCAAGAAAAGACACCATTACACATGGGAAAAATAAGCTCATTGTAACTGGTCCCAGGCCAGTCCCCATTGAAATATGTGGTGGCATTCTCATCTACAGGCACGATCTCAAGACCCTACAAGAGGAAGCAGATGTCATCATTGTTCAACAGATGTTGTCCATAATAGAGGAAACACCAACATCACGGCCAACCATAAAGGTCATCTCTGATGACACAGATGTTTTTGTCCTACTGTTGCACTTCTTTTTGGAAAAAAGGCTGACTTCACAGCTAATAATGGAAGGGACTGCAAAGGAGAGGAAAGCTATCAACATAGGTACAACTGCAATGAAGCATAATAAGATCATTCCTCACCTTCTTGCTGCCCATGCCCTGTCAGGTTGTGATACAGTTGGAAAAGGGAAAGTGGTCAAAGTACTTCAGAAAGGCAAAGGATTGCCAAGTCTTGGGGACAAAAGTGCAACAAGAGCAGACATTGTTCAAGAGGCAACAGCCTTTATGGCTGCTTGCTATGGTTTCCCAGATGCTTCTACATGCCATGAGGCAAGGTTCAGAGCTTGGAAAGGGAAAACCATGCGTGCAAGCCTGGTATCAGCACCTAAACTGATGTCATTACCACCAACAAAGGAGTCCTTTGAGCAAAATGTCCTGAGAGCTCATATACAAACATGCATTTGGAGGAACTGTCTAGAAGTAATGCCACCTGATCTAGACCCTCTTCAACATGGATGGTCACAGGACAGGGAAAATTGAGTTCTTCAGCCAGTGATGGTTCCCCACAATGTACAGCCTGCTCCAGATGCAATTCTGAAACTCATCAAGTGTAGTTGCCAGGAATGTAAGTCTGCTAGATGCTCTTGTTCATAGGCAAGGCTCCCATGCACCATGTTCTGCAATTGTGAAGGGGCAGGTACATGCCAAAATGATAATACCAGGATAGTAGAAGATGAGGAGGATGAAATACCAGGGCCACCACACGATGAGTAGATATATTGTTGTACACTTTGAAGTAAGTTTGTATTATAAATTGATACTTTTCAGGCTGAATTAACTGTTCATGTCTTTCATTGTATTAGTTAATAAGTACTGGATATAATTGAATTCTAAAAGTTTTTGAATGGAGGAAAAAACATGGAAATTTCCCCCAAAAATCATTTTTTTGGCCATTTATTGTCAAATAAATGAATTTATTATTAATTTAGCTTGTTTAATTGATTGATGAAACTATGCATGTAGTTTGTACATACTTCAGGGAGCATTTTGGTGCAAGAATTGTCTTCCTACTCCTATTATTTATTGAATTATGAGCTGAAACATGATAATGGTAGTTTTGGGGATAGGTCATGGCGGCCATCTTGAATTTCTCAAAACCCTCAAGGGTTACAGCTTGGCACTCTTCGGATTTGGATTCTCCAGGGTCCAAAGGTATAAAATCAGTAAAAAACCATTGTGGGACCTTCAGAGCCGGGTTCACCCCCTTGGCTGCTGGACTATAGGCTTTCATAAATGTATGCATGTTTATCATTGATCCGAGCTTCTGTAAAAAAAATTCTAGAAAGAATTTCCCCTGATGTATACAAACGTAAAGCCACATGAAATGATGATGCATTCAATGTTTTCCAGCAAAGTACTAGGATTGGCGCTGAAGTTCGTATTGGGTGCCTATCTCATCCACATCGATGGCTGGTGCCACTGTGATCTGGTTTAAGATAACGATTAATTGAGCGTATTCATGTAGCCTAGTTCAAAGCCCGACAGGGTATCCATCTAGAGCTACTGTCCCAGGTATGAATGGAAGGACGACATAGTGATGTTGGCTAATTCGAAAGCATCTTCCGCGTTAAAGAGCAAGCAAAAAAGATATGAAATAATGGTCACCGATATCATATTCTCATTCATTCATAATCCATAAAAAGACCTTTGAATATGACCTTTAGCAATCATGATGAATTCTCTAACTTTCTATATATTTAATTCCACGTATAAAATTCATGTTCAATCAATAGAATATTGGATATTAAGGATAACATTTTTTTGTATTGATTGAATTTGACATTTTAACCTTTTTTTCAAAATTTTCTCAAGGGTTACAGAATGACATCCGGCTGATTTGGAATCAGGAGATTCTGGAGGTCTAGAATTAATAAAAAAGAACACCATCGTATCACCCAAAACGCAATTATTTTGCTTCTGCCTCCGGACTAGTATGGAAAGGGCTGTGATGATTTTATTTCCTTTCCTCTGTTAGCCTCATTCAACAGCCATAGTCCCTCTTCCCTTGATCAAACACACATCGCAATGCTTCATATAGGGCTTGTAAATATGGATTTAGATTTCTCTCCTCGCGCTCTCTCCACTGCCCCAAACACTGAGCAAATATTTGAAGTTCAGTGCCTGGCCCATAGACGGGGGTAGGAATGGGGTCCGGGGCAGGTGCATACACACATACACAGTGTCAGAAAATGGTTTTGAATAACTTTCATTTAAAAAGAAATCCTATTGTTTGTTAACGCGAATAATTCTATTGTTCTGTTTTTGATGTTTTAGATTGAATACTTCTGTGGCTGTAAATATACATTATTTAGTATAACGTGAAAGGAATGAATTTAAAATAGAAATATTAAACAATTGTCACAATTATTTTGCTACAGCGTGTACCAACCCAAACATGGAAGATCTTCAATCTTGTCTGTTTGATGTCCTCTTTCTGGTCTCGCCCTGAACGCCGCCTGTCAGTGATTTAGGAAGCAATTGTCATATAAGGGGGGTTACTCTACTGCAAATCGTGAAAGTTTCAATTCATTCAGAAGTGGAAATTATAGCTGGGAGTACATATGGATCAGAGCATGATCAATGCTTTCATCAATCCTCTCAAATAACCGAAACTGAAGGCAAAAGTGAGGTTCAAAGTTCAGTTAAACATAATCGACCAGATTTTCTTAATCAACCAAATAATATTATACTCAAATATATATATAGTATTTATCACTGATCACTCTAATTTAGCAGAAGTTACTAAATATGTGTAGCTGCCACTGATGGCACTGATGCACACAAAGATTACTAGATAAGGTAACTGAACTCTGCAAGTGTGTTTGATATATAGATCGTAAAAGTAGATCTTAAGATGTATCTCATGTCACCAACTGCTATGTCAAGTAGTTATGAAAGGTTCTTTAAATGAATGGTTCTCTCTAATAACAACAGTGGCAATGAATTATTGTTAATTCAAATTCCTGCATTCTTAGAATAATGCTTAGGAATGAAAACTTTCGAGTGAGTGAGTGAGATGGGTTGCTTTACGCCCTTATCAACACATTGAAGGTTATATCAAGGGCGGGAGAGCTGAGAGGGAGGCAGTTTATGATCTTAGCCAGGAAATAGAGATAACGAGGAAGGGAGAGAGAGACAGGGAAAAAGTGAGAGAAAGGCACTTTATGGTCTTACCCAGGGCCATCGAAAACTTTTGTATCAATTCCTTTTATCAATAAAATGGTAAAGAAACAATATTGAGAGTATCCCCCCGAGCCCAACCCACAACCCACCAGGTAGTAAGAGAGAGGGGCAGGTAGAGTGAGTAGAGGTAGGGAGAGAGATTGGGGTGTAGGTGTGCACGGGAGACGGACTACTACCTTCCCTGCCTATAGTAGTACTGGTGCTCCCTTAATCCTGTTCCGTATTCCAGTTTCAGGTACTACTGGATGAACCGGATCTTTACTAGGCAACACCTGGGAACATTTCTGGATCATTTCGGACTGATTTTAGCCATTTTCTGGCTGGATTCAGGAATCCATTTACCTACCTACTGAAAGGGTAAGTTTTGATCATATTTAACTGTCTATGCTGTGTAATAATATTACTGATGTAGTTTACACCTGAATTCCAGTTTCAGGTTTCTGAGCCCTTTCCATTGGCTGTTAAAAAAAGCAGGTTTTTACCGAGTCAAAATCTACTCTCATAAATGGCCCGCCAGTACCCTCAAATCGACTATGTGGGTAAACTATCTTTAAGAAGAATAACTGTAGGACTTAGTCTTACAGCGTTTCTTACATCCTTACAAAAGATCTATGCGATACACACTAACTGTCTTTTAGAAGGTCTGTGAAATATATCATAAAATATGATTATGTTAGGGTTTTAAGTTAAAAAGGACCTACCTCTGAGATACAAATTCAGCATTCAGCATGGCTATAGAATAAGCAACCTTCTTCATTATTCAGTATATTCATTGGAAAATAGACAGTAAAATAATTGATAATTTGTGAGGCAACTTTCAATACAATCCTTAAAACTTATTGGTGCTTTAGAATCATTATTTTCCTGCCATTAAGATAATATTTACGAGCACAGTACTCGTATTTGATCTTCGACTTTCAACCAATAACCATATCAAATCATCACTCCCCTCAGAACACAAACTACACTTTGAGTCTGTTTCAAAAACTATAAAGCTGATCAAAAGTGTGAAACTCTTGTCTCTGTCCTTGATAAGGACACGCACAAGCTCCGACCGAGTAGGAATGGGATGTCTCAGTACATGCACAAATAGAGAGGTAGGGGTAAAGTCTGTTCCATTGTGATAAGAATTTTCATTTCAGGAAAAATACCTACCACAGAACAACCACCCAAATACCACCATCCTTAGAAATACCACAGGTCTGCACAAAAGAAATCGCATGGAAATTAAATCACTCTCCTCCAAAGGCTCTTTTCCCCTTTCTTTTTAAGAAACCCTTGAAGAGGTTATTTTAGAACATCCATTCCAGGCCAATATAATATTTAATAGATGCAAGACGTACTATCCGTATGTTTTGAGACGTAGCCTGTGGGGTTAAAAAGTCTCCATGTCATCCTCACTAACAATATAAACTGATATAATTATAAAATTATAAGAGTAGGATTCTTTGCTTAAGATCATGTTTAGTAATCATGAATGGACATTCTGAAAACGTTTACACCTATATGTATACAAACATTATTCCAAACAAGAACACATAGTTGAGAACAGCTTTATCTTCCTCCACTCCCCACAAACCAAAGAGAAATTCATATTTGTCAGCATTAGTTATACCAATGTGTCTAGTCTAGAGTTTTAAATATCATTTTTCCACTTGCTGCCAAAATGTACTGGTATTCATTCTAACAGTGAAACATAAAATGAAATATATCATCTTGTTCCTCACAATATGAACATTGTGCACTATCCAATATGTTGAGTTGGGCTAAGTATGTTCGCTTTCTTAAAACCAAGGTAGTGTCACCAGCCAAAGGACCTCCATATTTTTTCAATAGCCTGGCACATGGTACAACCTTTTGAAATTCAAACAGATCTTTGGTTTTAATGATATTTTACCATAGATAATAATCTGAGTACCCATGATTGACTTTCGAGGCAGTTGAATAAACTTGTTGAACAATAGATGTTCCTCCAATATTGGCTTTTTATGAACATTGTTGTGGTCCAGACCAGATACCACCAGACACGCATCTGGATACAAACGCCCTGCAATCTCAAAATTGAAAAATGAATATATCCCCTAATCACAGGAGTGTCACTTGCAAGTCGTTTCACCTGTATCCGCAAATCGAACAGAGCAAGCTTATCAGTGAGCCTAGCGAGTCTTGAGGACGACCCTAGCTATATACAATGTTATAGGGTCGTCTGTGTTGGCAATAATTAGGTGTACTGTCTGTCCATAATCTCCCAGCTCTACCTCCGGATGCCCTATGCCCCAAACAGTTCACCAGCATCCCCTCAATGCCGGCCATAGAAATTATCATACAACATAGAATTATGATGGATTCTTATTCTTGTGCCCATATACACACTCCCCCAGAAGCTGTTGGGACAGACTCTAGGCCAAGGAAGCGGATTATGTAGGGGAATATGAAATATCTATATATACAGGGGTGTGGTGTACGTGTTATAATACCTAAGTAGTATGTACAATACACAATACAAGCTCACCTTTGTGGTCAGGCTGAAATGACCCTTAATATTGAGCACTATAATCTGAGATATGCACTTATACATGCATATGTGCATATATATTACCCGTGCACACCCGTGCATATCGTTGGGCACAGAAATAGGATAATGTAGAATTGGATTTCACAAAATCTAAATAATGACAAATATATTATGACCAGAAACTGACAGATGTTTATGATTCAAACTTCTGTTTTAGGATAGAACCTCAGCTTTCTTGTAAATCCAGATAGAGTTATTGTGTAAGGATTAATGACAGACGAAAATATCTTTAGTCACTGCCTCAGGATTATGCACACTATAAATATTCAAAATATTCAAAATTGCTCTTAGCTGTAAGTGGACAATTTAAAGCCAGTCTCCATTGAGAGACTCCATTGTAGGTGAGACAGTGTTGCTCCAATGGAGATTGTTGCATGAGACAATGTTACAGTGGTGATGAGACAATTCTTGTATGTCCTATACTGGGTCACATCTTTAACGAATCTAATATGATTAATATATTCGCAATAACATCGATTTAGTTTAAACAGAGATGATAACATCGAGATATTTAATAACTACAGGTCTACCAATTAATGAGATTGAAAGATTCGATTGGAAATAATGCTGCCTTTGAAGGATACAAGGAATCTCCTCTCCTGACTGAATCTACTGAGTTTTCAGGGTACAATATGTTGGACTGCCATACTTGTGATATTTAATATTAAACTCAGATTGGCTCCCATTTGTTTTTAGTATAATGTGGGAGTAAGAAAACCTTATTGTAAAACCCTGTTCTCTGACCCATATTGGAGTTGATCTCGGTAGGTCTTCTCTCTGCTTTGTGAAGGATGATGGTATGTACTCTTGTTTACCCATGACATGTGATACCACAACTCAAATACAAACTCAAATTTCATCTAACTACTGTCAAACATCGCTAAAATGGACTTCTTTGGTACTACTGGGCATATGACTGCAATAACCATTATCGTCCTGATTAAAGAGACGGCACTTACATGGAACATGTATATAGTTTATCATGTCCATTCTATATGAGGGGTGCAATAGAATGGGGATGCTGGTACAGGTACGGTACATACTGTCCATAATCGTGAGGTTTGGTTAGAAGATTTGCCCTCAATAGATACTTAACAGTAGGCTAATTTAATATTCAAGGGATTCAACTTGTCTAATTAAGCCCTGTTTGTGACCCGAATACTCAAATGTAATTTATACTAGTTAGAGAAATTATTTATGTGTAGAAACATCAATCAAAGTGTCAAAAATTGTTATTACAGAATTTAAAAAAAGTATAATGCAGTCTAAGCACTCTAGTAGGAAATTTGGTAATTGCTTTGGTAGTTATAACTACGAAAATCAGGATAGGGCGAGTAAGTGTCATGGCCGGTGTGCTCGGGTTCGGCACCCACCTGTACGAGTTCCGGGAAAGAAACTGTGGTATGCCCATAACCATTTCAAGGATCAGTTTTGACTTTTTTTTTATCACCACAACAGATCGGAAAACTCTGACCACTGGATATCCATATTATATTGACCAAACATTCAAATTATGACCACCAAAAGCTTAAACCTTTGTTTGGGCAATGAAGAGAGAGATTATTTATCCTTACCATGCTGGGCCTATGGCCGTAACCCACTTCCGAAAATGCCACTAACCCAATGTAGGGATTCCGTCTTCTGTAGTTAACCCCACTGAGTCCGAGCTTTAACGGTGCAATAACTGTAGGTTTAAAAACAAGTGAAGTTATGTCAGGGTAAATATCTGCACGTAGACAGGGCACTGGCGGTGGTGGAAGCTAAATACATGTACGTATGGAACCCTGCTCACCAGCTTGTTAGCTCTCCCCTCCTTTAATTTCAGCTACCCTCTTTCATCTTTTTCTGTCAAGCATACAATTTTTGTATAGTGGTTTCAAAAAGGCAATATATCTAAAAAAAAAAGACAGTTATGAAAACCCATACCAACTTAATCACTTGTGGAAATATACAAGTACTTAATTAATGAAAACAGTATGAATATTATCTGAAATTGCAAATTCTTCTTCTTCTTCTTCTTCTTCTTCTGTATGGGTACCTCTCTGCTTAGCTATTTCTTGGTCATGATGATTAGTATCGTGTGTTGTAGTGATAGCTTCAAATAAGGGTTATTATATGCAATATATGTTTTTAGGAGAGCTTAATAAACTTGTTATATTTTTTTGAAGATTGGATTCTAGCGGAACAGGATCTGATAGTTGTGGAACATTTCAACTTACATTGTTGAGGATGTGAGATCTAGAAATCTAACTAAGGCATATTCTTTTTATCTCTGGTGAATCTCTGTACCGAGATACTTTACAGAGCAATGGGGTTGTTTCACCTTACATCTTGATCGTTTTTAAATTTAAAAGAAAGCTGCTGGGGAGAAACAAATCGGGAGGATGGAACTGCCCCTTCAGTCCCAATCATACAATTTCCATCTTCTCTTTAAAATTTTATAAAATCAATCAGGATGTAAGGTACAAATGGTCAAGAGGTAAGGTGGAACGATCACATAAAGGGTGTGTTTCACCAATCGATTCTATACTTATGTCTTTATCAGCTTCTTGAATAAGAAAACAAACTAGGCAGTAAAATTGACAGATAAATGCAGTGAATTGTCCCATTTGTCTCATTTGTCCAGATTCTATCATTTTTTCTAAAAACAATAAATAAAAACCCAATCTGATCCTAATTCGTGGAATACTCTCTTAGGTGTTTAATCAATATAAACCCAAATAAACTATTTTTGGTCTATCCACTGCAACAGGGTTTTTGTTTTTAAATTTGAAAGCGCAGACCTACGATCCACAAGAGATAGATTCTTCAATACCATGGTTATATTAGAGTATAATGCAAATAGTTTTAGCTGGGGTCTGATGTTTCATGGACAATGCCGGGAAGCAATGCCGGAATGCCTTAAGATCATGTAGGCCTACCGCTGCTTCACTACACATGGGTATAAGACATTGATAAACATCAGGACTTGGTTATCCTCATGAAAAATTCTATGGTCCCTCAGCTTAAAATACCAACCTGGCTATTGCACTGAAAGTGCTCATGGCATTCATCAATGTGGCAGAAACATCATGCGACGCCATCACAGGGAATGAACAGATTATTAGTTGGGTCATCTGAACACTTCCGTGACCATTGAGAGGAGGTTCTTCTATGTAGGCTAAAGACAACATTTTGCAGGGGCGTCCCTCACAAAAGTATGTGTGTACATTCATATTTGATATCAGTTGATGATTTTACCTTGTATTGTCATCAGGTGGGTGTTTTCAGAGAGCACTCTAGGACACCTGTCGCTGGTGAATGTAGTCTCCCCCTGCTGGAACTGGCCCACAATGCCTTGTCGGTGTAGAGTCTATAGGGCAGGGTAGGGGCTTCTGGGGGTCATCACACATAGCTAAAATAGATATTTGTCCCCATAGAATCAATAACTTTCATCTTACATATCTTTAGTAAGAGTTTCAATTCCATGACTTTTGCGGTGTTACATTTGATCCGCAGTATGTGGAGTTCTACTGATTATTCCTCTAGGTACTATCCAGTGTCTTTAAATTCTAATTTTCTTTATAGACACATTCTTACTGCATTTTCTGAGAAATGTCACTGTCTATGGAGTTTCAGTGAAGTGGAATGAAAAGATTACATTAGCTTGATTTTTGTTGAGTTCTTTGAAATCATGCCTTCCTTAGCACTGATCGATGGGTTATTACACATTTATTCCATGATTCGGCCGTGAGCGGACAGTATAATCGATATACTTGCCGCTCACAAGATGTACAATATAAATCCGCTGTATTTTACAGTGACGTCACAACCGTTCAAGACTATCGGTGAGTTGTGCGGACAACACAGTTTGATGAAATAAATGTAAATAAAGTTGTAATAACACAAGAATCATGGAATAAAAGCAAGAATAGCACAGTATCACGTATTCGGGGGCCTATATTCTCCTCTTATGGCCGAAAAACAATTCGGCTACGGCCTCGTTGTTTTCGGCCATACTCGGAGAATATAGCCCCCCTCATACGCGATACTATGCTGTTCTTGCTATAATATGTACAAAAGCAGGGTTAGCATGGAAGCTCTTAGTGGGCTGGATGCATAATGGTGGTAAACAGATGTCACAGATTTTGTAGAATCAACCACATCATCCAGTGAAAATCAAGATTCAAAATGTGTCCCCATTCTTACAGCAGTGACCTCGCAAGCCACATATATAAGTACGATGAAAACCTATCCTCCTTATTTCACAGAGCATTACCCTACCTATACCTCCCTATATTGACCCTATTTCACATCGAGTAAATATTAACCAAAGTATGGAACAAACATAAGCTATTATAACAATACGATTCTATAGGGTCTTCCTCATCCCCTTCCTGCAATACATTAGTTTGCTTCATACATATAAGAAAACACTGCCATGGAATAAGAATAATAGACATCTTCTCTCTTATGTGCTGATCTTTTATACTTATTACAATAGAGATGGGGTCAAGATGAATATGTGATGCTGGGTTTGGCTGGGTTTGTGTTGGGTACATTTGATAGTGACTGGATGTATTGAAGCATTGTATCAGACAATATTGTACTTCCTATTCTATCAGTTCGAATCGGTCCCTGGATCTGTCACGAGGCCTGAAATTGAGATTATCAATACTTTTAGCATCATCTACCCAAGGTCGTATAGACACCATGGTCTGATTCCTGCATGATGTTCCCTAGTTTTATCAATCTCAGTGTAACATGTTAACCCTGTTTAAAAATAACTCTCTAGTCTGGCACCCATCATATCCGGTGATGGATCATCCAACTCCAGGGTCAGGGATCCAAGACAGGTCAGAATGAGGATGTCTCCACCTGGAGCCAGGACCTGGAGGTCATCTGATGGTAGGCAAGGTCATGACTAACATTGTCTGCAGCTGCCAACACTGAGATAGCCAAGTCTGTAGCTGCTACCAGTTTAGGTGCTTGCAGTGCAGCAATTAGTCTTCTTAGCATTCAATTTCTCCTCATTATATTGAATAAATTAGATCGGCTAGCATGGACCGTTAGAACCGGGTTTGTGTAACCATAAACAACTTGAAAGCTGCTAGGATTAATAGTAGATACTACACAAGTGTAGATTGTAGATTGAAAGGGGAACAAATTTGTTTTCCATTTCATACATAGTCTTTGGTCATATTTAACAATGCCCGACATGAACAGGTCCCCAAAACTGTCCTGGTGCAAAATTGTTCTTTGGCCTTCCTTCTTCCGCTGCATCTAGCCCTGTCTGTATTTACGTTGACAATCCCTTTTATGGTTACTACAATGGCTTCATTTACACGTACTTAGACCAATATTATATGGTACTCTTTCTTAGGGTGGAAAGCTTTTGTATTTTGATTACATGTTGCACTTTATATAATTGGGTACACTCCTCAGGTACTCACACAAATGAGCTGTTTAGCCCCTGTTTTGATTTTGAGTTCGTATAAAACAACTTCTAGAATTGAGATCATAATTATAAGACCCCTAAGAAGGGAATGTCACCGTTGTGGAAGAGTTTTTGTCTATGTATAATAGCTTTGGTTTGTAAAACAAACCAGTTAAGAATCATTGAGTTGATATTATCACCAACAAATCCTATAATGTTATCGCAGATGTTTATTTTAACCACACCATTTTCTTTGTTAATTATTTCTCGTTCACTCTGACCATGATCAATATATCATTTGATTTAATAAAATCTGTCAAACAGATTGGAAGATTGGACCATAATATGTTGGTGTCCATGCAAGTTACAAGATGTGGGGTGGCCGAGTGGTCTAAAGCGCTGGATTGGCCCATTTTCATGAACATATTGTGGGTTCGAACCCACGAATTTCGAATTTCACCTCCTTTCCCAGGTACTAGAGGAAGACCACCATTGCGGTGATCTAGTCCTGGTAAAAAGAATTGCAAAAGAAAGAAAGAAATGAACAATATTATCGTGATCCCCGCAGAAACCACACTGGCTATGTGGCCTGTAACATACCAAAAAGCCTTCCCACAAAAGGTCCCCAAGCACTTAGTGTTAGGATACTCCTCCTTTAACCAGGATGTTTACTTTGCTGATGGCTAGGAGAATATATTTTAAGAGCCAAGGAAATACTGTAATGAATATTATACATATCTTTTTACATAGTTTCCATTCTTCACAGAAGGAGGAAACACGTTTGTAGAGGAAGTATTTCCTGCTTATAGTTTTAATGTCAGAAGAGAGTTTGTGAATAGCTTCACTTTTTAACACTCTAACTGAACCCTCAACAGGTATATTACAGTACCAAGCCCACGCGGTTGCTTAGGGAGCGTGCACTAGAAGACCTGAGTATTGTTCAAAAGTGCATCACTTTTTGTTTTCTCTGGCTGAAAGCCTGCGAAAACATATGAGTCAGTATGAAAAGTGCCAATCATTGATACTGCATCTACATCTTGATAAGTGTTTAAGCTTAGATGTGACATCAGACGAGGATGCCATATCTAATCCTTTCAATCAGTCTTAGATTTCACACCTAGACGTTATTGTAGGCTGATTGACAGCCTTTCTAGGTTTAGCCAAGGGAGTTGATTGGCTGTTAGTTAGATGCTTCTCCAACCATGATAGGTCTGCAGAAGGCCCTCCCACCTCCCACACCACCCCTCTGCCCACCACCCCCCTCACCTGCCTCAGGTGCTCAAATGTGATGTGTTCCAGGAAAATGAGTCACAAGTCGCAGAATTGATATTTTTCAAAGTGTCACAAATGGACACTGCCCAACACATTTTCTAAATTTTAAAAGAAAGTTACAAACTATTTAGTATGGCCTAGCTTACTATTTTTTATGACCAACTTTTTTTTTTATGACCAACTTTTTTTTACGACCAACTTTTTTTTTACGACCAACTTTTTTTTACGACCAACTTTTTTTTACGACCAACTTTCTTTTTACGACCAACTTTTTTAATGACCAACTTTTTTTACAACCAAATTTTTTACAACCAACTTTTTTTACAACCAACTTTTTTTACAACCAACTTTTTTTTACAGCCCTGGCTATTGCAGAGTTATTCATTATTGGTTACAGTTACTGAAGTGGAAATAAAAGTCAAGTGTATATAAACCCTAGTCTAGTTGACATTTGTATGTCTTTTGTGCCATATTAGATTTTACCTTCTGGTCTGTGAGGACTAGTGGAAACTCAGGAGGACTAGTGGATCTTATTTCTACCTAGGTATTTCCCTAAGTTTATGATTTTTCTCCCTTTCTCTACATGTTTCAGAGTTTATTAGCCCAGGTGATCGCAAGCTAATAGACTGATGATATAACACACACTTTTCGGTAATAATTTTATTTCTTCACATAAACAGGAATACAGGTGAAGTGTGGCATTTATATGTAGATTAATGAGGTGTAAGAGTAGGCTGGAAGCAATTTGGTGTGAGTGTTATTAAAGAAAAGAGATTATAGTTTAGTTATATTTTATTACCATACTGAGCAATGTCGAGCTACCTTATGCCCTAGCAGAGACGACTTTCATCTTTCACTCAGGGATATAGCACAAAAGGTACTAAAGTCATGTAGCTAAAGTAATGTTTGCAGTCAAGTGATATGCAGTCATGGCCTGGTTTCTATTAAACAGTTCCCAGCATTTCCCAACTAGATCTACCAGGTAAATCGCATAATTTAGATGGGAGTATTTGATTCGTCCTCCTCGTCCCACCAGGTGCACACAAGGAGTATACACACCATGCGTTTCTATTACATCTATATATCGAGAGAAGAACCATGTTATGGGTCACAGAAAAATGAGTATAATATTGCAAATTATGTTATCGAGTTGATAAGATCATTGATAAGAATCTGATGTGTGGGGAGGTTGGAGGTGGTGTTAATCTCAGATAAATCGGACGCAGGAGTGCATGGCTTAAGATCAAATCAGAGTTATCTCACTTAATGATCTTGTCCTGCTTCCGGCTTTAAGATCAAATGTGTGATTACCTTCTTTCCCTCCCCAAGGACCACATGCCACTTATCCCTAACACCTCTCCACTTGACTATGGGTTACATGTAGCTGAAATCTGCCAACGTTTCCCTTGGAAACGGAAATTAATTGAATTAAGCTGACACAAGTTGTGAATACTTTAAAACAGCAAAACAATAATAGAATAATAACTGCTTCTTGTTTTTAAAGCATTCAATCAGCAGAATTGAAAATTCCATGTTTGCAATTTCATAAATTATTACTTTATTATACCAAAATTCAAGCTGGCGTCCAACATGGCTGCTCAGACAATAAATATACACAACTTTGGTTCTAATTAACATAAATGAATAATTTTGGTGTCCATTTCTATGCTTTTCATGTCAAGGAATCCAATCAAATAAAATCAAATCCAGGGCACATGATATATTTTTATACAGGAATACTTTATTCATTTTATGTTTTATTTCAATCTCTTGTTAGTTGATATAACAGTGGTAGATGATTTTCTATGATTTTTTTCAATAATCAAATAAATGATAATTCCAGGGAATTCAGCCGCAAACGTGGTTTTTAACAGGATCCTATCGAAGGAAATTTATTTCATAGAGTAAGGTGCCAGGCTGCCATCTGAGCCTTTGGAATATATTCTAAAATTTCCCTAAAATAAATAAGATAAAATGGTATAATTTTTATAGTAAATGCAAATCTAAGGCCTTAGTTGAAGGGTATCAAGCATCTAATGGTTGTTTGAGAATAATGGAAAAATTAATGAATCATACCTATATTCTATCATGGTTTTAATGTGATGACCAATGTTTGTCTAAATTCTGTGAATAACCCTTTTATGTGTATAACCAACAGTTAAGTGCTTTCATTAATTATGATATCAATCACTTGCTTCTATAGTTATTACCAACTTTATGATGAATATTAATGCCGTTAGTACATAACTAAATGATTTAGCTGGAAGGAAAAGGCTAACAGGCTTGGCCTAGTCCTGTGATATTCATGTAGCCTACCCTTTGTGTCAGGTCCCAACAATGACCCCACCCAACACTGCATGCAACTACTAAAGTAAAACCTCTTTATAACGAACGCCGAAGGGAATGGGCCCAACTGTCCTTAATGGCTAGGTGTCCGGTTTAAATGTTAAATTGGTATAAAGAAGATCAGCAGTAAATGGAGTAAAAAGTATGAAAGGTGTCTTTACATTATAGGAGTATAGAGGTGTCCGCAAGTAGAAAGTTTACTGTAGCTTGCTAACATCACACATATTTTGAGGTAACATTTCACTAGCTGCCCTGACACCATGATTGGGTACCAGCCGCAGCTTGACACCATGCCACCACCCACGTGACCTGCACTCCATCTCATAATACCTCTGAGGTGAACTGCAAGAAATGAACGGGAAAAAGTCCTCCAGCTTAGGTTTGCACAGCTTTGGGGGAGGATAATGGTAGATCCAGTTCCTGTCCCGCCGCCAAAAATAGACCATTTCCATCTTCTGTCATGTACGGGACCCCATTTCCTGAATATGTTAGAGGTGCACCTTGGCGGATGTATGGCAGAGTTCAACTTTGAGGACCAAGCTTTAGAAATTAGATGATGGGAGAAGGATAGAGAGGAGAGTGGGGAGAGATTGAGATAAAACAGGGGGGGGGGGACGTAATATAGAAAAAGCTGATAGGAAAAAAGGGGAAAACATAAGGAAGGAGAAAAGAGAACAAAGCAGAAGAGGAAAAGAGGCACAGAGACTGGAAAACATAGGAATGTAAGCAGAATAAGTGAAGTTTGCCTTTCTAGGTAACTGAAAAAATATCATGCTGTGCCTCAATCTCTCAATCTCTGGAGTGTGACTTATGTTCCACTTTTTTGGGGGAAATTTGATGCTTGATACAATTTCCTCCAGTTCTGCTGTTACAAGACTGTCCACGAAAAAAGAAATATTAAGTTCAACAAATACGAACACCAGTTTGGTTTGCGCGTTTTGGTCAAGGTAGAAAAAGAAATATTGAACTTAATTTTCCTTCTAGGAAGATTGTATGTGTATAAGACTAAGATTTTCAGACATTAATTTGAGAATCAGAATCAAGCTAATGGAATTTAAACATAAAAAGCAACATGTATACTGCACTCAATGGGTAGCAAATCGATCATTCAATGCCTACGAGAGTCACTCCCATTCTTATAGAAGAATGTACAGCATGAAATATACATGTAAAAACTTGTGTTAAATTCACATGAAGGGGTCGCAGGTAGACGTAATGAAATATTTTATAGCTTGCTCGAAATGTTGAAAACAGGTTGCCAGGAACGATGATATCCAGCTCTCACAATAGGTTGCCCTTCTCCCCCAAACTCCCCAACACCCCTCACCATTCCATTACCACCCCTGTCACAAACAAAGACATTATTGAAATAAATATAGCCTTATTCATAGTACTTCGCAATTGTTATCATAAAGGTGCTGGGATGAGTGTGCTCAGCAAGGCAAAGGGTGAGGTATCTTCATGGGCTAACATTTCCTGGTAGCGATTCCACCTCTTTTCTTCTAGCTGCTATCTAGTTTACCATAATACAATTTTAATAGGGAAACGTTGTGGAGGTAGCAGTGCCTCCTGAGTCATTTAGAAGTAGCTTGGACAACAGGTCTCATATCCACATGTTTAATTCAAACATTTTAATGCAGAAAATTAGGTATGGTTTTAGTTTATGCAAGACACTGAAAGATATTGTCTGATCAGTTAATAGTGCATGCGCTTCTATGTACGAAACACACAAAAAACAATTTTACTCGTTTGCAGTTTGGCATATCCTATCTGTATCATGCTCAGATTGCACGAGTAGTTGAATTAGCCAATTATGAACATCTATTGGAAGAATGTATTGTGATTGTTAACAAATGTTCATTAAGGGAGTTGTTAGTTGGGGCTCCACTGAAATGAAAACAATTTTTAGAAGACGAATATCGAAAATCCAAATTTGGCCATTGGCATTGGGTAGTCAAGGACCTATTAGTACGCGTGTTACTTTTATGATACAGACTATTTCATGTCAATATTAAACCTGTTTCTGTAAAAGGCCACCCCCCCCCCCCCACTGTAAAAGGAAACAGGTTTCCTTTTGCCGGACAACAGACAGCACGTGGGGCTACTGTGAAGGTGAACTATAAACTTTCACTCTTAGATCAGCCATATAGAAAGCATTCTCTTAGCGAGATAAAATAGGTCAAAGAAGAGAGTTGATTCTTTGCTTAACTACGAAGTATTCTGCTTTTGTGACTGAATGAAGAGGACTGTAGAGTGGAAAGTATTTGCAAAAACAAGGAGGATAGATTAACAATGCATTTGGCTTTATAAGATACAACTGCTAATAATTGATCAATTTTTGTTGTATTTTCTTTCTAGAGACATCATGAATTGGTGTGTATCTGCCCTCCTCGTCTTGACAGGTCTTGTTCAGGCAACATTTGCAGGTAAGTAAAACCTATTAGAGATTCAACACCTCATTTGCAAATCATTAGAAAGATGTTGCACTGTGAACTTCTCTTCTTGCATTATATTGTTAATTATATTCAGGAAAGCTATTCACATTTCCTTGTATTGATGATATATATGTATTTAGTGCTCCTATTAGTTCATTACGCTTTAAAATGTTCTTGTACCTTTCCCTTCCTTCTCTACCAAGGCAACTATCAGCAATATATATAACATCCAATATATGTAAAGCCTATATATATATATATGGCTAGAGATATATCTAGAAATTGATGGAAAACGGAATTATTATGAATCCAATTCAATTACTACATAAATGTATCATTATACTTGATTTTATTGTATTTTTATTATCAATATGATAGTTTGTAAAATAATAAAAATTAAAAATTAATGTTTTGTTTCAGTGACAGTGCCAACGTTGGACGGGACCGCAGCAGGCAACGCATGTGTGTTTCCTTTCATCTACCAAGGCCAGCCCATCCCCACATGTACCCGTGTGCTCTGGCAGACTTTCTGGTGTGCCGTAACTGATAATTATGATAGGGACAAACAGTTTGGCAGTTGCCCATGTAAGTAACACCAGTGGTCTGTTGCATAAAAAATTCATACATAAAGTCTTCTATGCTGAGCTATTTTGTCTTGTTTATGTAGAAAAGGTCTACTGTATAAGAATAAAACATATAGCATTGTAAGTATAGAAAAGTCCTTTCTCAAAGGTTCCTTACCAGCTTCTTAGGATGGAAAAATAGCTATAAAGAAGGATAATCTTAAGTAAGGGTTCTTTCCGCAACAGGACCCTTGTTTACTAACGAGTTGGTTAAAAAGCACGTGTATATTGCATGAGTTGCACAGCAACGAGAGCAATATCCTAAGCGAATGAAACGAATTAGTGAACCTATTTATTATAAATAAAAAAAACTTTAAAACCGGCTTGTGGGCTTTTCCCAATTATCCTCATTATCCTACATTGCCCACCTTCACCGCCATGAATATGACATTTCTACCAAAAGGGCATTAAACCTCCTGCGCTCCAATTTAGGAACATTTAGTCACTGCCTTGAACAGTACAGGGGCTACATCAACCTAAGACAGAGACTAAAAGTAAAAAGATTAATAACCCCCATTTCAGGTCTACTGGTACACTGTTTGTTGTATAATCCCGAGGCGAATCCAAATACAGTCCCTCAAAGTCGGTCATTAATCCTCAATAATGAATGTTATACGCTCTCATTTCAGTGACCTACCCTGGGCAGATGCCAATCGGTAAGTACAAATATTCAGTCACACTATGAAATATTTTTATATCTATTATATCAATATGACACTGTAATTAATATCTATCAATTTTGTTCGCACGAAATCTATTTGATAATATACAACGTGAAAGTCATTTAGAAGCTGATCTCAAAGGTAAACGAGTGGCAAGGTACTGCGGTGATGTAACTATTTAGATTCCTGGATTCCTAGTATACTTTTGATAAATATATGTCTCTGTATCACATTACCATCAATGTAAACACTCTACACCTTCTCTGTTTCCTTTTAAACATTGCATTTATTCATACCTTGAAAGATTGAGATACATCTTTATTTAATGCTCATCTCAATCTAGTAGTTTTATTATTATTATTATTATTATTGGATTTTATTCATGTTTTGAAATACAATACGAATACGAATACAAATAGGACATATAATTCTACTATGTAGTTCTTCCATTTTGCCCTTAGTAGTTGAATATAATACTGTGGTCAGACACTTACTTAAGGTTTATTGCATTAATTTGTAACATTTTTGCATAAATGTGGATGTAAATAGTACATTCTATACGGTGCCCTATACTCAGCTGTCCTAACTCTACCCCTTACAGTGCGAACTCATAACAATATGCGGTGCACCTTCCCCTTCATCTACAAGGACCTTCTATTCTACGAGTGCACCAACCATGCCTCAAGCACCGGCAGATCCTGGTGCTCCAGCACCTTGGAGTACACAGGCAGCACCTGGGGGTATTGTGAAGGTAAACTATATAATTACTACTATAGATATCTCCCTTGAGATGTGCCCAAGAAACTTGTAATAAATCATGCAAGGATTATTTCATATATTTTATTGCAAAACATTAATAACATTACTATACCATTATACTTTGATGAATCTGACCTATGCATTCATATCTCAAATGAGAAGAACAATACTTTCCAAAGTTTATGTTTCTCTTCAGAATATTGGATTTTAAAATATTAAAAAGGTTATATTTTATTTTAAATTAGAAAGAGTGTTAACCCTAATGAGGCGACCACCAAGTTCAATTTTATTTACATTGACGTTACATGTTCTGACATGTTTCCGTCCGACAGCATTTTATTTTAAAACTGAGCACATAACTACTTGTTAGAGCCGGCAGCAGGGCAGATTTAAGCTTTGGAAATCAATAACTACCTTCAGACAATTTTCCAGTTTTTTTCCCAGAGGGGTATCTTTTATTTTTTTTGTCATAGCCGACTATAAAAGAAAAGAGAAGAAACAGCTTTTCATTATTAATCAATAGACTTGTTTTGATAGAATCTTTTTTGAATCTATATATTACAAGATGTGGTATCACAGGAAATATAGCTTCCAAAACTCTGTCAAATACCAATGTTGCATGTACCTCAATTAATCATGTTCATTAATGTTGTTCTATTTACCTTCGATTTATGTCTGTCAAGTACATTATTTTAACATATATTTGCCCTTTACATCAGCCTCACCTCATGTTTCGTTGTGTGTGTCTATGCATGAATGTTATTTTTATGTTTCATGTATTATAGTTTATAAAATTAGAACATGTTAACTAAACATTTTAATTAACTTAACATACAAAAAGGACAATCAAGAATATGAGGCTAACGTAACAGATAGTAATTCCTGCTTCCTTATTCCAGGAGCTGGGAGTACAGGTAATACGAAAGAGGTTTAGATACTGAATGTGTACATTGTGCGATATGTCTACCCTTTAAAATATGTGGTTTCAAAAACAGGGTGAGGTCCTAACCTTTCTTTATATTTCATTCAAATTGAATCATTAATCAATCAATAAAACCAGACTATAACAGACCTCAACTATATTCGAAATTCATTATCACTAAATTGGTTTGTCCATCGTAATTCTTAATATAATTATGGATCCTACTTTCGTGTTGACATACATTACATATTAACAAAGAGATATATATTGTAACCGTGTACGCAGACTTCAAGGTCGTGCCTCTCTGTGAATATTATTCTCAGGTACAGTCTGTCTCGATTTCGACATTCAACGAAGACTTTCTTATTCCAATACAGTTTATCGTTTGTAGACAATATAAATATTTTGGACTTTATACCAAAGAATAATACAAAATACAGCTTTTAATGAGTGTAATTCATAAGGATGCCCTTAGCATTGAGCTATAAGTTAATCCAAAATGATGATTCTTCCAGTATCTGAAGCAATTGAGATAGACTCTAACTTGAGTCCCTTGTATCCAAAATGATAGCTGCATGAAATACACCCTCATTCGATATGTCAAATTTGTTTGATGTCTACCCCTCCCCTCCATCATGTCACTAGCATAAATATGCTCGTCAACTGATAATCGTTAACACAAAAAGGACCAATTGATTGCAGTATGCATCATTTTCTACTGAATTATATAAACGGCTGTTTCTGGAAGTGGGGCTCTCGTGGTCAATTAGCTTCGCAATGAGGGGATATGTTCATGCAGTGAAACTAGAATCGTACAGAACTATAGCCCTCGTAACCAATAGACCCCTATTCACCTACCTAAATTTGTGGAGGAATAGCTAGAATTCGTATTGACCTTTAAGATACCAACTGCTATTACAACCAATGCTGTAGAAAACCCACGTCTACATGCTTCTTGATTATATTCGTCATCGTGTCTTTACTCAGGTTAAATAATTATATAATATTAAGTTCTTCACAATTACAATATCTTAACACGATTTACATACTTTGTTCAACTCACGAAAATATCTATAATCCACAAGTAGAGTCCCTTTGTGAGCTACGAACAGAGGAGGCTATAAAGATAAGAATATCTACAGGCCAATATTGTAATAAATTTGGGAATGGAACTTGGAATTTCAGTTCCGCATCTCTAATACCTGGGAGTCCATTGTCGTAAATTTATAATTCTGGTCATTTCTAGTATACTGCTGTGCATTTTACAGAAAGGACAACAACAATTGTGACAATGTTAAGTCATAATCATTTTGTTTAAAAAAGATAAACTACTATTAGAATATTTAATGTGTCATAATCAAAATCAAAAAGAATTTTGCATTAATAATTATAGCATGGTTTTAATATTTATTTGGTCTTTTCCTATATGAAGATCCGACACCCAGGCCAGGACCAGGTGAGTAGATTACCTATTGAATGTTGATTAACAAGACAAAAGAATAAATACAGCTTTAAATTCACATCACTTCGTTCCTTATATGTTACTCCAAGCGTAACAGCAACCTTAAATTGATAAGGTTGTCATAGATAGCTAAAATAACCACTGAGGTTTTCACCGCAGCTGTATATATGAGTTTAAGATTGATTGCTTCTTCATTCTACAAATTTCCGACCACTTTCATCGGGTGTGTTTGGCGTCAAAGCACGGCTGCAATATACAAATTTAGGGGATAATTAATTAGGGGATAGTTAATTGCCAACCCTTACAATAAACTGATATTATATCTCGTACCAAACGGTGCAGCCCGAAGTACTCTCATTAATACCAATAGTTCTGTGGTAAAGACATAATATTATTTGTGATTAATTATGTCAAAGATGGAGAAGTGTCTGCAAGTTTCACAATGTATTTTAAATTGCACCTTGACTTTTTCTATCGTCCAGGAGGCTGTGTGGATTTCTTCACAAAGACAGAAAATAAGCTTTACTACAAGGGTAGGCAAATACCAGGTCTAAACACAGTACAGCAGTGCCAGACAACCTGTCTGAACGAACCTCGAGATCGCTGCCTCGCCTACGACTTCGACTACAGCATTAATGCGTGTTTCCTGCACCAGGTGGCCTCCAACCTCGAGTCTGGCAATGCCAAGAGGCCCGCAGCCGGAGTTGACCACTTCCGGCGACAAGACTGTTCGGGTGGCGGAGGTGGCGGTGGCGGCGGAAGTATGTATTCATAATCTGTTTGTATGTTGTAAGAATAAAATCAAAACGGCATTAAGCCACGTTTTTCTTGATTAAATAATTACTACTTATTTTTCTAGTTGTAATCAGTATGTGATTACTTGGTCAAAAAAGAATCCAAGTTTAGCACATATATACAGGCGCGGCGGAACAGATAAAAGATTGGGGTGGGGGGTGGGGGGCAACTTCTTTTTGGAGGGAGGGTGGGGGGCTGGGGGGTAGAGGGGGACTTTGCATTACCCTCCAATAGTATAATAGAATTGAATTATTTCAAACACATCCAATACCTTATCAGGAAATCGGGCACACTTAATATGCCTATACTACCATAAATAAGTTTTTAAATTTTAATGTGGTATACTTTATCTTAAAGGTTTGTAAGGCAAGGATATATTTAATGCACTGTCTTGAAATTTGGTGCATAAATAATATGGCTTAAAGCGCTCAGCCCTACAAAAATCGGAACATTCCACTAAAGAGATCTTGTAAATAATTCCTTTTGGAAAATATCAATTTTGCGACTTGTGACTCATTCTCCTGAAACACATCACAATTTATTCATTGAAGAGCATTCACAGCAGCAAACTAAAATATAATTTCATAATAATATGGATCATCTATATGAATATCCAGATTAGTTCTCATCCATTTTTTATACTTCAATAAACATGGCCCACCCTTTGCCGATACCGTTTGGGAGGGAGACATCGATATAATATACCGTTTGGGAGGGAGACATCGATATAATATTATAGAAGGAGGAAAGTAGGATGGAGAGAATGGCCCTGTGGGGTGGGATTGAGGGGTGTAAGGGGGTGGTGGTGATGTGGAGCAATGGGAAGGAGAGTTGGATGGGGAGAGGGGAACAACAGGGGAGAGGAGGACAGCGATGAGAGTGTGAGGGGAAAGTATTGTGGCCCAGGAGTGGCATCTCTTGCCTCTTGTCCCTCATCTCTCACCTCTCATCCCTCATTTCTCACTTCTCATCCCTCATCTCTCAGCCCTCATCTCTTGTCCCTCATATCTCTCACCTCTCATATCTCATTCCTAATTTCTCACCTCTCATCCCTCTTCTCTCATTTCTCATCCCTGATCTCTTGCTTTTCGTCCCTCATTTCTCACCTCTCATCCCTCAACTTGCGTCCCTCACCTCACATCCCTCATTGCTCACCTCTCATTTCTCAAACCTCATCTCTCACATCTTGACCCTCATCTCTCACCTCTCATTCCTCATCTCTTTTCCTCATGCCTCATCTCTTGTCCCTCATTTTCAGCCTCTCATTCTTCATCTCTCATCACTCATATCTCACCTCTCATCCCTTGCCTCTTGTCCTTCGTATCTCGTCCCTCATCTCTCAACTCTCGTCCCTCATCTCTCACCTCTTGTCTTTCATCTCTCACCTCTTGTCCCTTGTATCTCATCCATCATCTCACATCCCTCATTTCTCACCTTTTGTCCCTCATCTCTCACCTCTTGTCTCTCATCTCACCTCCCGTCCCTCATCTCTCATTACTCGTCCCTCACCGCTCATTTCTTGTCCCTCATCTCTCACCTCTTGTGCCTCAACTCTCACCTTTTCCTTTTTGAGAGGAAAGTTTAGTCGCACTGAAATGTTTCTAGTCCAATTCCTTGCATACCTTCGAGTTTATATGTGATGTGTTTACAGAGAAATGAGTCACAATTTCCCATATCTTTATTCAATGACTTGTGTACATATTTGAAAAGATGATACCAAGCCGATTCCAATGATAGAATACAGTAAGACATCTTATAAGTATATCTATATTTTAAGTCATTTTTGAAAAAAGAAATTGCAATATTTTTTGACGGCCAATTACCAGTAAAGTAACTAAACATACTCCATACGAAGACATTTAAAACACAAAAATATATTTGATAAAATGTCCTGAAATTTGGTACATGGATTTTATAAGACTAAAAGTGCTAAACCCTACAAAAATCAGAACATTTACATGCAGAGATCTTGTAAAGAATCACTTTGAAAAATACTTGTGACTTGTGACTAATTTCTCTCCCCCTTCTCCTCCCGCTCACTTCTCTGCCTTGTCCTCCCTTCCTTCTTCTTCCTCCTCTTTTTACCTCCCCTTGTCGTCCCCCAACCCCCTCTCCTCCCTCCCCTGGATGAGGAGGTGGAGGAGGGCTGGAGATGAAGGGGTGTAGGGTGTAGGGGAGGAGGGGTGTGTAACATGTACAATATAGTGAAACATATTTTTTTTTGACCCAAAATGAATTGAATTGTTATGTTATATAAGAATAAGAATTGCAGAATTGGGGCAGAATGCGGGACAAAGGCACGGGATTGTGAGCAAGGGACAAAGGGTGAGATGTCACTCCTGGTCCACCATAGTAAGGTGAAGGGAAGAGTGAGAGATGGAAATAGACAGTGAGAAGAGAGAAAGATGTATCAAGGTAGAGGGAGGAGGCCGAGAGGGAGAAGGAGGCATTGAGAAAGAAGATTGCAAGTGCCCTCGATTCCGCCGTGCCTGATATACGTCAACTGGGCATAGGTTCGAGGAAAACAACAACCCAGGAAATCTAGCACCCAGGAAACTAGCTTGCAGAAAACTACAAGCTTGTATATAACTACCAACCAGGCAAAGTTTTCTGAATGGTTTACCGATGTAATAAATTTATATCATAAGTAATTATGATGGATCTATTGCAAACGATCCAACATAAACTTTATGCGACTGGAATATGAAAATATTCTTCCTATTTTCGGGGTTTGCACCCAACGATCCTAAATGATGTTCTTGCACAATTACCAACTTTGAATTATTTTGCAGCAATTGTTAATTACGTTTCTTCAAATAACTAAATAATAAATTAAATAAGTTTATGCGTTTTTTCCGCATTTAATTCTTCATTTTAGCACCTGGACCTATAGGACCAGTTGTCTGTATAGATGAGTTTACTGAGACCCGGGGGTTCATTGCTCCTGGAGGTGTACCCAACCAGGCCAGAAACACGGGGGCATGCAGGCAAGCCTGTCTCCAGTCCTATGCACAGACTTGCCTTGGGTATGACTTCATCTCCGAAGCCCCCGACACGCGCTGTTTCCTGCATTTCAATCAAGGCATTATAAACAATCTGGTTCCGAGAAATATGGGAACGAATTACAGGAGGAGTTGTCGTACATCAAATATCACCCCCACACCTGGTATTTGTTGTCTCTCTGTTCTACTCTATTCCTTTCCTGTATGAAGATCTATCTATCACAACTATACTGTGTTTCATCGAATAGAAGCTGGGGGTTTGAATATAAGGCTGGCCTGAATGGTGGTAGGGGAAAGGATAATTCTAGTTAAATAGAGTCAAGTATATAAAGCAAGTGTAGATGTGGTGACCTAAAGACAATTTAAGTACGGTAATTTTACTGTAGGTCAGAGAGTACATAAACAGTTTAGCATAATACAAAGAATGGGACTACTAATCTGTCCCCATGAATTACTGGGGACAGATTGAAAAAGCTAGCGCCTAATTGAAATAAATTGGCCATGAAGTAGCTGGTGAATAAATGCCTGGCTAGTCAAAAGTCAGGTATGGAGGCAGGTCGGCTTCTATCTGAGGAAATACAGTATAATCATATCAAATCTGTTTATATCTGGATTCACTTCGCATTCATTCTGCAATTACTGTCAGTCAGCCTGTTTCCTTGTCCCTTGTCGGCTCAATGTGCAAACTCACTTCCAAGGCTAATTTCCAGTGGTTCTAGAGTGCTTAAATTATCTTAACCCCTATCCTATTAAAAGCCTTCGTGAAATAACATGATGCCAATTGTAATATCAATATCACAACTTGCTTTTAAAACCTCCATTCTTTGCCTTTGCCTTATGGATATTTTATCTTCACTTTCCATGCTTTCTGCACTATCTATTAGAATAATTTACGTTTTTGAAATGTTAAAAAATTATTCCTCCCATCACTTATCATGACATATATTATCGCCCATAATTTCATTTATTTCCATCCTATTCATTCAGAAACCAATGACCTACGGTCCTTTTTATACAATGGTTGTAGTATTTCTTCTCTTGTATGATGTTTCCCATTAATATAACATTTAATATTTCAAGCCTCATCACTCAGGTTTTCATCCAAAGGCTGGAACAAGATCTGAAGAAAAAAACCCACCAAAATTGATTTTGACTTTCCAATCTATTTCACTATACTGTTGATGTACTGTTTTAAGAATTTACTGTGAAAAAAGACACTGTTGGCATTTTCGCAAGGTTTAAGAGGAGAAAAATAATACCTTCTGTATGTCAACTACCCCAGTTCTGTTAAAGACACTTGGCAGACATAATCTTTTCCCCATGGTTTTTGCAAATTTGATTTTTTCATGTGCAGTTTGCTGCGTTTACTTCTTTAGATTTTTGGGGTGGTGGGAGTCACTATTGCATCTAACAGGCTTAAATTACTAATAACATAACTCTATATTCATAATACTAAGAATACTAACATATAACTAACATTAATGTCAACCACTGGAAGTCTTTTTTAATTCATTATAGTTTATTATTTCTGTTGAAATTAGTTAGATAAATACAGACTTCTTTGAAGATTAGAAAAAAATCAATTAGATGTATATATTAGTATGTTAATCGATAGAATAAGACTCTAGACTAGTTGAAAAACTATCTGCATGGCATGGATTAGTTTATATGGTACTAATGGTTTATGGCAGGTCCACATTCGGTAGTATCAAGTCTATGCATAGAAATTATTTTTGAGTTCTGTTTATTTCAATTAGACTATTCTAGAATAAACTACTGCCTAGCGCGATTCACTTTACAGGAACTCATCTGAAGACTTTTAGGAACTGTTTCAATCAAAACTTTTATCAAAATCATTTCTTAATTCTACAACTCCATTGGCTCTCGCGCAGTTTACTAAAGCTTGGAAGGATTATCTCTTTAGGTGGTTGCAGGGACAGGTTCCAACTCAACAGAGGGAGGTTTGCCTTTGGAGGAATACAGAACGCAGCAAGAAGTGCCACGGAGTGTGAAAACACCTGTCTTGCCTCCAGGGTTCCAATATGTTACGCCTTTGACTGGGACAATAATGCTAGAGCCTGCTTCATCCATACGAATAGAGAAAACATTGTGAACCTCAACACTGCTAATGGTATCGATCATTACAGAAGAGACTTTATATGTTCAGGACCAGAACCTCAGAGCTCAACACCCAGGCAGAATACACCGTCTCCAGGTACAGGGTTTTTGTTCTTTTTTTGCAGGGTGGCCCATTGACCCTGTATACTTAGCCTTTATGTTCGATCTAATTATTCACAGTTAAGCTTCTCTAGCCTTGGTTAAAAAAATATAACTAGAAAGGAAAGTTCAAGATGTGTGCCAGATTTGCTTTCGGGTAAGCAGAACAGTAGAACGATCAAACCAGACACAGAGGAAACTGGCATACCCTGTTCGATGACATATGACAGCCCTAATATGTGATGTGTTACAAGGAAATGAGTCACAAGTAGCAAAGTCTTTATCACAAGAACTCTTTATACGAATGTTTTTATTTTTTGACAGTTTAGTATTTGTAGTAGTAGCAATACATTTACCGAATCCTAAGACGGTGTGCTAAATGTATTTATGCGTTTCTGAGGTCATCATGAAGATTATATTTAGCAAATTTACTAGTGATTGACCATTAAAAATGCATTACCAGCTATGCATGCGCAAATCTGCGCAATTTTCCCCTTTGCCACACACACCAAGTATATGATAAACTCAAACATGTCCCTGAATATCTAAGAATTCCGAATCCATTAAAAGCATATACATAACAAAAGAAGTGATCCATTATTCAATCGGTGCGCACCGAATGGACGTCCATTGGATCGTCACTCAACCAGAAATTTCAGAGGGATTTCCCCCTTGTTAGCATACGTCATATATTGGAAATGAGGGTGCACCATATATGCTGTGAGCGTTTTGTGAAATTCCGTTTGTTCAATGAACAGTTTGGCTATGTTTGGTACTCCCATTACCTTTAGAAAATGAAGCATACACACACTCTATGCAGCAAAGCATATTTTTAACTTTATCATCTTTTTTTTTTATTATTTTACCATCAGGACCTAAATAGTGATATGTGTGACATTGAAATCAACATTGTTTAGCCATATTTAAAATTAAACCACTCTAAGATCTTAGCCTCAGTGAAGCCCATACAGAATTCCGAATACAACCAATTATACCCTGAACAACCAATTATACTGAAAATCTAAGGTCCAGTCGTCCAAAGCTATTGATAAATAGACCCTGCGCACGCATACATGAGACCATGGGTTCCCCAATACCCCTCCTGTCTTCATTGGGCTATTACAGGGCACTCATGCAGTGATATGCAGAGCAAAAATCGATGTCAATTTTGTTACTTTTAATCAGTTTTTCTTCTTTTGAAACGTTTCTCCAGGACATATGATAGCTTTTGAGTGTTTATCTCAAGGATAGTCATTTCATTTCAGGATCTTCCATAGCTGGTAATGCATCTTTAACAAATATAGCAAACTTTTTTCATCCATAAAATATATAGAAGTACTTATTAGATGTCCCAATGTTTCCCATCGTTGGAATCAGCTTGATCTCATCTTTTCAAATAATATGATGATATCTCCAAATCCATATTTTACGACTGTGACTGATTTTCCTGTAACACATCACATATGAAGGAGCTAAAGAGTAAAATAATGATTTCCGTCATCGGATTAATTAGCACTCCTTCCTATTTACCACTTGCCACCTAGGTTGCCGTGATCCATTTGAGGAATTCAGAGGCCGCTTTGCGTATGGGGCTAGTCGCGACGACAACGCAAGGACATCGCAGCAGTGTGCTGACGCCTGTCGCAACTCCCGCACACAAACCTGTTACGGCTATGACTGGCAGGACATAGGCACATGCTACTTGCATTTTAACAGGGACAACATCGCACTGTCATCATTACAGACAGGGTCTGGAGTGACACACTACAGGAGGAGGTTCCTCTGTAACCCAACACCTATTCCTCCTGAACCTACATCAACCCGAGGCCCTGTTGGTAAGTACATATTATTCAATCATTGTGGTTATAGATTTGTTTCAGAAGTTCGTTGTTACTTACCTTGGCCTTAAAGGTAAATACTACCAGCGTTCAATATAAAACAAAGGAATCATGGAATCTGTTTTAAACTTTGACTCGAGAAAAGACAAGGTTGGGTGAAACCAGAGAACCAATGAACACAATAGGTTTCCGGATTAGCTTTTATTTCATTCATTACCCGCAGAAATAATAAAGACACTATTATTTTCCCCTATACTAGACTTGTATAGTGAATAGTAGTTAACTTCAGTGGTGCCTAAACTAACTAACAATATGGTGACATCCTTTATCTTTTTTGCTTTTTATATTCACTGAACAATTTTCTTTAACAAGGCAACGTTTGAAGAAAGTATTCCTCCTTCTTGTGACTTTTTCACGCATTAGTTCCTTGAATCCCCGGCTGCAACAGTGCATACAACGCTGGTACATTGAAGGCGAATTCAGGAATTGTAAACAGTTAATAGAACGTGCATATTATGTTCCAGAAAAACTTCTATAAACATGTGAATTGATGGATTAATAAAACTCCGAAGAAAAATGGTTTAATAAGGTGTATGACAACAAATCAAAATCTGGGATACATGAGAGTAAATGGTGCGAAACCATACATCCACAAGTATGAGCTCACAAGGTTGAACCTCACTATGTATAAAGATAGACTGAAATTGGGCCTTATACTAGTCAGACAATGTTGGCCCATAGTTAGCTGCATGTGCGTATACATGAAAGCAGCAATTCATTCGATAGACATTTTTATTTTATGAAAATCCTATGATAATATAATTTGATGATGTTCCTCACAGGATCTACCGTATTACACTGCTTGAAATTGAATTACATGTAGTAGTAAACGAAGAGAAACAACATTGTAATGCCAAACATATCTCAAAACCCACCCTTTAAACCATTTAACAGCTGTCCTTAGATAATAGCTAAGAATAAATTTTGTAGAAATATAAAACTAATTCAGCAAAAAGTCAAGTAGTATTCCTTAGAATTCCTTATTTCCCAATTAACAGGCCACAAATCTAACTAACCTGTAATTGTCTTGAATTTAACATTTCCACATATTTAACCTAGGCTGCCGGGACTCATTTGATGTGGAAAGGAATAGATATGCAAACGGGGGAGTGTTTACGCCCGTCTCTTCCCTTGAGGCTTGTGCAGTGGCATGTAGGCGAGCTGTGCCCACTTGCTTTGCCTATGACTGGGAGGTCGGTGGTGGTGGCAAGTGTTTTCTACACTTCAATGAAGTCATCGACATACTCTATAGAAATGGTGTCAGTTTCTACAGAAGGAGATTTCTGTGTAACCCGCAACCTCCACCTACATATATCCCTGGGGGTAGGAAACCTGCTTTTCCACCTCCCACCTAATAATAATTGTCTGTCGTGCTTACCTTGTAGAACATATGAGAGAAATAGTGCATTAAAGTGGCATTATCAGTATAAATTTCAATATAAAGGTATTTCAATATAAATACTAAGTTATATGGGTCTTAAAATTATAGAACTCATCTTATCACATCAACTCTCTCATATCTCAGGTATTCTTAAACCACGCCCCCTTATCCCTCAACCAATCGGATCGCTTTAACACATTTCACACATTTAACACATTTTTACACATGTGCAAATAAAGTGTCACTCTCGAATGCATATATAAACCTGTATTACGCACACTCCACATTCCCCTGACGAAGGCTACCCCAAGCCGAAACGCGTAGGGTTTTCGCCATGTTTTAAAGGAAAAATAAAACATATAAAAAACTACTTTCGGAGTACTTACTTGTTCGGCGATCCACCTATTCCATCATTTCAATATAAACCTTATATCTTCATTCGTAGCAAGGATATACTAATAACAAATTGCAGGTTTACAGTTAGCAGCTGAAATAAACAGATTGGCAGGTTGTCAGTTGTTTTTTTATCTAAACACCTTGAGGAAAAGTGTCATTGAGTTTGAGTGCAAGGGACAATTCTCAAATCCTTCTCGTGTTCGGGAGATGATTGATACTGTCAAGGACATAGCACGCTCAATATGCCCATGGTCCTGGACCCAGACTAACATAATAAAATTAAAATATCACCCTTTAGATCTTTTGTAAAAAGATATATTCCTGGACTAATAGAAGTCAGAACAACAAAATATAAATGGAACAGCACCAATATTACCCATCCCACTGTTATGCAGGGTCCATGTTTTTGCACAACACTGCACAAAGCAAATGGCTTTCAGATGTTCCTTCATGTACTCCACTTCAATAAACTAATCTTTCGAAAACACCACCATGTAATGAATACACATAAGATCATTAAAGATAAGAATGCCATACTTTCTGCTTGCCAAATCTTATTTGAGGTTAAATTAAAGGATAAAATTAAGTTAGTTTCATTTGGTTAAAAGAAATAGCACAGTACTTGGGACTTTTATAAACACATATAACAGCAGCAAAAAATAGTTATTTCAGTACTAGAGATCAAACATTGGTGACATTTGGTTAAACAATTTTACTGGCTTAATAGCTCAGAATGCAGCTTTAATATACAGCCTATTGATCATATAGCACTAGAATTGCTCTGTGTACTTCAGGGTGTCAGGACCCATTCAACCCTTCAGTAGACCAACTAGCATTAGGAGGGGTACAGGTTCCTGCCAGTACTCTAGTGGCATGCCAGCAAGCATGTCGAGATTCTCTGAGTAGGACTTGTTATGGCTTGGACTGGAACAGGAATGACAACAAGTGTTTCCTCCATTATTTGCTGGAGAACATCAGGAACCTGCAGTCAGGTCCAGGGGTGACACACTACAGGAGAGAGTTTAGATGTAACCCCACCCCATCTCCAGTCACACCAAGACCTCCAGGTAATTTGACTTTAAGCTTGAACATGCTACAGCACAGCACACTGTGTAGGAGCTTTGCTATGTACTGTTGCTTCAACTTCAATAGTCAAAGAATTCAGCATTCTATCATAGATATTTCATTTGCTGCTTAGTTTCCAATTATATCATAACAATCTTTTAAGCCAGACCCTAAATTTCACCAAGCAGAGCTGGGTAAAATACAATGCTTGATTCTGAATAAGGTTTCTTGAATTTCAGCTTAAAATGTTTTGTAGTAATGGTCTTACTGGCGTCATTCACTGAGCAAAACTGTGCCAGCAGAGATTAAAGTGGATGACATTGCTTTACAACATGTGCTATTCACACACTAAAATGACAATGACTTGTGGTTAACATGTCACCTAGTCATGAGCATACTAATATCCTTCATAGTAAACTCATTGTGAACATGAGACACTGTTATGTTGATGATGCAAACTAGCTAGACACATTTGCTATTCTCCAAGACAGAAATGGCTTTTTTGCTTTCATATGAATTCCAAATGTAAATATGACTGATTTAAGACTACTTAGTTCTATGCCCACCTTATTTATCCTCATTCTTCAAGGAATAGAAATTCATCTCCATTTTTTAAATATGTTCCATCAATGTAATAACATGTTCTTGTGCAAATTTGTATTGCCAAACCGCTTAAGTTTCATGAGATAGTGCTATATGCTATCTGCAGGCAGAATAATATGGCATAGTTAATATATATATGTATAGAGTGTCTTTCAATCTCATGCAACCAAAGTTGTCTAAATGTAATTGTATACAGAGTGACTGTGGGTTAATTGTTACTTTAGGGTGTCAGGACCCATACAAACCTTCAGTAGACCGACTAGCATTAGGAGGGGTACAGGTTCCTGCCAGTACTCTAGTGGCATGCCAGCAAGCATGTAGAGACTCTCTGAGTAGGACTTGTTATGGCTTGGACTGGAACAGGAATGACAACAAGTGTTTCCTCCATTATTCACTGGAGAACATCAGGAACCTGCAGTCAGGTCCAGGGGTGACACACTACAGGAGAGAGTTTAGATGTAACCCCACCCCATCTCCAGTCACACCAAGACCTCCAGGTAATTTGACTTTAAGCTTGAACATGCTACAGCACAGCACACTGTGTAGGAGCTTTGCTATGTACTGTTGCTTCAACTTCAATAGTCAAAGAATTCAGCATTCTATCATAGATATTTCATTTATTGCTCAGTTTCCAATTATCATAACAATCTTTTAAGCCAGACCCTAAGTTTCACCAAGCAGAACTGGGTAAGATAGAATGCTTGATTCTGAATAAGGTTTCTTGAATTTCAGCTTAAAATGTTTTGTAGTAATGGTCTTACTGGCGTCATTCACTGAGCAAAACTCTGGCTTGGCAAATGCCCAGCAGAGATTAAAATGGATGACTTTGCTTTACAACATGTGCTATTCACACACTAAAATGACAATGACTTGTGGTTAACATGTCACCTAGTCATGAGCATACTAATATCCCTCATAGTAAACTTATTGTGAACATGAGCCACTGTTATGTTGATGATGCAAACTGGCTAGACACATTTGCTATTCTCCAAGACAGAAATGGCTTTTTGCTTTCATATGAATTCCAAATGTAAATATATGACTGATTTAAGACTACTTAGTTCTATGCCCACATCATTTATTCTAATTCTTCAAGGAATAGAAATTCATCTCCATTTCTTAAATATGTTCCATCAATGTAATCTCATGTTCTTGTGCAAATTTGTATTGCCAAACCGCTTAAGTTTCATGAGATTGTGCTATATGCTATCTACAGGCAGAATAATATGGCATAGTTAATGTATATAGAGTGTCTTTCAATCTCATGCAACCAAAGTTGTCTAAATGTAATTGTATACAGAGTGACTGATGGTTAATTGTGGTTAACATGTCACCTAGTCATGAGCATACTAATGTCCTTCATAGTAAACTCATTGTGAGCATGAACCACTGTTATGTTGATGATGCAAGCTGGCTAGACACATTTGCTATTTTCCAAGACAGAAATGGCTTTTTTGCTTTCATATGAATTCCAAGTGTAAATATGACTGATTTAAGACTACTTAGTTTTATGCCTACATCATTTATTCTAATTCTTCAAGGAATAGAAATTCATCTCCATTTCTTAAATATGTTCCATCAATGTAATCTCATGTTCTTTTGCAAATCTGCATTGCCAAACCACTTAAGTTTCATGAGATAGTGCTATATGCTATCTACATGGCAGAATGATATGGCATAGTTGATGTATATAGAGTGTCTTTCAATCTCATGCAACCAGTTGTCTAAATGTAATTGTATACAGAGTGACTGTTGGTTAATTGTTACTTTAGGGTGTCAGGACCCATACAATCCTTCAGTAGACCGACTAGCATTAGGAGGGGTACAGGTTCCTGCCAGTACTCTAGTGGCATGCCAGCAAGCATGTAGAGACTCTCTGAGTAGGACTTGTTATGGCTTGGACTGGAACAGGAATGACAACAAGTGTTTCCTCCATTATTTGCTGGAGAACATCAGGAACCTGCAGTCAGGTCCAGGGGTGACACACTACAGGAGAGAGTTTAGATGTAACCCCACCCCATCTCCAGTCACACCAAGACCTCCAGGTAATTTGCCTTCAAGCTTGAATATGATATAGCATAGCACACTGTGTAGGAGGTTTGCTATGTACTGTTGCTTCAACTTCAATAGTCAAGGAATTCGGCATTCTATCATAGATATTTCATTTGCTGCTTAGTTTCCAATTATATCGAAACAATCTTTTAAGCCAGACCCTAAATTTCACCAAGCAGAGCTGAGTAAAATGCAATGCTTGATTCTGAATAAGGTTTCTTGAATTTGAGCTTGACCACCTCCTAATTACTATGAAATGTTTTGTAGTAATGCTCAAACGGGTGTCATTCACTGAGCAAAACTGTGGCTTGGCAAATGCTCTGCAGAAATTAAAGTGGATGACTTTGCTTTACAACATGTGCTATTCACACACTAAAATGACAATGATCGACTTGTGGTTAACATGTCATCTAGTCATGAGCATACTAATATCCTTCATAGTAAACTCATTGTGAGCATGAGCCACTGTTATGTTGATGATGCAAGCTGGCTAGTCACATTTATTATTCTCCAAGACAGAAATGGCTTTTTGGCTTTCATATAAATTGCAAATTTGAATATTACTGAATTAAGACTACTTAGTTCTATGCCCACATCATTTATTCTAATCAAGGAATAGAAATGCCTCTCCATTCCTTCAGTATGTTCCATCAATGTAATCACAGTTTCTTGTGCAAATTTGGCTTGCCAAACTGCTTGAGTTTCATGACATAGTGCTATATGCCATCTAAACAACAAAATAGTAAGGGAGAGTTGATGTATAGAGTGAGTTCCAATCTCATGTAACCAAACCTGCCTAAATGTAATTGTATTCAGAGTGACTGTGGGTTAATTGTTACTTCAGGGTGTCAGGACCCATTCAACCCTTCAGTAGACCGATTAGCATTAGAAGGGGTACAGGTTCCTGCCAGTACTCTAGTGGCATGCCAGCAAGCATGCAGAGACTCTCTGAGTAGGACTTGTTATGGTTTGGACTGGAACAGGAATGACAACAAGTGTTTCCTCCATTATTCGCTGGAGAACATCAGGAACCTGCAGTCAGGTCCAGGGGTGACACACTACAGGAGAGAGTTTAGATGTAACCCCACCCCATCTCCAGTCACACCAAGACCTCCAGGTAATATATATGTAGAAAGGTGCTCATTTCAAGAAGAACATATTTATTTATGGGCTGTCCATTAAACTGTTTTTGCTAACTATAGTTGGCAAGAGTGGAATTGAATCTGAAAAAGCATTTTATACTGTGTTAGTGATCACTAACAATTAATCATAGGATGCCAGGATACATTCCAACCATCAATAGACAGACTAGCCTATGGTGGGACACAAGTGCCTGCAAGTACCACTGTAGCATGCCAATCAGCATGTATCGACTCGGGACAAACATGCTATGGCTTTGATTGGAGAAGGGCTGATTCAAAATGTTTTCTCCACTATCATCGTGGCAATATTGAGAACCTAAAGTCTGCCCCTGGTATAACAAATTACAGGAGAATATTCCGCTGTAATTCTCCTACAGACTTTCCAACTCCCTATCCTCCTGGTAAATTTCTTTCTCTATTAACAAATTATAATGATTAATGAAAGTAACATCATAATATATAGTGTTGTAGTAATGATCTACATACAAATCTAATGTCTTACCTACCTACCTTATTTTTTTAAAGCTTTTTTTGATTAGTTCCTTGGCCAGTGTGACTTAGGTTATATTATAATAACAGTTCTAAACCTTTTACATCAAATAGTTTGCAGAGACCAATATTTTGCAAGCCTCGGAAAGTATGCTTATGGGGGTGTTGCAAATCAAGCAACATCCAATCAAGCATGTGCAGATGCATGTATGAACTCTAGACAAACATGTTATGGGTATGACTGGAGTAGTGCCGGTTCCTGTTTCTTGCACTTCAATCGTCAGAATTTGGATAATCTGGCAGATGGTAGTGGGATAACAAACTATCGACGAAACATGATATGCAACAGACCCAATACAACTCCGATATCCCCAGGTAACACACCTTTGCTTCCATAATTATCTTATTCCCTATCAATAACAATTTCTCCTCCCAATTTAAGAGTGAATTATGACACTTTTAACCTTAGATTTGTGAAAAATGTTGATTCAAAGAGTAAATCTAGTATCTAGTATTCTTCTGTACATATTAGGAAGATAACATTTCCTCAATAACAGTCCTTAATAACATCTCCCCTAGGATGTAGGGATCCATTTGAGCCTTCAGTGAACCGATATGCCCTTGGTGGTGAACAACAGGCAAATGTGAGGGATAACAATGCATGTGCTGATGCATGTAGAGTGTCAAGTAGAACATGCCATGCATATGACTATTCCAATCTACAGGGTTGTTTCCTCCACTTCGATAGAGATAACATTGATAACCTACTCACTGGATCTGGTGTTAATAGTTACAAGAGAAGATTTATATGCAACCCAACTAATGCACCAACTACTCCCACACCCTTCCCAAGTGAGTGTAATGCTCTTATTTGAGATGTCACTAATTCTCTATTTGTTTCCTACCTGACCCTACTAAAAGTTATACAAACCTACATTCACACCTTACAAAAAATATGGCAGGAATACTTGCAAATACAAGGACATTTACGTTTCCATGTTGACAAACGTCTTGCTGTTATTAACACATCTGTTGTATCCACTCTCCATTCCTAGCATGCAAAGACCCCTTCAGTGCCAATGTGAACAGGTATGCCTCTGGGGGAGAAAGTAACAATGCCAGAAGTAGTGATGCATGTGGTGATGCATGTAGAACTTCTTCTCCCACCTGCTATGGATATGATTATTCCTCCACACTTGGATGCTTCCTTCACAAAAGAAAGGAGAGTCTGGACAATCTGAGAACAGGGAATAATGATGTTACTAACTACAGGAGGAGGTTCATCTGTAACCCAACTAATGCACCCACCACTGTCACACCCTTCCCTAGTAAGCTCTTTCTATTCTCATAACACTAAGAAACTTATTGGTTAAAAGCAGAACTTTTCATTGAAAGTGAAAATATTTGGGTGGAATATTCTGTCATTGGTCTGAAGTGCAGCTTCAATCCCCACTGCTGCAGGTACTTCATTCTTCGTTATTTCTCTGGTTGTAATTTCTGAAATAACAAAAACATCTCCTGGTAAAAAAAGATATTTCAGGCAACTGTTGGAACTAAATCTTCTTTATTCAATGATTATTAAACAGGCTGAGTATGACTACTTTGTTTAGGTTGCTTGTAGGGGTCACTTTAAGTCCAGATGATCCAGTTAATTCAATAGGATCAAGAACAAAATTATGTGTATTTGGTTATTGATAATTCCATAGCCATCACCTTTGGCTTGAGCAGCATTCAGAGTCCCCTTCCTTTGCTAAGTGTCAGCCATTAATCCTACCATATTTTCCCTCAGCTTGTCGGGATCCATTTCAAACTCGAGTGAACCAGTATGCACTGGGAGGCCAAGAACAGACCAATGTTAGAGATAACAATGCATGTGCTGATGCATGTAGAGTGTCAAGTAGAACATGCCATGCATATGACTATTCCAATCTACAGGGTTGTTTCCTCCACTTTGATAGAGATAACATTGATAACCTACTCACTGGATCTGGTGTTAATAGTTACAAGAGAAGATTTGTATGCAACCCAACTAATGCACCAACTACTCCCACACCCTTCCCAAGTGAGTGTAATGCTCTTATTTGAGATGTCACTAATTCTCTATTTGTTTCCTACCTGACCCTACTAAAAGTTATACAAACCTACATTCACACCTTACAAAAAATATGGCAGGAATACTTGCAAATACAAGGACATTTACGTTTCCATGTTGACAAACGTCTTGCTGTTATTAACACATCTGTTGTATCCACTCTCCATTCCTAGCATGCAAAGACCCCTTCAGTGCCAATGTGAACAGGTATGCCTCTGGGGGAGAAAGTAACAATGCCAGAAGTAGTGATGCATGTGGTGATGCATGTAGAACTTCTTCTCCCACCTGCTATGGATATGATTATTCCTCCACACTTGGATGCTTCCTTCACAAAAGAAAGGAGAGTCTGGACAATCTGAGAACAGGGAATAATGATGTTACTAACTACAGGAGGAGGTTCATCTGTAACCCAACTAATGCACCCACCACTGTCACACCCTTCCCTAGTAAGCTCTTTCTATTCTCATAACACCAAGAAACTTACTGGTTAAAAGCAGAACTTTTCATTGAAAGTGAAAATATTTGGGTGGAATATTCTGTCATTGGTCTGAAGTGCAGCTTCAATCCCCACTGCTGCAGGTACTTCATTCTTCGTTATTTCTCTGGTTGTAATTTCTGAAATAACAAAAACATCTCCTGGTAAAAAAGATATTTCAGGCAACTGTTGGAACTAAATCTTTTTTATTTAATGATTATTAAGCAGGTTGAGTAAGACAACATTTTTTTTTTTTAAAAACCTTTATTCAAAACACCTGCCATCTGGGCATATACATGGCTAAATCATTCACAAGTTTCTCATTTGGCATCATTTTAAAACAGCAATTGCTTGGCAGACATCTTCCCTTACTCTCCTATATATCAATTAAGTCCTGAATAGAACATTTTTCTTATCATCATTCATTTTCCTTATCATCATTTATTTTTTCCATCTTCAATAGACATCTTCCCTATCAATTATGTCATGAATAGAACATTTTTCTCATCATCATTCATATTTTTCTCTTGAAAATGTGATAACCTCTATCAAAAATGTATGTGCTCTCTCAAAACATTTACCAGGGTGGTATGAGCAATTAATATTGAGTAAGACTACTTTGTTTAGGTTGCTTGTAGGGGTCACTTTAAGTCCAGATGATCCAGTTAATTCAATAGGATCAAGAACAAAATTATGTGTATTTGGTTATTGATAATTCCATAGCCATCACCTTTGGCTTGAGCAGCATTCAGAGTCCCCTTCCTTTGCTAAGTGTCAGCCATTAATCCTACCATATTTTCCCTCAGCTTGTCGGGATCCATTTCAAACTCGAGTGAACCAGTATGCACTGGGAGGCCAAGAACAGACCAATGTTAGAGATAACAATGCATGTGCTGATGCATGTAGAGTGTCAAGTAGAACATGCCATGCATATGACTATTCCAATCTACAGGGTTGTTTCCTCCACTTTGATAGAGATAACATTGATAACCTACTCACTGGATCTGGTGTTAATAGTTACAAGAGAAGATTTGTATGCAACCCAACTAATGCACCAACTACTCCCACACCCTTCCCAAGTGAGTGTAATGCTCTTATTTGAGATGTCACTAATTCTCTATTTGTTTCCTACCTGACCCTACTAAAAGTTATACAAACCTACATTCACACCTTACAAAAAATATGGCAGGAATACTTGCAAATACAAGGACATTTACGTTTCCATGTTGACAAACGTCTTGCTGTTATTAACACATCTGTTGTATCCACTCTCCATTCCTAGCATGCAAAGACCCCTTCAGTGCCAATGTGAACAGGTATGCCTCTGGGGGAGAAAGTAACAATGCCAGAAGTAGTGATGCATGTGGTGATGCATGTAGAACTTCTTCTCCCACCTGCTATGGATATGATTATTCCTCCACACTTGGATGCTTCCTTCACAAAAGAAAGGAGAGTCTGGACAATCTGAGAACAGGGAATAATGATGTTACTAACTACAGGAGGAGGTTCATCTGTAACCCAACTAATGCACCCACCACTGTCACACCCTTCCCTAGTAAGCTCTTTCTATTCTCATAACACCAAGAAACTTACTGGTTAAAAGCAGAACTTTTCATTGAAAGTGAAAATATTTGGGTGGAATATTCTGTCATTGGTCTGAAGTGCAGCTTCAATCCCCACTGCTGCAGGTACTTCATTCTTCGTTATTTCTCTGGTTGTAATTTCTGAAATAACAAAAACATCTCCTGGTAAAAAAGATATTTCAGGCAACTGTTGGAACTAAATCTTTTTTATTTAATGATTATTAAGCAGGTTGAGTAAGACAACATTTTTTTTTTTTAAAAACCTTTATTCAAAACACCTGCCATCTGGGCATATACATGGCTAAATCATTCACAAGTTTCTCATTTGGCATCATTTTAAAACAGCAATTGCTTGGCAGACATCTTCCCTTACTCTCCTATATATCAATTAAGTCCTGAATAGAACATTTTTCTTATCATCATTCATTTTCCTTATCATCATTTATTTTTTCCATCTTCAATAGACATCTTCCCTATCAATTATGTCATGAATAGAACATTTTTCTCATCATCATTCATATTTTTCTCTTGAAAATGTGATAACCTCTATCAAAAATGTATGTGCTCTCTCAAAACATTTACCAGGGTGGTATGAGCAATTAATATTGAGTAAGACTACTTTGTTTAGGTTGCTTGTAGGGGTCACTTTAGGCTCAGATGATGCAGTTGATTCTAAAGGATTAAGAACAAAATTATGTGTATTTGGTTATTGATAATACCATAGTCATAACCTCTGGCTTGAGCAGCATTCAGAGTCCCCTTCCTTTGCTAAGTGTCAGACATTAATCCTACCATATTTTCCCTCAGCTTGTCGGGATCCATTTCAAACTCGAGTGAACCAGTACGCACTGGGAGGCCAAGAACAGACCAATGTTAGAGATAACAATGCATGTGCTGATGCATGTAGAGTGTCAAGTAGAACATGCCATGCATATGACTATTCCAGTGTACAGGGTTGTTTCCTCCACTTCGATAGAGATAACATTGATAACCTACTCACTGGATCTGGTGTTAATAGTTACAAGAGAAGATTTATATGCAACCCAACTAATGCACCAACTACTCCCACACCCTTCCCAAGTGAGTGTAATGCTCTTATTTGAGATGTCACTAATTCTCTATCTGTTTCCTACCTGACCCTACTAAAAGTTATACAAACCTACATTCACACCTTACAAAAAATATGGCAGGAATACTTGCAAATACAAGGACATTTATGTTTCCATGTTGACAAATGTCATGCTGTTATTAACACATCTGTTGTATCCACTCTCCATTACTAGCATGCAAAGACCCCTTCAGTGCCAATGTGAACAGGTATGCCTCTGGTGGAGAAAGTAACAATGCCAGAAGTAGTGATGCATGTGGTGATGCATGTAGAACTTCCTCACCCACCTGCTATGGATATGATTATTCCTCCACACTTGGATGCTTCCTTCACAAAATAAAGGAGAGTCTGGACAATCTGAGAACAGGGAATAATGATGTTACTAACTACAGGAGGAGGTTCATCTGTAACCCAACAAATGCTCCCACCACTGTCACACCCTTCCCTAGTAAGCTCTTTCTATTCTCATAACACTAAGAAACTTACTGGTTAAAGGCAGAACATTTTCATTGAAAGTGAAAATATTTTGGTGGATTATTCTGTCATTGGTGCAGCTTCAATCCCCACTGCTGCAGGTACTTCATTCTTCGTTATTTCTCTGGTTGTAATTTCTGAAATAACAAAAACATCTCCTGGTAAAAAAGATATTTCAGGCAACTGTTGGAATTAAATCTTTTTTATTTAATGATTATTAAGCAGGTTGAGTAAGACAACATTTTTTTTTTTTAAAACCTTTATTCAAAACACCTGCCATCTGGGCATATACATGGCTAAATCATTCACAAGTTTCTCATTTGGCATCATTTTAAAACAGCAATTGCTTGGCAGACATCTTCCCTTACTCTCCTATATATCAATTAAGTCCTGAATAGAACATTTTTCTCATCATCATTCATTTTCCTTATCATCATTTATTTTTTCCATCTTCAATAGACATCTTCCCTATCAATTATGTCATGAATAGAACATTTTTCTCATCATCATTCATATTTTTCTCTTGAAAATGTGATAACCTCTATCAAAAATGTATGTGCTCTCTCAAAACATTTACCAGGGTGGTATGAGCAATTAATATTGAGTAAGACTACTTTGTTTAGGTTGCTTGTAGGGGTCACTTTAGGCTCAGACTCTGAATGCTTGAGCAGCATTCAGAGTCCCCTTCCTTTGCTAAGTGTCAGACATTAATCCTACCATATTTTCCCTCAGCTTGTCGGGATCCATTTCAAACTCGAGTGAACCAGTACGCACTGGGAGGCCAAGAACAGACCAATGTTAGAGATAACAATGCATGTGCTGATGCATGTAGAGTGTCAAGTAGAACATGCCATGCATATGACTATTCCAGTGTACAGGGTTGTTTCCTCCACTTCGATAGAGATAACATTGATAACCTACTCACTGGATCTGGTGTTAATAGTTACAAGAGAAGATTTATATGCAACCCAACTAATGCACCAACTACTCCCACACCCTTCCCAAGTGAGTGTAATGCTCTTATTTGAGATGTCACTAATTCTCTATTTGTTTCCTACCTGACCCTACTAAAAGTTATACAAACCTACATTCACACCTTACAAAAAATATGGCAGGAGTACTTGCAAATACAAGGACATTTACGTTTCCATGTTGACAAATGTCATGCTGTTATTAACACATCTGTTGTATCCACTCTCCATTCCTAGCATGCAAAGACCCCTTCAGTGCCAATGTGAACAGGTATGCCTCTGGTGGAGAAAGTAACAATGCCAGAAGTAGTGATGCATGTGGTGATGCATGTAGAACTTCCTCACCCACCTGCTATGGATATGATTATTCCTCCACACTTGGATGCTTCCTTCACAAAATAAAGGAGAGTCTGGACAATCTGAGAACAGGGAATAATGATGTTACTAACTACAGGAGGAGGTTCATCTGTAACCCAACAAATGCTCCCACCACTGTCACACCCTTCCCTAGTAAGCTCTTTCTATTCTCATAACACTAAGAAACTTACTGGTTAAAGGCAGAACATTTTCATTGAAAGTGAAAATATTTTGGTGGATTATTCTGTCATTGGTGCAGCTTCAATCCCCACTGCTGCAGGTACTTCATTCTTAGTTATTTTTCTGGTTGTAATTTCTGAAATAATAAAAACATCTTCTGGTAAAAAAAGACATTGCAGGCAACTGTTGGAACTAAATCTTCTTTATTTAATGATTATTAAACAGGCTGAGTATGGCTACTTTCTTTAGGTTGCTTGTAGGGTTCATTTCAAAATCAGCTGAACTAGTTATTTCTGGAGGATCAAGAACATTATAATATGTATTTGGTCATTGAAAACACCATAGATATCACCACTTGCTTGAGGAACATTCACAGTCCCCTTCCTTTGCTAAGAATCAGACATTAATCCTACCATATTTCCTCTCAGCTTGTCGGGATCCATTTCAAACTCGAGTGAACCAGTTTGCACTGGGAGGCCAAGAACAGACCAATGTGAGGGATAACAATGCATGTGCTGATGCATGTAGAGTGTCAAGTAGAACGTGCCATGCATATGACTATTCCAGTGTACAGGGATGTTTCCTCCACCTCAATAGAGATAACATTGATAACCTACTCACTGGATCTGGTGTTAATCATTACAAGAGAAGATTTATATGCAACCCAACTAGTGCACCAAATACTCCCACACCCTTCCCTAGTAAGTCCTGTGTGTTTAGTAGTATTTACATGTTTGTAGTTGGTTGTTCCTTGTTATCACCTATTACTTTCACCAACCCCATCTCATCTAAAATTTCCTTCATTGAATTAATGCTACCATGATAATAGTAAAGGGAACAAAGTCTCTGTTTCAGGTTACATCTGATCCTTATTGGCTTAGTACATTTCTCTTTTTTTATTCCCTGAATGGACTTAAGTTTGGTGTTCCAATTGATTTTCTTGCCCAGAACATTTCATTGATATCAACATTCAACACTTCATATTTATTTTTAGTAACGATAGCATTACATCATAACACAAAACCTGATATTTCCTCTCAGCTTGTCGGGATCCATTTCAAACTCGAGTGAACCAGTTTGCACTGGGAGGACAAGAACAGACCAATGTGAGAGATAACAATGCATGTGCTGATGCATGTAGAGTGTCAAGTAGAACGTGCCATGCATATGACTATTCCAGTGTACAGGGATGTTTCCTCCACTTCAATAGAGATAACATTGATAATCTTCTCACTGGACCTGGTGTTAATAGTTACAAGAGAAGATTTATATGCAACCCAACTAGTGCACCAACTACTCCCACACCCTTCCCAAGTGAGATATTATGCTCTCGTTTGAATAGTCACTAATCCTCTATTTGTTTCCAACCTAACCATATTAAAAGTTATACAAACCTGTTTGTAAGTTATACAAACCTACATCCACATCTTAAAAAAAATATATCACAAATGCTTGCAAATACAAAGACATTTATCTATCCATGTTGACAATCATCCAACTGTTAGTAACATTATGAAATGTTCTGGTTAACAGCAGAACATTTTATTGAAAGTGAAAAAATTTGGTTGGAGCAAATGGTATTGGTCAGAAGTGCAGCTTCAATCCCCACTGCTCCACATACTTTATTCTTAGTTGTATTTCTGGTTGTTATTTCTGTAATGACAAAACATCTCCTGCTAAAAAAAGATATTTCACGTAACTTTTGGAACTAAATCCTTTTGTTCAATGATTATTACATAGGTTGAGTCTGACTACTTTGTTTAGGTTGCTTGTAGGGGTCCATTTCAAATTCAGGTGAACCAGTTAATTCTGGAAGATCAAGAACAAAATTATGTGTATTTGGTTATTGATAATACCATAGTCATCACCTCTGGCTTGGGCAGCATTCAGAGTCCCCTTCCTTTGCTAAGTGTCAGACATTAATCCTACCATATTTCCTCTCAGCTTGTCGGGATCCATTTCAAACTCGACTGAACCAGTTTGCGCTGGGAGGCCAAGAACAGACCAATGTGAGAGATAACAGTGCATGTGCTGATGCATGTAGAGTGTCAAGTAGAACATGCCATGCATATGACTATTCCAGTGTACAGGGTTGTTTCCTCCACTTTGATAGAGATAACATTGATAACCTACAGTCTGGATCTGGTGTTAATAGTTACAAGAGAAGATTTATATGCAACCCAACTAATGCACCAACTACTCCCACACCCTTCCCAAGTGAGTGTAATGCTCTTATTTGAGATGTCACTAACTCTCTATTTGTTTCCAACCTAAACCTACTGAAAGTTATAGAAACCTACATAACATTTTACAAAATATATTGCACAATTACTTGCAAATATGAGGACCTTTACCTTTCCATATTGACAATTGTCCATCTGTTAGTAACTCATCTGTTTAATTCACACTCCATTCCTAGTATGCAAAGACCCCTTCAGTGCCAATGTGAATAGGTATGCCTCTGGGGGAGAAAGTAACAATGCCAGAAGTAGTGATGCATGTGGTGATGTATGTAGAACTTCTTCACCCACCTGCTATGGATATGATTATTCTTCCACACTTGGATGCTTCCTTCACAAAAGAAAGGAGAGTCTGGACGATCTGAGAACAGGGAATAATGATGTTACTAACTACAGGAGGAGGTTCATCTGTAATCCAACTAATGCACCCACAACTGTGACACCCTTCCCTAGTAAGTCCTATGCATGTACCAGTATTTACATTTGTGTAGTTTGTTTGTCCTTGTTATAACCTGTTACTTTCACCAACCCTATCTTATTATCTAGCAAGACTGTATTTAGTTAATTCCACCACCTATCTAGTAAAAAGGACAAAGTGTCTTTGTTCATAGGTATCATTTGATCCTTATACACTTAGTACATTTCCCTTTTTTTATTCCCTGAATGGTTTTCACTTTGGTGCTCCAATTGACATTTTCTTGCCCAGAACATTTCATTGATATTAACATTCAACACTTCATATTTACTTTTAGTAACGATAGCATTACATCATAACACAAAATCTGATATTTCCTCTCAGCTTGTCGGGATCCATTTCAAACTCGAGTGAACCAGTTTGCACTGGGAGGACAAGAACAGACCAATGTGAGAGATAACAATGCATGTGCTGATGCATGTAGAGTGTCAAGTAGAACGTGCCATGCATATGACTATTCCAGTGTACAGGGATGTTTCCTCCACTTCAATAGAGATAACATTGATAATCTTCTCACTGGACCTGGTGTTAATAGTTACAAGAGAAGATTTATATGCAACCCTACTAGTGCACCAACTACTCCCACACCCTTCCCAAGTGAGATATTATGCTCTCGTTTGAATAGTCACTAATCCTCTATTTGTTTCCAACCTAACCATATTAAAAGTTATACAAACCTGTTTGTAAGTTATACAAACCTACATCCACATCTTAAAAAAAATATATCACAAATGCTTGCAAATACAAAGACATTTATCTATCCATGTTGACAATCATCCAACTGTTAGTAACATTATGAAATGTTCTGGTTAACAGCAGAATATTTTATTGAAAGTGAAAGAATTTGGTTGGAGCAAATGGTATTGGTCAGAAGTGCAGCTTCAATCCCCACTGCTCCACATACTTTATTCTTAGTTGTATTTCTGGTTGTTATTTCTGAAATGACAAAACATCTCCTGCTAAAAAAAGATATTTCACGTAACTTTTGGAACTAAATCCTTTTGTTTAATGATTATTACATAGGTTGAGTCTGACTACTTTGTTTAGGTTGCTTGTAGGGGTCCATTTCAAATTCAGGTGAACCAGTTAATTCTGGAAGATCAAGAACAAAATTATGTGTATTTGGTTATTGATAATACCATAGTCATCACCTCTGGCTTGAGCAGCATACAGAGTCCCCTTCCTTTGCTAAGTGTCAGATATTAATCCTACCCTATTTCCCCTCAGCTTGTCGGGACCCATTTCAAACTCGAGTGAACCAGTTTGCGCTGGGAGGCCAAGAACAGACCAATGTTAGAGATAACAATGCATGTGCAGATGCATGTAGAGTGTCAAGTAGAACGTGCCATGCATATGACTATTCCAGTGTACAGGGATGTTTCCTCCACCTCAATAGAGATAACATTGATAACCTACTCACTGGATCTGGTGTTAATCATTACAAGAGAAGATTTATATGCAACCCAACTAATGCACCAACTGCTCTCACACTCGTTCCAAGTAAGACCATTTTCCCCCTTGACATATGTTTCATTTCTCCCCATTCATGTTCTATAACCTATCAGTGCAACAATGAATATCAAGGATGAACTTATGTCACATATCATTGCTTTAAGCTTCTTTCCCACAGCAGGATTTGATAAGACAACATTCAAAGCAGCACAACAAAATTGAAATACTTTCCCTTCTCAGCCACTTGACATACTATGATGTGTATGGTATAACTAGAATAAAAGTAATATTCCCTAGAGAATAATATCTACTCTATATTAAATGAAAATCGTTGGAGCTATGGATAGGGAGATATGTTAACTCCAAGCAAGTTTATTTTAAACTGTTCTTTAATATGCTATAAGAAAGGTACATTGACAGCTGTTCCAGCTGTACAACTGCTGTCTGTAATGTGGAAATGGCATGTGGCTTAACATACCATTCGTAGTGGGTCTGTTTACATAATGTGTACATACTGACATCCCATCTGTACACACTGAGATGTGCAGGAGATTCATTCTCTCCCAATCATACATTTTTGGTTTTCTTTGTTGAACTATTTCTATGTCCATGTTATCTATTGTAAACTCATGGCTTTTCTTTTTCAGCTTGTAAAGATAACTTCTCTCCTTCTACCAATCGCTATGCGTCTGGAGGGCAAAGAGATACTGCCAGAACAGTAGAAGGTTGTGCTGATGCTTGTCGAGCAAAAACCCCCTGTCTAGCATATGACTTTAACACAAATAATGAATGTTACCTTCACACATCACTTGACAACGTCAATAATGTACAAATTGGGAATGGTGTTACTCACTACCGTAGGCAGTTCAGATGTTCATCAGGTCCCACAACACAATCTGGAGCTACGCCAGGTATATTACTCAATCCAATATATTACTTCAATCTAAGACATTATCGAAGAGTACTCCTGAGAGTCACTGCCTTGAAAGGCTTGGGGCAGAGACATTTTGGGCCACCTGGTGCACTGTTTGTTCAGCTTCATCCTGGTATTATACACCAAACAGTGCATCAGGAGCCGCTCCGTGTCAGTCATTAATCCTTTAGTGACTAAGTTGTTAACGCAGTTTCATTTTATTTAGATAACACAATTGACTACGGAAATCTGTCTTCAGATTACTGCAGTACCTATATATGTTAGGTAATATCATGAATAGTCTCATTATTTGCATTGAGCCAAGGATCCCATTTAAAACCTTTTCATTTAATCTTTCATTTTCTAGTCCTGCTCCTTGGAAAATGAGATTCCATCTACAAAATATTTGTTCAATACTGATAATCAATATTCACTGTGCATTTTCTCAACTTTGTACATTTTCTCAACAAGTACCCGGATGTCGTGATTCATTCATGGAAAGCATTGATCGCTTTGTATACAGTGGGACCCTTACCAATGGAAATGTTAGATCAAAAGCAGAATGTGAATCTGCATGTCTCTCTTCATTCCAAACATGCTATGCTTTTGATTATTCAATAAGAGGCAATCCTGGATGCTTCCTCCATTATTCTATGGATGAGCTTAATAATATACAAACGGGAAGTGGGGTTTCCCACTTTAGGAGGCGATTCACTTGTAGCCCAACACCTTGTCCCACAGGACAGGCATCTGGAGGGTCTTCTCCAGGACCTACACCTCAAGGAACCACAGGAGGTATAGAAAACATCATTGGTCCCCTTTTCTGGCTCTCTCCCATGGAAGGTTTAACAGCAGATGCGGTGGAGGTGGATGTAAAAACATACAAAAATGAATCTTAGGTTTGAAATCCACTATGAATCAGAGTCAAAGATTTCTACGAATTAGTTATCATATATTCATAGAATGACGTTCACAGACTGCATCAATCTAGCCAGCTTTTGAATACAAATCCTAAAATTGATATGCCTAGAGTAATAACAATCAATTTGGAAGTGATGAAATAAATGGAGGATTTCAGATCATGTTCAGTTTTGTTACTCCCAATAACGTGGGTGCAGGACAACCCCTGATAAACTGTGGATGCCAACATCATGATGTTACATCAGACTTGGCAAAAAGTGATGTTTTAATTGATAGTTGTTTTTTTCTTTTAATCCCCTACTGACCCCATAATATAAAAAGCCTCAATACATATTCTCTGTACAGAAAAACCACTGTAGGAGCAGCCAGGGTCCCCTTTACCTCTAATAACATTTGACAACCACTAATCAATTAGGATAAGTGACAGTCCTTGTTTATATTGGATTATAAGCATTCACAGTCTTTACTTAATATTTGGATTTTCTGCAGATATGTTTTTATTTATCAAATTGATAGTGATGTTCCTAATCCTTATTAATCACAACAGTGAGAAACTGAAACTTGTCTACAATGTGTTTTCCCCTGCAAATTATGAACATTGTACTGGAAACAATTTAAACATAACTCCTATGCCACCAAAAAGAACAGGATAACAACCGCTTTCCTTTTCCTTTTAACTGTCCAACTTTTTTAGGGTGTAGAGACTCATTCAGCTCAAACCCTGGTAGGTTTGCCTATGGAGGAAAGCAAACCCAAGCAAGGGACCAGACACAATGTCGAAATGCCTGTCTGCAATCCTCCCAGACTTGTTATGGATATGACTGGTCCCAGTCTACAGGTTGCTTCTTACATCTGAACAGAGATAATCTCAACAACTTACAGACTAGCAACAATGGTGTCACCAATTACAAGCGCAACTTTATTTGTGGGGGTGTGACTCCAAGTCCAGGAGGTGTGTGACTAATATGATCATTAAATTCTTATATTTGTTCATTTACACAGATGAAAAGTGAGGAATAATTGTGAAAGATCTCCAACTGGATATAACACAAAAGACTGAGTTCTTATTGTTTAGCATAAATATCTTCATTGACTCCTGAATTGACTCTATTGACTCCTGAATGAATGAATGAATGTTATCTCTCCAGGCTGTGTGGACTCATTTAACAGGAGACAGAACACATTTGCTCCAGGAGGACAAGACAATGGTGCCACCTCTGTACAAGCCTGTGAGAATGCTTGCAGATCTTCACAAACTAAATGTTATGGCTTTGACTATGATCAGAGTAAAGCTACCAAGTGCTACCTTCACCTTACACAGCAGGGTGTAGACCAGACCCAGAGTGGACAAGGTGTTAACAATTACAAGAGAGTCTTCTGTGATGGATCTGGATCTGGCAGTACTACAATAGGAGGTAGGTTCTACCAACACTGACACAAAAAGACAAAGAAAGGCATGTAAAGATCGGTATCTATATCTTTTGTAAAGGCAGTGAAATCAAAATAGCGACATTCTTTTTTCATTCTATCTATATATGTAGAGAATTCAATGTTTAATTTTAGTATGAAACCAGATTCATTGAAGATGGTAATTGAAGTGTGCTTCTTTGTTTACATTAAAGTAATTTTAAGAAAACTATGTCTATGAAAGTTTTATATTGCGGAGTGACTCACCTTTCCAACATTTTTTAGGCTGTAGAGACTCATTCAGCTCAAACCCTGGTAGGTTTGCCTATGGAGGAAAGCAAACCCAAGCAAGGGACCAGACACAATGTCGAAATGCCTGTCTACAATCTTCCTCGACTTGCTATGGATATGACTGGTCTCAGTCTACAGGTTGCTTCTTACATCTGAACAGAGATAATCTCAACAACTTACAGACTAGCAACAATGGTGTCACCAATTACAAGCGCAACTTTATTTGTGGGGGTGTGACTCCAAGTCCAGGAGGTGTGTGACTAATATGATCATTAAATTCTTATATTTGTTCATTTACACAGATGAAAAGTGAGGAATAATTGTGAAAGATCTCCAACTGGATATAACACAAAAGACTGAGTTCTTATTGTTTAGCATAAATATCTTCATTGACTCCTGAATTGACTCTATTGACTCCTGAATGAATGAATGAATGAATGTTATCTCTCCAGGCTGTGTGGACTCATTTAACAGGAGACAGAACACATTTGCTCCAGGAGGACAAGACAATGGTGCCACCTCTGTACAAGCCTGTGAGAATGCTTGCAGATCCTCACAAACTAAATGTTATGGCTTTGACTATGATCAGAGTAAAGCTACCAAGTGCTACCTTCACCTTACAAAGCAGGGAGTAGACCAGACCCAGAGTGGACAAGGTGTTAACAATTACAAGAGAGTCTTCTGTGATGGATCTGGATCTGGCAGTACTACAATAGGAGGTAGGTTCTACCAACACTGACACAAAAAGACAAAGAAAGGCATGTAAAGATCGGTATCTATATCTTTTTAAAGGCAGTGAAATCAAAATAAAGACATTCTTTTTTCATTCTATCTATATGTAGAGAATTCAATGTTTAATTTTAGTATGAAACCAGATTCATTGAAGATGGTAATTGAAGTGTGCTTCTTTGTTTACATTAAAGTAATTTTAAGAAAACTATGTCTATGAAAGTTTTATATTGCGGAGTGACTCACCTTTCCAACATTTTTTAGGCTGTAGAGACTCATTCAGCTCAAACCCTGGTAGGTTTGCCTATGGAGGAAAGCAAACCCAAGCAAGGGACCAGACACAATGTCGAAATGCCTGTCTACAATCTTCCTCGACTTGCTATGGATATGACTGGTCTCAGTCTACAGGTTGCTTCTTACATCTGAACAGAGATAATCTCAACAACTTACAGACTAGCAACAATGGTGTCACCAATTACAAGCGCAACTTTATTTGTGGGGGTGTGACTCCAAGTCCAGGAGGTGTGTGACTAATATGATCATTAAATTCTTATATTTGTTCATTTACACAGATGAAAAGTGAGGAATAATTGTGAAAGATCTCCAACTGGATATAACACAAAAGACTGAGTTCTTATTGTTTAGCATAAATATCTTCATTGACTCCTGAATTGACTCTATTGACTCCTGAATGAATGAATGAATGTTATCTCTCCAGGCTGTGTGGACTCATTTAACAGGAGACAGAACACATTTGCTCCAGGAGGACAAGACAATGGTGCCACCTCTGTACAAGCCTGTGAGAATGCTTGCAGATCCTCACAAACTAAATGTTATGGCTTTGACTATGATCAGAGTAAAGCTACCAAGTGCTACCTTCACCTTACACAGCAGGGAGTAGACCAGACCCAGAGTGGACAAGGTGTTAACAATTACAAGAGAGTCTTCTGTGATGGATCTGGATCTGGCAGTACTACAATAGGAGGTAGGTTCTACCAACACTGACACAAAAAGACTAAAAAAGGCTTGTAAAGATCGGTATCTATATCTTTTGTAAAGGCAGTGAAATCAAAATAGAGACATTCTTTTTTCATTCTATCTATATGTAGAGAATTCAATGTTTAATTTTAGTATGAAACCAGATTCATTGAAGATGGTAATTGAAGTGTGCTTCTTTGTTTACATTAAAGTAATTTTAAGAAATCTATGTCTATGAAAGTTTTATATTGCGGAGTGGCTCACCTTTCCAACATTTTTTAGGCTGTAGAGACTCATTCAGCTCAAACCCTGGTAGGTTTGCCTATGGAGGAAAGCAAACCCAAGCAAGGGACCAGACACAATGTCGAAATGCCTGTCTACAATCTTCCTCAACTTGCTATGGATATGACTGGTCTCAGTCTACAGGTTGCTTCTTACATCTGAACAGGGATAATCTCAACAACTTACAGACTAGCAACAATGGTGTCACCAATTACAAGCGCAACTTTATTTGTGGGGGTGTGACTCCAAGTCCAGGAGGTGTGTGACTAATCATGACCCTATTGGATTTCACTGATTGGGATGAACATAAATATTTTCAAGGAAACACTTGTCTGATAGTTTAACACTATAATAAGTCAATCTGGGTCAGTTGAATTAGAGCAAAATAATAGTTAATGTGCACATACCATTTAGAAATTTGCATGCTTGAAGAAAATCTCTTATAGCCAGTTATTTGTGATGTGTCTAATGTCTGAAATTCTTAACATGTTGTTATTCAGGACAATCATTTTTTATTATATTATGTTTTGATGAACTTTCTTTACATTGAAATGTCTCATCTATTATCTTTAAACAAAATATTTTGCATTTTTTGTTTTGTTTCCAGGATGTGTGGACTCATTTAACAGGAGACAGAACACATTTGCTCCAGGAGGACAAGACAATGGTGCCACCTCTGTACAAGCCTGTGAGAATGCTTGCAGATCCTCACAAACTAAATGTTATGGCTTTGACTATGATCAGAGTAAAGCTACCAAGTGCTACCTTCACCTTACACAGCAGGGTGTAGACCAGACCCAGAGTGGACAAGGTGTTAACAATTACAAGAGAGTCTTCTGTGATGGATCTGGATCTGGCAGTACTACAATAGGAGGTAGGTTCTACCAACACTGACACAAAAAGACAAATTAGGCATGTAAAATTTGGTATCTATATCTTTTGCCAAAGGCAGTGAAATCAAAATAGAGACATTTCTATTTTCATTCTATTCATGAGGAGAGAATTAAATGTTTAAATTTAGTATGAAACCAGATTTATTGAAGATGGTATTTGAAGTGTGCTTCTTTGTTTACATTTAAGTAATTTTAAGAAAACTATGTCTATGAAAGTTTTATATTGCGGAGTAACACAGCTTTCCAACTTTTTTAGGCTGTAGAGACTCATTCAGCTCAAACCCTGGTAGGTTTGCCTATGGAGGAAAGCAAACCCAAGCAAGGGACCAGACACAATGTCGAAATGCCTGTCTACAATCTTCCTCGACTTGCTATGGATATGACTGGTCTCAGTCTACAGGTTGCTTCTTACATCTGAACAGGGATAATCTCAACAACTTACAGACTAGCAACAATGGTGTCACCAATTACAAGCGTAACTTTATTTGTGGGGGTGTGACTCCAAGTCCAGGAGGTGTGTGACTAATTATGATCCTATCTGATTTCACTGATTGGGATGAACATAAACATTTTCAAGGAAACACTTGTCTGATAGTTTAACGCTATATTATGCCACTCTGGGTCTGTTGAATTAGACCAAAATAATAGTTAATGTGCACATATCATTTAGAAATGTGCATGTTTGTAGAAAATCTCTTATAGCCTCTTATTATCTCATATATCTCTTATTTGTGATGTGTCTAATGTGTGAAATTCTTAGCGTTTTGTTATTCAGGAGAATCATTTTTTATTATATTATGTTTTGATGAACTTTCTTTACATTGAAATGTCTCATCTATTATCTTTAAACAAAATATTTTGCATTTTTTGTTTTGTTTCCAGGATGTGTGGACTCATTTAACAGGAGACAGAACACATTTGCTCCAGGAGGACAAGACAATGGTGCCACCTCTGTACAAGCCTGTGAGAATGCTTGCAGATCCTCACAAACTAAATGTTATGGCTTTGACTATGATCAGAGTAAAGCTACCAAGTGCTACCTTCACCTTACACAGCAGGGAGTAGACCAGACTCAGAGTGGACAAGGTGTTAACAATTACAAGAGAGTCTTCTGTGATGGATCTGGATCTGGCAGTACTACAATAGGAGGTAGGTTCTACCAACACTGACACAAAAAGACAAATTAGGCATGTAAAATTTGGTATCTATATCTTTTGCCAAAGGCAGTGAAATCAAAATAGAGACATTTCTATTTTCATTCTATTCATGAGGAGAGAATTAAATGTTTAAATTTAGTATGAAACCAGATTTATTGAAGATGGTATTTGAAGTGTGCTTCTTTGTTTACATTTAAGTAATTTTAAGAAAACTATGTCTATGAAAGTTTTATATTGCGGAGTAACACAGCTTTCCAACTTTTTTAGGCTGTAGAGACTCATTCAGCTCAAACCCTGGTAGGTTTGCCTATGGAGGAAAGCAAACCCAAGCAAGGGACCAGACACAATGTCGAAATGCCTGTCTACAATCTTCCTCGACTTGCTATGGATATGACTGGTCTCAGTCTACAGGTTGCTTCTTACATCTGAACAGGGATAATCTCAACAACTTACAGACTAGCAACAATGGTGTCACCAATTACAAGCGTAACTTTATTTGTGGGGGTGTGACTCCAAGTCCAGGAGGTGTGTGACTAATTATGATCCTATCTGATTTCACTGATTGGGATGAACATAAACATTTTCAAGGAAACACTTGTCTGATAGTTTAACGCTATATTATGCCACTCTGGGTCTGTTGAATTAGACCAAAATAATAGTTAATGTGCACATATCATTTAGAAATGTGCATGTTTGTAGAAAATCTCTTATAGCCTCTTATTATCTCATATATCTCTTATTTGTGATGTGTCTAATGTGTGAAATTCTTAGCGTTTTGTTATTCAGGAGAATCATTTTTATTGTACTATGTTTTGATGAACTTTCTTTACATTGAAATGTCTCATCTATTATCTTTAAACAAAATATTTTGCATTTTTTGTTTTGTTTCCAGGATGTGTGGACTCATTTAACAGGAGACAGAACACATTTGCTCCAGGAGGACAAGACAATGGTGCCACCTCTGTACAAGCCTGTGAGAATGCTTGCAGATCCTCACAAACTAAATGTTATGGCTTTGACTATGATCAGAGTAAAGCTACCAAGTGCTACCTTCACCTTACACAGCAGGGAGTAGACCAGACTCAGAGTGGACAAGGTGTTAACAATTACAAGAGAGTCTTCTGTGATGGATCTGGATCTGGCAGTACTACAATAGGAGGTAGGTTCTACCAACACTAACCAATACAAAGGAACAAATTAGGCATGTAAAATTTGGTATCTACATCTGTTGGTCAAGGCAGTGAAATAACAATGGAGATATCAGGTAGTGTTTCATCTAAGCTTAACCCATTCCAGACTAGCGTTACAAAAGCACCATGTTTGTAGTGACAAAATTGCTTCACCATGTTACGTCAAATGTGACAACGTCATCGCCAACGTCACATCATTATAGGATGGGACTTAATTAGGTCAGCCATGCATTAACATAACAACACTTAGTTATTTACCTCTCCTGGATTTATTACCAAATCCACAGTGTTTAAACTGCAGTATTACCATGGCAAGACATAGGATTAAGGAAAGTAGGTTTTAAAAAAATCCCAAAACGATTCTCATAGCAAAAAATGGATGGCAATTCTTGCTTCATGGAAGTGACGTCAGTGGCTGTCACTAATGGTGGAGAGTATGCACATGGCCATCAGAAGGGACATCCTATTTTATCCATTTAAAATACACTATGTATAATAATTCAATGTTACACAAGACAAAAAAGCAGAATTCATCTAATAGGGATAGCCTATTTTGTGTAAATTGATGAGATATCTATCATTAGGCTATGTGGACGATTCCATATGCTCTGCCTAGACCTAGGCTAATGTGACATTGGATTTCCGAAGGGCTAGTTCAAAAATAAATAAATGCTAAGTTAACATGACTTAATTATGAAGTCACAACTGTCAATTTTTTTAAGGATATAATTTTTTTAAAAAAGAAACAACTTTCCTTCCATTTCCAAAATATGAATTAGTTTTAAAAATACAACTGTTTGTTCAACGTCACATGTTTTTAATGCATTATTGCATTATTCGTCCAGTCCATGGGAATGCATTCTCTGTCCAGTCCATGGGAATGCATTAATGCATTCTCTGTCATACCCTTGGTAATGCATTAATGCATTGTCTGTCTGGAATGGGTTAAAACCATATCAATCCGATATAGCAAATGAAATGTGCTTCTTTGTTTACATTGATGTAAATTAAAGAAAACTATGTCTATGGAAGTTTAATATTACGAGTGACATGCCTTTCCATTTTTTAAGGCTGTAGAGACTCATTCAGCTCAAACCCTGGTAGGTTTGCCTATGGAGGAGTAACAACCGAAGCAAGGGACCAGACACAATGTCGAAATGCCTGTCTGCAATCCTCCCAGACTTGTTATGGATATGACTGGTCTCAGTCTACAGGTTGCTTCTTACATCTGAACAGAGATAATCTCAACAACTTACAAACTAGCAACAATGGTGTCACCAACTACAAGCGTAATTTTATTTGTGGGGGTGTGACTCCAAGTCCAGGAGGTGTGTGACTAATCATGACCCTATCTGATTTTACTGATTGGGATGAAAATAAACATTTTCAAGGAAACACTTGTCTGATAGTTTAACGCTATATCAAGCCACTCTGGGTCTGTTGATTTAGAGCAAAATAATAGTTAATGTGCACATACCATCTAGAAATTTGCATGTTTGAAGAAAATCTCTTATAGCCAGTTATTTGTGATGTGAAATTCTTAGCGTTTTGTTATTCAGGACAATCATTTTTGTTATATTACATTTTTTTACATTGAAATGCCCGTCTATTATCTTTTAACAAAATATTTTGCATTTTTCGTTTTGTTTTTCAGGCTGTGTGGACTCATTTAACAGGAGACAGAACACATTTGCTCCAGGAGGACAAGACAATGGTGCCACCTCTGTACAAGCCTGTGAGAATGCTTGCAGATCCTCACAAACTAAATGTTATGGCTTTGACTATGATCAGAGTAAAGCTACCAAGTGCTACCTTCACCTTACACAGCAGGGTGTAGACCAGACCCAGAGTGGACAAGGTGTTAACAATTACAAGAGAGTCTTCTGTGATGGATCTGGATCTGGCAGTACTACAATAGGAGGTAGGTTCTCGAAACACTGACTCCAGGGGGTCAGTTACTGATCATGATGGTAACTGATTTTTAATGATTTGGATAAGAATTTACTTAGATCTATCCTCCAATTATATCCTCTATGCTGATGACACGGTTTTATTTGCTACTGGTGAAAATATTAAAGATCGAAAATTATGAATGATGATCTGGCAGAGTTTTACCGATGGTCGGTTGAAAACAAAATTCTTATCAATACGAGTAAGACAAAGGCTGTTCTGTTTGGAGAAAAGAAGAAAGTTAACAGTATCATTCCACAAAGAAATTGAAAATGTTAGAAACTATACTTATTTAGCCATTCCACTATGTTTCATTAAGAAATTAGGGTTGGAAAGGGGTTAGAAATGGGTTTACATCGAGCACCCCTATCCAGGGCCCCCAGCGCTGCCTGAAAACAAACCTATCAGTGCCCCTACACCAGGTTTCTGGGTCACCCAAAGCATGACGTCATGGACGGGCACATCATTGCTTCACTACGGGATGGCAGTTGATATATTTAGTTTGAAATTTATCTGCCCACTAATTTAAATTACCTGAAAATGAAAGAGGGAGTGGGAGAAGGAATGGGAGAGAGAATGGGAGAGGGAATGGGAGAGGGAGCGGGAACTAGAGAGGAAGAACGAGTGGAAGACGGAACAGGACAGAGACGAGGACAAGGCCCACCTACACAGAAATTTACCAGGCCACTAATTACCTCACAATGAAAGAGGGAACGAGAGAGGGATTAGGACAGGGACAGGGACAGGCAACACAACAACAGCACAACACTGAACAGTGACCAAAAAAAGCATCTAAACAGGGTTCCATTTGTGGTATGAAGATACAAAGTTATAGAGACAACTTGAAAGTGAAAGATAGTGGGAGAGGGAACAAGGAGAGATGAGGATGTGGGCCCCACTGTCCCACTAGCAAATCCCGTGTGTAGCACGGGTATTTGCTAGTTTCCTTTATTAGCAGATGTAATCAACAAATTTTAACTACTATACAAAGATTACAGAATAAGGCCCTAAAAGTCGCACTAGGATGTCCACCCTTAACACCGACTAATGAAATACATCTGCAAACCAAGACAATGAAACTAAAACATAGAATGAAATTTCTTCTCTCCAAACTCGCCTTCACATCTGTATCCAAGCTTAGATTGTCTGATAATTTACCAGAGGCCCGAGCAACTCACCAATTTGATGCCCCCATATTACCACTGCTCATCCCTAAAAAAGATTCTGATAAGCTCTCACTACATTATCAGGTAGCATCGACATGGAATAACTACCTGTCAGGCTTCGAAATATAGGGCCTACAGGATAACATGTTCAAAATTCAAATAAAAAAATACTACCTAGACAAGGTCTAAATTAGGCCTCTTGCTCAACTCCTCCTCTAACTCACTCCCACCTCATAAATATTATCAAGATAGATATGAATTATTTCATTCTCCATTATTTCTATACTCATCTGTCCATCGTATAATGATATAAATTCCAGCAGAATGTATTATAATTCGCATGTAACTTAAACCATGTCTTCATAATTACATAGAATATTGATAGAGAAGTATGCAGATAACCTATAAAAATGCTGATTGTTAGCAGCGGTTATTTCTGCACTTATTTTCCTGTTTTGTATATGAAAATGAAAATGTTTAAAAAAAGGGGGAAATTATACAACAGTTTTAGTTAATGTGTTGATACTTTTGCTACCCAAGACAATGCTGTTAACCCTATCAGACCTATAAGCGGCACGAATATCATTGTGTCAGCTGGTGTTCAAATGGTTGCTAACGTCATGAATGAGCGTCGTCAGGGCATTGCTAATGTGCGCGGGTCACAATGTCGCTGACGACGTCCTGACCGCATGATGCTGTAGAGCTTTTTTATCCTCACATAGGAAAATGGACAGGCTGAAATTTGTGTAATGAGGACTACGACAAGTCAGTTCTAGTTAAGTTCTGTTTATTTAGGTCAACGCACGCTAGGTGGAGGCACCGTACGGTGGATATCCTTACATCTCCCTTTTTCTAGCCTGTAAAAAAGGAAGATAGGATTGGTTAGTTAACATTCTTGTATTAGTCGTTTAGGTGGTAAAGACGATCTAGCGCTTCTGCGAGGCATTACAATTTCAGGGGTTGGTGGAGATGCCACCGAACCCAGTTGATTAGAGGATTGATCAGTTACCACTCTATTGGTATAGCCGGTATTTGGTATTGGCTTAGAGACTCTTTTTTCCATAGGAACTACCTGTCTTGTTTCAACGCTTGGTTTATTACAAATTACTCTGTCATCAATATCTTCTTCTTCATCTACCGTACTATAGTACCCACTCCTTTTTTCATTTGTCTTTAAGATGTCACCTCTGTTTCTCCTACAGATGGCTCCGTTGTCCATCGTTAATTCAAATGACCTATCACTTAGTTGATTTTTCACAACCCCTGTAGAACTCCAACCGTTCTCAGTTTTTAACCTTATAGTATCACCTTGACCGAGATTTGGCAATCTCTTGACATTATTGGTGGCATTACCACTCTTCATTCGGACCTCGGATCTAACAGGTAAAAGATTCCTAAGTTTTCTCCCCATAAGCTTTTCAGCCGGTGATAACCCACACACCATTGGGGAGGACCTGTACATTAAGAGAGCCAAGTATGGGTCTTCATTACCAACTTCTGCGCGTTTCAGCAAATTCTTAACTATACCTACTCCCTTTTCTGCCTTCCCGTTTGACCTGGGGTGGTATGGAGATGATGTTCTGTGAAGTATCTCATATTCTTTACAAAATTCACTAAACTCGTAACACGAATATTGTGGACCATTGTCCGACACGAGTATCTCCGGTACCCCATGACGTGAAAAAATGGACTTAAGCTGTGTGATTACACTCTTTGATGTTGTGCTATTGAGTACCGCAACCTCTGGATAGTTACTCATGTAATCAATTACTATGAGATATGTTTTACCTTTGAAATTGCACAAGTCAGTGCCTACTTTTTGCCATGGATTCCAATTTACTGGATCCACCATTAGGCTCTCTTGCAGCTGAGCCGCTCTATACCTTAGACATGCGTCACAACTCTGAACCTGCTCTTCTATCTCTTTATTCATATGCGGCCAATACATCACATTACGGGCCATGCGTCTTTGTCGTTCTATCCCGAAATGGCCTATGTGTAACCTTCCGAGCATCTCTTTTCTTAACGACAGTGGTATAACAATCCGGTCACCTTTGAATATAACCCCGTTAATAATACAAAGTTCGTCCTTGAATTGTGAGTATATTGGGCACCGGCCCTTTGACCAACCTTTCATGATACAATGTTTCACAGAAACCAACAATTCATCTTCCTCAGTTGCTCTTGCTATGCGACCGAGCTGCTCATTTGAGGCAGGTATGTTGTCATATATCATATTTACCTGGGCTTCGACTTCTTTACCTATTGGCCCTTGTACATCATTTTCCATGTTTAATCTAGACAGTGTATCAGGAATGTACAAAAATTTTCCTGGGATCCATTCAAACTTAACATCATACCTTTTAATTTTCAAAAACAGTCGCTGTAACCTTGGTGACAATTCATTTAAAGGCTTCTTTGAAATAGATATCAAGGGTTTGTGATCCGTCTCGATCTGTACATTGTTCAAGCCATATATGTAGTTGTGAAATTTTAAACAACCGAATATTACCCCTAACGCCTCCTTCTCGATCTGGGCATAGTTTTGTTCACTCTTTGTTAATGCCCTGGAGGCATAAGACACTGGCTTCCAATCATTATCATATTTCTGGAGGATCACTGCCCCTAAACCTCTTTGAGACGCATCTGTCGCCACCTTTGTACTCTTAGTTACATCAAAATATGCTAACACTGGCTGTTTTGACAATACCTCTTTTACAGACTGCCATTCTTTCTTGTGAGATTCCGTCCATTCCCATTCTGTTTCCTTGCACAATAACTTTCTAATGTTTGTAAACATCGAGGACAAATTTGGGATGAATCTTCCCACATATGTGATACAGCCTAACACCCTTTGTAATTCTTCTTTGGTGGTTGGATCTGACATAGACACGATTGAATGTACCCTTTCTTCTGTAGGAGCTACTCCTTCTTTACTCAATATTTCTCCCAAGAATACAACTGAGGGTTGAGATATTACACATTTGTCCCAATTCATTGAGAGGTTATACTTCTTTATTCTGTCTTTTACCTGTTGTAGTCTGTTATCATGTTCTTCTTGTGTTTTTCCCCAAATCAATATATCGTCAATGTATATTTTAACACCTTGGAGACCCTCAAACATCTGTATCATTGCCCTGTGAAATATTTCAGGTGCACTCGAGAGACCATATGGCAACCTTTTATAAGCATACCTTCCAAACAGTGTAGAGAAAGTAGTTTTTTCTTGCGAGTTTTCTGTCAATTTAATTTGCCAAAATGCTTGGCTCGCATCCAGTTTACTAAAGCATGCTGCCCCAGCCAGATCTCCTACTATTTCTTCTCTAGTAGGTAAGGGGAAATGCTCTCTTTTTAAACTGTTATTCAGATCCTTCGGATCGAGACACACCCTAAGTTTGCCATTTGGTTTCTTCACTACAACCATTGAGTTGACCCACTCTGTTGGATTTTCCACTCTTTTTACAATACCCATTACTTCCATGCGATCGAGTTCTTCTTTTAATGTTTCGCGTATCGCTACTGGAACCCTTCTTGGTGGATTGATTACCGGAATTGAACCCTCTTTTAGCCTTATTTCATAGCTAACAGGAATTGCAGAAATTTCCCCGCCTTCCCCAATAGGTTCACACATCTCCCTGAATTCGTTATCAGATTCAATACCACCAGTTTCTTGTTCCTCTACCTGGTATATGCGTTTTACGAAACCCAAGTTTTCACTGGTGTCCCCACTGAGTAAGCTAGATCCGTCACAAACCAAGAACATTACAGGTACTGTCTTACCTCTATCAATATTTACCCGCAGTACCACTTTTCCATAGGTTTTTATTTCCTTCCCATTGTAATCTTTTAATCTTACTCGTACAGGGGTGAGCTTTTTGCCCTGAGTTACAGCTTTGTAATCCTTAAAAGAACATACCGCCTTCAGTACAATGATAGCCTTATCCCTATGTTTTGAGGTAAAATCAATGTCAGCTAGGTTCGAACATAAATATGGTGAATAATAAGAGTGCTGGAGGGCTTACAATCTTGGATTATGGTGTTTAATATAGGCAGACATCTTCGGAGGAGGCATGACGTCACTCATGATAGAATCCTGCCTGCATGCCAGCATGCCGAGTGCACCGTGGTCATGCTCCTCCTCCTACTGGCATTTTGGCAATGATATATAGCAGAAATAGACATGTCCTCATTAGATCTGAGTCTGTACATGCTATTCAAGGCCAGATTTTACTTTTTGAAGTGAGTTTTTATGAAAGAGAAGGTGTTTTGTAAGTGGTAAACAAAGTCTTGCTAAACCGGAACTGACAACTCTCTAATCCCCCCCTCTTATCGCTCACAGATACACCAACTCTTTCGGGACTATACAGGCTTCATTTCAAACCATCTAGGTACAAACAACCCCATAACAGCCTAGTTATAGCCTCTGTCATTCAATATTAGCAAGAAAAATTGCTTTTTAGGAGTTTGAAGGAAGAAAAACATGATTTAAACTGCAACCCAACCACGCCCACACTGCCTTTGGTCGATGCCGGGGGATGCCGGCATTTGGCCTTGATGACGTCAAAATCAAGGAGGATTCTGGGTAATATTCCCCCAAATGGCGGCAGTCATGAATCTTGAATCGAACCTATTTCGGGCGTTTCAAATGCTCCTATCAAGGTTGTATTAGATACTTGGGATATTTCTATACTACAGGTACGTTTTTATTTAATAAAGGAACCTATTGCGGTACCATTGTACTGAAGGCGGTGCTTTATTTTAACATTCAACAAGTTAACACCTGCTCCCGTATCAAGTTTTACCAATATGGAAGTATCTGCTATTGTAATAGAGCTGACCCATTTAGAAGACTTACTCAAGTATATTTCGTCAACCTCGACTGCACCGATGTAGACTTCTTCTTCCGTCTCCATTGACTCTTCCATGGTTACTTCAGCCACTCGTGTGAAACATATGTTTGGCAAATGTCCTTTCTTTCCACATTTATGGCAAGTCTGATTCCATGCCTTGCATTGTTTCCACGCATGCTTCTGTCCACAACGTTTGCACTGATACTCCTTCGGCTTGTCTCCCGCACTGGCCCTTCCACGCGCCGTCTCCGCCATCTTAGATCTTGATACCACGTTCACCGACTCGGCGGTGGCTTCAGGTGCCATCATCTGGGCTTCATCCAAGCTAGCCATAGAAGCTTTGCACGTTTTTACAGCCAATTCCAACGTTAGGTCAGCCTTCCTTAACAGTTTCTCTCGTATGGAGCTAGATCTGATTCCACTGACCAGAGTTTGAACAATGAGAGCATCTTCCATGACTCCCCATTTGCACGAGGTAGCCCTGAATCGTAAGTCAGTGTAGTACGATTCGAAAGACTCACCCTCTCTCTGCTTTTTCGTCAAGAACGTGTGGCGTTCAAACGTCAGGTTAGTTCTCGGCGTACAATAATCCTCAAACTTCTTCATGATTATCGTAAGGTTCTTAGTGTCCTCAGGTTTTGCGAAGGTAAACGTCTTATACAGCTTTCTAGCATCTGGGCCCGCCACGTTGAAGAATAACCCAATTCTGCGCTTGTGGTTATCTTCTGCTACGTCTATAGCGTCAAAATACCATTCTAATTCGGTTACAAAGGTCTCCCAGTTGTTGGCGACGTTTCCCGATGTGATATTCAGACTTCCTGGAGGCTTTATCTCATCCATGATGTCTAATTTCCGCGTTTTTCTTGTAATTTATCCTGGTACCATGTGTAATGAGGACTACGACAAGTCAGTTCTAGTTAAGTTCTGTTTATTTAGGTCAACGCACGCTAGGTGGAGGCACCGTACGGTGGATATCCTTACAAAATTAATCACTGATCATTCATTTATTATTTAATATTTATTCCAGCCATTCAGTTTAGTAATAGAAGATACATATATATACGTTGATGGACTTGCTCGAAAAAAGATTGGAAAATGACTAATTTTTAGTGGGTTTATGTTCAAAGTTTGAAGTACCGTACAAAGAAATATGTGGAATTCAGCTTTCATTGCTTCCTATGCATGGAGCGAAATAGGCCATGTACCAAAAATATCCATCTTTTACCTAAAAAGCCCGAATATGGCGTGAAAGATATATACCGTTATTCATTATAAAGTAACGTATTGGCTACTATTGCTTTGAACCATGGTTATTTATATTTGCCATTGATTCAAAGAATAAATCCATGCCAAAGATATGTGATCCTCCCGCACGCATCTAGCTCAAGTGCTTCTTGACGAACAGCCCCCTTACCGCTATTCCGCTAGGAATAGCTCCGCTATGTTTCTCAAATCACGTGACCGGGGCACTGACCGAAGGGAGAAACGACGTATATACAGAAACTGCCCATCATCGACCTGTTTTCATGCTTTATTTTTTTCCGGAACTTTCTAACTGATCTCAGATGCTAGATCGAGTCAAGGGGAGCAAGGTTCAAATGGAAAAATGTTTCATTCAATGAATAATTAAAAAGTTATCGCTAACCGCATATTCGAAGCGAGAGCTGTTTAAAATGGCCGCCATAACAAAATAGATGGAAGAGGCCCACTACGACTCTAAGCCAATCATATCATCCGATTCGGTCACGTGACCATGTGCGCAATGACGTCATATATAGCGGCAGGTCGGGGAAGCCCTCCGATCAGAAAAACAAACCTGACATAGCCTGTTGCAGGTAGAAAATCCGGGATTATCATTTATTCCATTAAAAAGGTAACGAAATATAGATTCTTCTGCTAAAATCTTATTGTCTGCTGCATGGTCGTTGGGTTGGTGGAACCCATACGACCTGAGCAGATAAACTCAAAGCAAAATGTCTGAACGAGAACAGGACTCGGTAGCCATGCCGTAACTGGTGTGTGCCAAGCAGCTAGATATAGTTTAGTAATCGGGATTCCCAGGCGGTTTGGGAGGGCCGTTTTCACGACAATGCTTCATTTGTATATATAAAAACAATATTAGGCGTTCAGAAATATAACCAAACTATTAGAACAATCCAATTCAAGGCGGTACACTTTTCTGGACACTGACAGGTGCCCGTCACTGTGATCAGCCTTTCTGGGGGGTTGTTTATTAATTTGGTGATGGGTGAAGGGGGGGGTGATATTATTTAATTTAATTTAATTATTTAATTTAATATTGGCCTGTATTGATTGATATAGCCTACTTCTAGGGATTATATAACCACCCCTGGGTTTTTATTTCCCCCCTGGATAGCTGGATATTATATGTAGGCCTAGGCCTATATAGGCCAACTGGTAAATGTAGGCCTATCAAACATAGCCCATAGGTCCACTTTCAGTATTTCACTTATTGTAGCTGATCCATGGACAGAAGACAAAATGACAATACACATCGGACAGACCTAAAATGTTCAAATTCTAGCAAGGAAAGAGATATGAAATAGATCAAAATCACTTGTGGTGACTGAGAATTTATGCAAGTTTTGTGCAGTTCCAGTTCCTTTTCATTGAGACTTTTGAGTTTTGGTCACATTACTCTGTGTAAGGATTATTTTGGTTTACAGAACCTATCTATAGGCGTACCGTACCGTACATGTAGGGAAAACCGAGGATTCAAAATATTTCATATTGTTCCCCAACCAAATTCCCCAACCCTAACCCCCACCCAACTAGTAGGGGTTATTAATGATCAGTCCTTAGCAAAGCCAAAATCGGTGGGCCTGATTTTCATGACGTTATGTTGTGACCCTGACGAAAGCATTATGCAAGGTTTTTGTTTACTCTGCTATGTCTATTTAACTACTATTTGAGCGTGAAGAACTTGATAAAATATAGATTACATCAAGACAATATGTAGGCTTCCAAAATCATTATTTAGGAGATTCAGAATAAGATTTATTTCCCACTCAGCCCCTTAATTACCCTTGAAGGAGAAAGCTAGGATGAACCTTTGCCGTAGCGAGTAGCAAAAAGTAGCGCAATTATTGTCTGCTGATACATTTCATAGGTTACTCTCGCTACCTATTTCTTACATTTAGAATATTTTTAGCCATTCCTTTTCATAAATTTGTATTTATACTATATCATATCTCTTAAAACCAACCAGAATTAAGAAATTAGCAAAAAATAAATCTAAATACGAAATAAGGCCTTCTAAATGAAGTCACATGGTCATAATGCATAAATTTATAAATGCAATACGCCGGTGTCATGACGAAAAGTGACCCCCATCGAAAAGTGACCCATGGGTCGATTTTCGGCAATCGAAAAGTGACCCACCCCATCGAAATACGACCCCCTCTTCTTTTCTAACTTAATCTTCTGAAATAATATATTACGATGCCTGATATTGTATATTAATTCAGTTGTTTGATAGATAGTTTAACATGAAGTTTCCAGTGAGTATAATAACTTATAATGTTTACAAAATAATGTAATGAGAAATAAATATCCGTAGTAACTGTAATTTCTACCATAACATCTATAGACGCTTCCTAGTTTTAAAATCTAATAAAATAATCTGGATACATAATACCTATTGATAGTAACAATTATCCTCCTTCAGTTTCTACACGGTGAGGGCATTATTACAATAAGCCAGCCTATTATAACACCTAGGGTGATTGAATAGGTGTAACATTTAGTGCGACAATATTTGGGAGCTAAAACACATTCCATGTTGTTACATTAGCTCCATGTAGCTTCATGATTGCTGACAAATGAACGCTCAATATGGTATAAAAGTTATGTCTATATATCTCTGCATAAATGGGTGGGTCATTTTTCGATGGGGTGGGTCACTTTTCGATTGCCGAAAAGTGACCCATGGGTCGATTTTCGACGTCCAAAATCGACCCACGGGTCACTTTTCGACGGGGTCACTTTTCGATATCACACCTGCATTTTCCATAGGGAGTGCATGTACATGAAATATGTTGGCAGCCTCATAGGGAGTGCATAGATGCAATATGGCAGTTTCTGCATAAGGAGTGCATATGAAAGAATAAGTCTCTCTAAACTATTTCGAAGTTACTTGGAATATATATATCAGCAATTAGCCCTGGTTAGGCTATCCCGGAAATAATTGAAGTCAAGTCAAAGCTTATAGTATGTGTAGTGTATTCCAAAGTTGAGTAAGCAATGACTCCAATGAATCACTGCTGAGAAATGGTTGCTGAGCTCTTTTATACATGGAGCAACCATATCCCAGAATACAATAATTCTATACCAGCATACATCATAACATAACACAGGAAGTAATAGAAACCAAGGAAAATACAGATCTCATCCTGGTCCTTGTACCAAATATGGGCATATGCCAAGGGCAGCCCCACACATTTTAAATACTGAAACAATAGAATCCTTCCAGACAGTCCATAGAACTTCCAGACATTATGTCGGCTGGTAAGTCTTAAGACAATGGGTTTCCTACTGCTCAGGTGTTCTGCCTGAACCAGTAGAAACCCATTCCCAATCAAATATAACAATAAAAGTCAATAACTGGGTACACCTGGTATAAAGAAAAACCTTTAAGTTAAATGAGAGAATACTTAGGAATGATCGTAGACTATTAAATAGCCAGAATCTTAAAATATAGTGAAATAATAAACCTTATTTTAACACATAGATGCAATTTGTCGGTACATATCACAGGAGTGCATAAATGCAATACGTAGGCCTGATTATCCCTCGATTTCTTAGTTCATATTTACTATTTATATTCACTCAATTTAAGTAAAGTTAACAGTTTTGGAGAGAGCATTATTTGCCTTATAATCTTATGCCTCTTTTTCATGGAATGCATGGCTATTTCTATTCTGAAAACCACGAATCTGTGACGCAAATTTTTAATTAGAATCTCGAAAAACCCACTATTTTTTGCTATTTTTGTAAAAACAATTCTATTTTTTCCCAACCGAAAAAAAAATATAATTTTTCTGATTTGTTAGTGAATTATTCTCTAGGTGTTTGCGGTTCTAGAAAGGGAAAAAAATCAGTGGGTCATGGTGTTTATTTCTGAATTATTGGGCTTTGAAACATGACTGACATTCCCAAAATCTGTTGCTTTCAAAGAGTAAGTGGTATTATTTCCTAAACATGTCTCTTTCAGACAGCTACAATTCTTTTTAACATGATGACAAACGTTTTTCCCCCTATATATGTGTAGAATATTACCTGCACTAAATTTGTAAAAAATTCTGGGATATTAGGAGTTTCCATTTTTGTTTTATTCCCAAAACCTTGAAAAAAAAATGCAGCTTTTCCCAATAGACTTGCATATATATCTAAATGGGTACAACTGAGAGTACCCCCAGCTAGCTCTGTTTCCCAAACACGTCTACTTCAGACAGCTACAATTCTTTTTTAATGCGATGACATGTATTTTTTTCCCTTTTTATGTGTAGTATATAAGCTGCACTATATGTGTATAAACTTTTGGGACAGTCGTAGTAGCCATAAATTGTTTGTTTTATTCTATATAACATGAAAAAATAGGCCGTTTCCTCATAGATTGCCATGCTAAAGTAATAGTATGTAAAATGCCGGTATATTTTGTATATGGAACAGGGGGGCGTGGCAGTAAATAGTAGTGTTTGTCTTTAAATATCTGAGAATGCAGCTTTAACATAATATCATGTTTCCAGGCTGTGTGGACTCATTTAACAGGAGACAGAACACATTTGCTCGGGGAGGGCAAAACAATGGTGCCACCTCTGTACAAGCCTGTGAGAATGCTTGCAGATCATCACAAACTAAATGTTATGGCTTTGACTATGATCAGAGTAAAGCTACCAAGTGCTACCTTCACCTTACCCAGCAGGGCGTAGACCAGACTCAGAGTGGACAAGGTGTTGATAGTTACAAGAGAGTCTTCTGTGATGGATCTGGATCTGGGACTACATTCAATGGTAAGACCCATGTTTTATATTCTTTTTCAGTGTTCATTTAAATCCCAGTGATAATTTTTAAAGAGAAATATAAAAGACGGAGCTGCCCAATAAATGAAGTTTTTATTTTGTAAAATACAAAGGCATGAGCCCTATAAGAGTAGGTAGTTGAAGTTTTGTTTAAAAGGTTGTTGATGTAAAATATTTATAAGAGGTAAGTTGGGTTGGTTGGTGGTTAACTTGACTCGACTGAGAGCAATGGCTGAATGATTTTCAGTGCAGTGTTCTGTGTGTGTGAGAGAGCCACGGTCATGGTCACGTGGTAATCCTTTGGTTTGGGTCACTCTTGCACAATTACCTGTAATGTCCATTACCACCAATTAAGAAAGTGAAAATTTTGTATATATACATAGTCATCTTTCCCACTTAGCAACTGATTACGTTTCAATCACTTCAAAAGTTCTTGTATCATTGGATAATGGAGTTTAATCACTTCTTTTAAATTCAGACCATTAATTACACTAGTAAAAAATAGGTAGCTCAGTGGATAAAAGAAACCTAAAAAACTAAACGTACTACATATGATGTCCAGCAAGGTTGCTTCTTTTTTCTTTTCTTTTTTTACAGGTTTTTATTCTCTGCATCCTGCCATGGTTGCTCCTTTTCAATCTGAAAAAAACTATAATAGATTTTTTCCATTTTAGCTCCAGTGAATATAAATGGGCGAAATTCATATAAAATAAAATTTAACCTGGGTAAATGCATTAATATTTGATAACTCTGAGGAAAATATATAAAGGATCCAAACTTGGCCTTTTACATTGACTTAGAGCTTTTGCATTTGCATGTTTTGTAGGCCTATGTAAAGTACTTCATCAGGACTTCATATTCAACATATATTTTTGAATATTGTAGAATCTGCTCGTGATATATTCTTTTACTGTTGAATTACTGTTGAATTTTTCATTGTTTAACAAATGAGTTATAGACTTAAAAATGCAAGGTCAAAAAGTGATCCATATTGTGAACAAATTTGATGAATTAGTCCAGCAAAATTACATAGTATATAGGATTCGGTTTAAAGCCTTAATTTTTTCAGAAGTCCAATACTGCCATGAAAAGGCAATTATTACAAGAGACCTTTTCGTTTCTACTAAATAATATCAAAACTATTTTCCATGTAGTTGTTTGGTAACACCTAAGATCATATCAGATTTTTTCATAATGTCTCCCAATATATATTCAGAGTCAAATAATAGTATCATTGCTATCTTTACAGCTTGTAAGGATACATTCAGCTCAAACTATGGCAGGTTTGCCTATGGAGGGACAGAAAGGCCAGCAAGGGACGCGACACAATGTGGAAATATTTGTCTGCAATCTTCCCCGACTTGTTATGGATATGACTGGTCCCAGTCTACAGGCTGCTTCTTACATCTGAACAGAGATTACAACTTGGAGACCAGCAACAATGGTGTCACCAACTACAAGCGTAATTTTATCTGTGGCAGTGTGACTCCAAGCCCAGGAGGTGTGTGACTGAAAGCATGTCCTGTCATTATATTTTAAGAGGGAGGTGGAGTTGGGTCTCTGTTGTCACCTGGCAATATTTAAAAATTGGACTGAGCTATGTTTGAAATGTGGCAAACATAATTATTTTATGATGCTAGATGAGGAGGCGTCAGTGGCATAATTAATTATGCATGCAGAACAACCCATGCTCGTAGCTCCACCCCCATCCCAACAGGGTGAAGCCTATTAGTCAGGATCCAAGATTTCCAAATAATGCCCTATTTCCCATTTCCCCGGCCTCGAGACCTACCTTATTATCCCTATTAGACTGTATGAATGAGATTTCACCAAGGTTTTTAAGGTCTTACTAGTACAATAACTGTACACGAGAGCACACGCGGTGCTGCATATCTCTCTATGTAATCCTCAAGCACGATCCCTCTTGTACATTGCAACACACTCGGCCGTACTCGTGTAAGTTTGGAAGTACTCGGAGTAATGGTTTCTCATTCTCTCACCAGTAGCACCACCAGTAGCACCCACCACCATAGAGCGTATAATGTGCAATACCATTGCCTACATCGGCAATGGTTTGCACATCGATTTAACACTGAAACGAAATGATCTTAATGCGACTGGCCACGGGAGGAGGGAGGGACAGCTTGGAGGAAGGTGGGCGGAATGGTGGGCAATGTCAACCTACAAAAACAATCCATATTTATGAAAGTAAATAGCCCAAGATTTCTCCTCATTCCCATCAAATTGTGATGATACTCTGGTGCCACATACCTCTGGATATTGATATTTCAAACGGAAAACGTAGTCAGACATATGGATCAGGGCATCAGAAAATGTACAATTGCCTTGACAATTGCTTTCAAATAACCCAAATATAAGACAAAAATGAGGCTCAAAATACAGTACAACATATTGAAACAGATATAAACTTCTTGTGGTATGCCTGGGGTGGGGAATCTGGTTGGTAATGGTTGCCTCTTTAAGCAGTCAACCTTTGTGATCTAGAGGTAAAAAACTCGCCTTGTTAGTGTGGGACCCAGTTTTGATTCTCAGTTAATATAAGGTGACTGGTTTTCGGAGTTCTTTACATTTGGCGCCATGGTTGGTCTTACTCAGGAAGGCAGCATTAGCCACCCTTCACAAAATCATATGAATTTCATGCAGATAAGAAGAGGGGGGATGTGGTAAGCCTGGGGTGGGGAATCTGTTTGGTAGTGGTAGACTCGTTAAGCAAAATGGGATCTTTATATCGGTGGTCTAGAAGTAAGACATTTGCCTTGTATGCAGGAGGCCCCAGTTCGGTTCTTGGTTCAGGTGGCTGTTTGGGGGTAGGGGGGTTTACCATACATACTCAGATATACATTAAGAATACTAAGGAATGGTCTTATTCGAAATATCTAATCATGTGTGATAAGTTATAAGATATTACATTCAAAGGTGTGCCTCTGAAAGACTTAAGGAAAGGATATAAGGATTATAGCCTGATAGTAATAGTGCATTCATCTTCTAGAAGGAGCATCCTGAATTAAATGAATTTTAGTTTAAATGTTTTCTTTCCAGGCTGTGTGGACTCCTTTAACCCGAGACAGAACACATTTGCTCGGGGAGGACAAGACAATGGTGCCACCTCTGTACAAGCCTGTGAGAATGCTTGCAGATCCTCACAAACTAAATGTTATGGCTTTGACTATGATCAGAGTAAAGCTACCAAGTGCTACCTTCACCTTACACAGCAGGGAGTAGACCAGACTCAGAGTGGACAAGGTGTTAACAATTACAAGAGAGTCTTCTGTGATGGATCTGGATCAGGGTCAGGCTCTGCAACTACCCCTTTTCCAGGTATAAATTTTAAATTACACCACTCGTGTTTTGCAAGATCACACTACTGGGGCTGCACTGCATCTTATTCTATGAGAATTCAGCTGTTTTAATTCTCAAAATAATTCTCAATATTATCCCGTTTTGATAATATCTGATACATCAGAGGAGACATTGCAATTTTTTAATATGGAATGCTTAGCTTCAGACTGGAAGGGACCATATTCAAGACCTTTAATCTTTAGTAACAAGGCTCAACTTAAACAATGCATTAATAATAATATGACAATTTGGCTAATATGGTTATGGCACCATAGCATATACCCCTACAATCTCTTCTATTGTGAAGACACAATAAACAATGAGTGAATCTTTTTCTTGTGTTTTTGTCAGGGGGTGGTGCATTCACCTACATTCGCTACAGTAACCAAATAGGTGAAGGTGGGACGGCTAATGCAGCAACAACACAGGCCGCGTGCATGAATGCCTGTTCCTCTTCCTCACGAACATGTTATGGGTACAGCTGGTATTACCAAGGAGCTAACGTCAAGTGCTATCTTTCCTTCAATCCTAACGTTAGAATTGTACCTCTCCAGTCAGTGGCATTTTTCAAACGCATGACAACAGGTAAATAGATTTATTAATATAATCATTGATTCAGACCAGGTTTCCTCCATTTTCCCTGAGAAAATTGTTTTTAAAAGTTTTTTAAATTATTTTTTGAATAAGATTTTCTTTCAGTTTTTAACTATAAAAACAGTTTTGAGCATCCATTGACAGTCATGTTTATATCATGCTTTCATTTAATCAAAGAAGGATATCTACTTTTTTTCAAATTATACAGTCATATGCCTTGCATTATGACACATGATTGCTGCCTCCCATTGCAAATGCACACATGCACACTGCCATACACTGCCTCCCATTGGATATGCACACATGCACACAGACCCCACTTCTGTTCAGACCGCGTACTGGTCTTTAATAACTGCTTTTCTTATCAATTGCAGGAGAAGGAAGTGGAAGTGGAAATCAAAACTGTCGCATGGAGTTAAAGTCCAACTCAAATGCAGCTGGAGGTCAGCTACGCTCAGGCATCAATTCTGAAAGTGAATGCCAACGAATCTGTTTAGTAGAAAACAACTGCAAAGCTGCAGATTGGGATAAAAACATTAGGCAATGCTTTCTCCACAAGACTTCAGACCAATCCAAATTTGACAACTGTTGTCAACGCTATGAAAAAGTTGGCTGCTGATTTTACTAGTTTCTAATTCTAGTATCTCAAAGTATCTGTTGATTAGAGGCATTTGTAATTTTCCCACTGTGGGGTGACTCAACTATTTAAACAAGTTTCTTACTTTCAAATGATTGACCTTAAAAAAAGTATGAATTCATAACACGATTGGGAATTGGGCTATAAGAAAGGTGACTGGTCAAAAAGCTATATCGTCAGTCTAGGCTCAAAGCCTCTCCGATCAAATAAGAATTGTATGCCAGTGATTGAACGCCTACTACGCTAATAGCGTTCCCCGCCCTGTAGGTGGCGTCCTAATGGAATTCTAATGGCATTTTGCGGTTTGGAGTGAGAGGCTTTCCTTGGGTTTGGAGGGACCTTTTCAACACAGAGCCAAGATTTTTATTTTTAATTTTTATTCAGCAAAAACATTCAGTCTTGTAAAGATGATTATTTTTCTACTTGACATTTTTCTACTTGACATCTGACACTGAGAGGTTTTCACCAAGCCTGATCCAGGAAAATCGAACATAGGGATGTTGTTAGTTTAGCTGGAAACTTCTTAAGAAAACATGATGATCTGCCTGTGAATTATATATATTTCTACAATTCCGAGAGTGTTGATGTTTTTTCCACATAGATACATATATATTGAATCTTCAAAATAGTTTGCAAGAGATATCAAGATATCATGTATCTGTCAGGGCTAACCTAAAATCTGTACAAGGTGCTTAAACATGCAGACATTTATAGGTAACTTATTGTATAGGCATTATAACGAAATGTAGTTTTTTAGAGCTTGGTTACCATACTGTTAAACATTATCTCCTTATCTCGATGATAGGGTAATAAGGTTCATTACTTAAATGATGTAGAAATATGAGCAAATATTGAAGATTTCGTTTGTGAAATATCTAATGGTAAAACCAAACTCATATTAAATCGGGGGGGGGGGGGATAAGAAAGAAAGTCTTCTAGTTAAATGGGTTTTTTTCCAAACTAACTGACCTTTCAAGAGATCCCCTTTCAAGAGATCATTTCTTTTGCCAGATCCCTCTATATGTGGGTCAAATAGGCGTCACAATATGTACAATTTCCAATATTTTGAAATGCGTCAGAATTATTAATCAAACTGAGGTATTACAGTTATTTATTTATCCTCACTTTTCCTTAATTCCAAATATCCTCAGATATTCTCAATATTGCCATTCTATGCAAAACTGTGTCAGATTTATGACGAACTATTGAAACTCCAATTATACCTATTCTGGTGCCTTGACCCATCATATAATGTGATCGAATACCTCATAGCCAATGGTCTATTGATATGTGATGCTCATTTGGACATTGAAAAACTGTTCGTATAAGGCATGCATTATCATTTCAACTAGTGCTCCTCCTCTTGACATTCTATATAGTAATTATATTTCAATATACATGTATTTTCCACTTTAACAATGGACTTGGTGGAGGTAATCATAGGAGGAGCTACTGGGAATCATTTCATACACCGAAAGGCTCTAAAAACAATCAAAAGATGTGTGTGGTCCAATTCCAATTCATGGACAACGCTTTGATATACGCAAATCAGAGAAATCTTCCACATCGGACAACAAAGATGGAAATCTCCTACTGCCAAAATTATTCGAAAGATGTTGAGGGCTGGTATATTCAGCTAGTATATCAACTTTTATGGACCAAAATATGTCAAACCCGTACTGTCCACTGTCTTGTGGAGATTAGTACACTACATTGTAATGGTGTTATGAAGGCTTGCATTTGTAACTAGGCATTCTTCTGAACCTGTATTATTGACCATGTATTATTGAAAACCTCTATAATATCAACAGTCAGAACACAATGTTAGAGAGGTGGATCACCTCTCTCATTTAATACATGTACAAGATACACGCACAAAATCAGTGCGCAACATAATGCATTGGAGGTCGTCGATTGGTCTATGCCATATGGTAACAGTATAGACTTCCAGGATTTTGCATAGACCAAAATAGGTATGAAATAGTGATTTGGAAGGTCATAGACCGTTGGTCTATACCAAACGTCAATATCATAGACCGAGTCTCATTCTGCATAAAATTGGGCGTCAGTCCTTTGGACTATGTTGCATACTGCAAAATCAAGATTGTGATTGGATTATATATAATGTGTGTGTGAATAAATGTGGAGTAACAGATAATGAGATATTGCATACTCAAATTGATTATGATATCATTGTTGTGATGAACTTCCCATTGTTTGATGCCAACAAATATTTCAATAGGTTTAAGAAAAAATTCTGCATATATCCATCCTCGTTATTTGTGTTATGTAATTTGCCTCAATATTGATTTCCACACCCAGAAACAGGTCTATAGTTCAGAAGACTACAAAGACTATAAATCTAATAGACAGTAATAATCTGTTAGACAGTATGAAGCCTGAAACTGCATATCAATAAAATTATAATGATGTGAATTATATGTTTAATTGGTACATAATTAAGGCAGCCTATGATCAAGTGCATTTTATTCATTATATAGATTAACATGAAATATAATGTATGAACATTAATTGTAATACCTGGTATAAAAATACAAGTATGAAAAACAATATCACCGAGTTTGCTTATTTACAAATTGGGAAATTGTCTATAGGTAATTGAATCATTACCTGTAAGATCCAATCGTCTGACAAATATCTACCCCACTATCATACGTCTTCAAGGGCCTCTCCAATAAATATTTTTATGTAGACCTAAACAATTATAGGCAACCTCCCAGCCTCTCTCTATCTGGCACACTCGTTGTCTCTCCCCCTGTCTTTTTCTCTTAATCACACGTCTTTCTGTCTATGTCACTACCTTTTTCTGAATATTTCGTTCCCCCCTATCTCTCTCTGTCTATACTTCCTGCCATGTCTGTGTCCTGTATCTCTGTGTGTTACAGCTTTCACAACTCAGCGTGGAATTTAAGTGCATGTACAATAAATTAAGGGCCTCTTTCATAAATCTGTTATGTAGGCCTCTTTCTCTTTCTTCCATAAACAGTTTTAAGTACACATAGAAGATGTTAAAACAAGAGACAATATGTTAAAACAAGAGCCCTTATACACTCAAGTTGAGGAGGAAGATGGCGGCAGCATAACCTGTAGCTACCTGTGCGTAGCACCAGTATTGACACTTCATTTCGTTTAACAACTAGATTTGATTTCTTTTAAAAAACAACTGTAGTGGACCCTAATTTTGCTTGTGCGAATGAGTGAGAGACACAACGTGGGGTTATACTTAAGTTCTATTACTTATATATCGCCTTGCGGCTTGAAGAGTACAGAATACTCGAATCATGCTTAATTAGTTCAAAGAGAAATAACTAGAAATCAATTGGATCAATCATGGATAGACCCGTTGCTCTAGGCTACTGCAAGGGGTCCTAACAGTAGCGGGCTTGGTTCTGTTGGTCCTGTGAATAATGGTAGCAGAACAGGCTGGTCGTGACCTTGTTTCCCTTCTGGTGTTGTCCAGGAACAGTCCTATACAGATGAAGTGTCACTGGGTCCTGGTCCTGGATCAGGAGAGCTCTGGATTGTCATCTTTTCACCGGATCTCCAACTCGGACAGCCCTTTGGAGGAGCATGGTGGTGCCACCTGGCAGCACTGGTGGGACATATAGGGCCTCCTCTAGATTGCGGGTGCAGGAAGATTGACATAATATGAGACTCACGTCACTCAATGTAGGGGTGTCCCACGGGTACAAACACTACACAATCATTTTAATGTTTGGTATGTAAGAACTGTGCAAGAAATAGCTATCATGTGTTGATAGATTTATTTTATTGTACAGATTTATATTATTTCCAATAATATCCATTGCATTTGCAAGACTATGGTTGCCACTTTGGTATAGAAGAGAAAGGTGAGAGAAAATCCGGGAAATGTTTGCAAGTAGTGCTGCAATGAAAAGCATATATATGGCATGCGCATTACCAAAAGTCTCTACCAATTGTAGGCTACCATTGATATTTTGACAAGTTTTAGTCAATGTAGCAAAATATTTCGGGAATTATAGCTGAGAATTTAAATTTAAGGTTTGTGGCTGCCTACATATCAATGTTAACTTTCCTGGTTTTATCTGGGCGCCACTTGTTAACAGTACTTGGGGATCCTCCTATTGCTGAAGGCAGGCCAAGACTGGATTCTGGCAAAGAGAGCATTACCAGGACACTCAGTGCATCCAGCTTGACGGTGACCAAACAACTCATAACCAGCACTAATATAGCCCTGAAAAGAGAGGAAAAAAGAGCAATGAAGTACTCTTTCCTCTTAACAATTAATAGTTTTATAGGTAGATCAAAGGGTAGGGGAAGACAGTATAATGACACTTACTGTGACAATACGACGCCATATCTATTAATATCTATAAAACATACATATCTACTAAACTCTGTAATGTTAGGGTGCCGACCTATGAAGTGATGGGCGTAGCCTCCAGGCCTCTCAGCCGGTAGGGATTAGTTAATGTTCTATGATGTAAATAAAATAATCACTTTTAAGCGAACCTTCAACCAGTATGGATGTCTCCCTAGGGGACCGTCCGACGTACAAGTGGATACCATGGACCGTCGAGCGGTGCCGCCTAGTGGACCGTCCAACGGTGACCATGGTGGGCTCTTTTTGACGTGCAAGTGAGTACCGAGGACGGTCAACAGCGACGGTCAAAAATGGCCATCGGTGGTCACCGTTCGACCGTTGCCACTGGCCACTCTTGACGGTGGTCACGTTTGACGTGTAAGTGGAAGCCCTATTTTAGTCTTTACAAGACTTTCATTACAGAGTATATCTCTCAAACCTCGTTATATATCAACCCTAGTTATTTCTCTTCTCTTCTCTTCTAACCCATCGCATATTGAAACACTTACCAATCTTACTCCTTGGTCAATGAGATTCTGGGCAGCGTATATAGCACTATTTGATGGCTCCCTACTAGTGTATGTGCCAATGAAGCACACTGCCACAGCCTTGCTATTGTACCCATAAGTATGGGCTCCAACTCTGTCCCAGCCACGTCCTTGATAAACCCTACCATCTTCACCAACAAGGAAGTTGTAACCAATATCTGACCAACCTGAGAAGTTACAATAGGGATAATGATTAACTGTTAGTTACTTAGGAGGCATGGGCTCCCTCTATAGTAAATAACTAATTGACCCAGGTTTGGACGTTTCCAACGTTTCCAAACATTCGCATTACAGTTTCACGATTATGACATAAATGTGTCTGAATATTATAACTTATTATAGTTGTCTTTCTAAGAAACAATGCTGCAACAAATACCCAGCCATGCGTACTCACCATTGTTGTTCATATGGAAATTCTGAATTTGTCTCATGGACGCAGAACATTGTCTAAGTGAGGAACAGGATGGGCCGGCAGTGTGGTGTATGAAAACCATAGACACTGGTGTCCGCATACGACTAATGCTCTTTGGTCGCCTTGCACCCCATTCTGCCCGTGAGACGACCTCCTGTCCTGACACTGAAATTCATAATATAGTAGACCAATGAAATGGACTTGATCAAACTGCCATGCAGTATACAACAGATACAATAAAGGGAGAGCAGTTCAAACACTCATATTGAATATGTATTATAAGTTCGAATTTATCTTATGTATTAATAAAGGCCACTGCTGCATGTCTTGAACCGCTCAGCAAAATCTTCTCGAATCCCCATCTTTGTTATACCATCCACAATAACAACGATCTAACCTCCTGCTTTGCCCCCATATGGCCCCTCGATCAAGTTTGAGCAAAACTGCATTCCCAGTGAAGGCTGCACAGCTAATTACGTCGGTCAAAAATCAATGACTTTCTTAATCTTTTAAAATTCTTTTCGAACCCATCAGCTTTAAATTTACCAAAAAAGATTTTTCTCAATTATTAGTTTAAGTTATGAAAAAGAAGAAAATTTCTTGTTTTTTCTCATTCAATTAATGGCCTTTTCTCTAATTGTTTATTCTGTTGTAACTTGTTGTTTACAAAGCCAATTTGGATTTTCGATTTCATCGTAAATTCCTTATAAGTATAAGAAGATGAAAGAGCAAAATGAAAAATGTACAAAATGAAAAAAAATGGAAGATGATTTGGAACAGGCCAATTAGTTTGATATTCTATTTTGGGGATTTCTGGATGGGCTGGGACTGAAAAGATCACAAATTTGTCAATAGAATTAAATTTTTGATGGAAATTAGGTTGTAATGCCGCTTTAAGCATGATAACAACAGATTACCTGTCAAGAGGAAGGCACCAACCAGCAGCAGAGATCGATGCATGTTTGTTTCCCAACGTTTTGCAACAGACAAGCCTGATGCAGAATTAGTATGCAACAGATAATATCGGCCTATCAGTACATGTATACATGTGTATTGGTGAAGTCGCCTGAAGATGTACCTTCACCAAATCGAAAAATCCAGAATTCAAGACAAAAATGAAGTTTAAAATACAGTTTAACATAACCGAACAGGTGACTCGACGCAATGCTAGATATACTTAAAGGTGATATTCCTAGTGTTAATAATTTGTTCAGCCTAAGTTAACAGAATTTACTAAATATGTAGAGCTGACAATTGAACATATTCTGACGGCCTGACCCAAATATATATAATATATGGTAAAGAAATGTTCCTGTTCCGGCAACATGGCACAATTTCTGTCATGACAATCTGCTGGGACTGCACAGTTGACTATTGATAAGACTATAATGTTAACTAATCCTGATATCTATGTACATACATACTACATCACTGATGCATGCTTACACACCTCTTCCCTCCTTTGTATGTAAACCTTTTGCAAATACTAGTGTTATTCAGTAGGCGATGGAAGAAGTTACACGAGGTGGCTTTAATAAATGCATGGTTTTAATGAAAGACAATAAAATGATTATTATTGAATGATCATTGAGGGGCTGCTGATGCACTGTTTAGTGCATAATCCTGAAGGGAAGCCGAGCGATTATGTACTTGTACCAGTGCATCAGCAGCCCCCAAAATGGAGGGAGGTTATTAATCCTTCTAATCTCTGTCTATGGTATTCATAGCCCCACGACCGTTCAAGGCCGTGACTAAAACTGGATCATGAATATAATAAATTATATTGTGCGTTGGGAACTAGACAAGGTTATGTAGTCTGTCTGTTGCGAGTTGTATACTATTATTAACATGTTTCTATACAAATTGTGATATCTGGGAGTTGCAGAACGATTAATGAAATTCCTTGTAATTGATCAATAATCGGTTAAAATGAAAGCACTCACGAAGTCCAGAAATGTGTATGAAGTCTTGTATTTCAGATTCTTAATGTCAAACAATTGGAACTGAACTTGAAGGCGACCTTGGTAGGAAGAGTGGTGGTCTTAATGTTGCTTAGTTACTTACAAAAATATTAACTTCTAATCACTCTCCTACCAGTGCTGCTCGATCGTTACCTACAAAAAATATTGACTGCCTGACCACTCTCATATTGATCAGCTTATAACTCATTCATTCATGTTTGTTTGGGTAACTTACCTAGGTTGCTCGACAAGTTCAGTTAAGAAAATATATATGATATTCATGTAAGGAATATGTTTACCTGTGGGTTAGCACCTATAATATATAGAAAGGCTGTTAGTCCTATGGCGTCGCTTTAAACGTATATATAGAAATTTCCAATTCGAGAAATGCATGTTAGAATAATATATCGAGTAAAAATACACACACAAACAAAGTTGAAAAAAAATACCGTACAACGTTTAGGAACAAAAGTGGCAGAATATATATACTCGGGTGCGTTCACGTTATCATTGTGTAATTCCCAAATTAAATATACCGGGACACTGTATCACAGACAACCAAAATATTCAGTTCGCCAATCGTCATCATTGTTTCATCATTCACCGGCATCATTAAGCCAATCAGACAATTAGCACAGACTGAGAATAATGTATGCTACATAATGTTTATGCTGAATAGATCCTTAAATACAAAAATAATACAATGAAATTGAATCATGTAACGCCTGTATGAACTAGTTAGACCCATGCTAGACAAAATATCTTGCTAGCAACTAACTAACTAGTTCACTAACCACGGCAGCCATCATACTTTTAAGTATGTCATTGGTATTTTGGTGTACCATCGCAAGGGTTCCGCGGTGCCAGTTGCTCGCATCAGTACTGAACACACACATCTTTTGGAAAGTCCCACCTAAGCCACGCCCCCATAGACATCGCATTCGTTCGTACTGTGTGGCAAAGGTTCCTGGGAGCGGAATGTCAGGGATTTCTTTGTAATTTGTCAATGATCCTTGGTTAGATCTGGGCGTAACAGGAAGGAATAACAATCTCAGTTTCAGGTGTCTTTTATCAAAAGGCATGTAAGGCCTTCTAATGCCATTTCTATTAAACATGATTTTAGTTGTGAAACAAGACTCCACCCTTATGGTATATATTCTCGAAACAGAGGGATACTTGGCTTACTGGCTGGAACGGTTGGGATGTGTGGAACTATATTACGAGTCACCGAGTCTGTAATGCCTTTGTTATGTTATCGAGATCCTGTGCTTCATCACCCAGAATGGCAGTGAAACGACTGATAAATCGACTGATCGACTGATAAATTCCTTTCTTGAGACAGCACTCAGTAAATGGCAATAACTAACATTAAATGCTCTCAATTGAGGCATATATTCACTGCATGAAGTAGAGTAAAATATGTCAAATTGCGACAGTTCATTAATTAGTAGTAGTTAATAGTTTTTCAATTAGCCCATATGAAATAGTCCATCTAATTCCAGGTAGGTACCGCACAGAACTCTGAAATAACAATAGACACACGAGCTCCAAACAAACATTAAAATATAGAAACAGGTGGTTACTAGAGAATTTAAAAGATGTTGATTAAAAACAACAGTAACATTGTATATCTCCCCCTAGGCGTTTTTCTTCCCCTGAATCCAACATTCCCAAAGAAACAAAGTGTATTCATGAGTTGCATATTTCCTCTTTATTTGCATCAATATTATCAAAAAAGCACTACATTTATTTGTATCAAAGGGCCGTCACCAACTCACATCAGTATAGGAATAAACTGCCATCGCACTATAGCTGGGGTCATGTGTCCTACGGACCGGTTCACACGATCTATGACCGCTGTCCCTAATGTAATTCCTGTGAACTACCGATTGGTTATCGACTGCCTATACAACACCGACTGCCTACATGTGCTGTTTTAGTATGGCGGGCTGTACAAAAAATGCCGTTCAGGACAGCGCCAAATTCCCATTCCCCGTTGACGACATTATAAAGACGTCTACTTTGTGCACACCTACCCACACCTAGAACTGTGCCATAAAAAACACAGGCTCTCCCGTATCGCAAATTCCCGGGGCCGGTTTCTGACGCTTACACCGACAATCAAGCCTATTAGTATAACTTTGATGAACTGAAGTTTAAAAAAAACACTAAAAAATGTCTTGGTTCAACTTTTTTATTATTTTTTCATACTAAGGATAACTCATCATATAGTAACACAATATGAAGCAATGGGAGACACCATGATACATTCTAATCACAGATCATTATCATTATTACTTGTTATCTTTAAAAGACGAAGGCTTACACAATTAGCACCTCAGTTATAACTTAAGTAGTGAAATGAGTAATTCTTTGTTGAGTGTAAACGCCAATGTAATCAAAGATTTTAAACAGCTTTTCAGCTTCTCCCTTCCGATGCTTTAAAGATTTCGGTAAACAAAAAACTCATGTGGAATATTTAACAAAACACTTCAGGATACACTTCAGGATATCAAACAATCATGAAAGCTAATTTCGTGAATTCTTAAGAATTCGTACTGAGATCCTCAAGCCTTGAGTCAAGGTTTAAATCCCATTTTCATACATTAAACAAACGGCAACATGTTTTCAAAATATATGAATAAATACCATACACTATTCTGAGGAAAGAGTTAATAAATTGAGCATTCGGCCTTTTCATATCAAGCAATACAAGCAGGGCAAGACTTTCCTTCTTTTTTAAAAATAACATCTACCTTTGGTAAATTTGTTACTATAGTGTCATGAGATGCCAATCAGATTAAATACTTTGGTAAAGCCAGGTAAGTTTGCTTTTGTCCTATGGCAAATGGTGGTCAAGTATTGTAGTGCAATTCATTGGTACACCCAATATTACATTCGTCCAATTTTAGCATTGTGAACAAAGATGAGGTTGAATTTTTGTATTGAGTAAATATGGAATAGTTAGGGGTGAGTGTGTGAGGCAGTCCTTTATTTCAAGAATGCTTATTGCTCTCAGGTCTACCAAACGGCTGACTTCCGTTGCAGAAGAATCTATTCCATAGTTTTGTACCAATCATTATAGGTTAATAAATAATAGTCTATAGTTTTTCGTTTTCATTTTACAAAGGTTTTCAGCTAACTAGATGTATCGTATATTTTGTGAATAGCTGAGAGGGGTGTGTAAAGCCAGTCTTGGACTAACATATTCAACATATATCTTTGATTTTAATTATACAGTAACTGTATTATTTACTATATAGTTTCTATCATGAATTGAACTGGTTGCTCCATTATCATGTTTCTATGCTGGACAAGACGTCGATCGCCACTTGCCTTCTTGCATAACAAAACTGAAAATAGCACGTGGTCTCACTATTTGTCTCTTATCACCACATAGATGACAATGGGACAGTAAACAAGATAGGAGCAACATCTGGAGAGAGCGATTCTCAACAATTATATCTGAATGTATAATGGTGGATCACTGTCAACCGTTCATATACTGGTGGGGGGGGGGGGGGGGCGGGGGCAGTCGGCTGAAAGATGACAAAAGATATTGACGATTAGATTCATCCAATCTTGACGGGAGGCACTTGGATGATGGCCGTCAGTTAATTACCTCTATCTTTTATAAATCTCCACTGGCCTGACTGCCCTTTGTTTCTCATCAGTTGCTATAACTATTATTGCTATAAAACATATACCGGCGTATTATGCAAATTTCCGTTTTCTTTTGGCTTCAAAAAGCCTAATGAAAATGCAATGAGATAAAAGTCAAGTGAAAACTTTCCATTATGAGCATCATACTCCAGTTGGGTGTACCACGGCTCATTGATATTCTGAACACAACTGAAAAAAGTGATTGAATATTTTACAATATTTGAAAGCGTACCCATATTATGACTAATGAATTCCATACAGTTTGTTTAGATAAACATGAATTTAGTGTCTTTGGTGCAGTGATGGAGTGGAATTAAAATGTGTCCCCATATCTTTTCTCATAACAGCTGTCCTTGTCAATAGACAGGCCTAAATACAAATTATAAATAGGAACACATTTTCAACTGAAAGATGTTTCCTAAGTGACTATTGCTCATGCTGAATGAGAGGTGCATTAATAACGGGGGTGCAATAACAGAATCGTTATTTTAAACGTACCCACATTATGACTAATGAATTTCATACATTTTGTTTAGATAAACATGAATTTAGTATCTTTGGTGCAGTCACTAAAAAATCGATTGCATTTTTCTCGTAATTTATTTTTGATATTTTACGGTGGTTAAGAACCCCAAACAATGGTTTATTTGTCAATATTCTTCTTTGCTAAGAGCATATAGTAATTAAATATTTATAGAACTCAATTCCTTTGGAACCTCGTCTGAAGAATATTCCATTACTAGCACCTCGTTCCATTCTCTCTATTTATCTTCTCCTGAGTGTTTCTGGACCAAGGTGTCCTAATATGTACAATTGAAGTTCAAAATAACGCGTGACTTTATAAATCATCCTAGGACTCAAGGTCCATAAACCGGTACAATATTATGTTTATATTAGCATTTCATGCAACATCTTATAAACAGGTTCCATTTGTCAGCCTAATTCTGAAATGCAGTAAAATTTTGCAAAATTTACTGAAACACATGATTGAATATTATCTTCCGAGAAAGCCAGGTATTTTGCACAAAATTACCATTAGGATTTCGGGCTGACGACTTCTAGTTTTGGTTATTCGCTATGGAAAATGCAGCGGTGGGTATAATAAAATCACAATGAAATCGCAAGAAGTACTTACATTTCACCAACATTTAATGCAATGGTTAAAACATAAGAAAATAATGTTCTCAAGTACTCTCTATGTGTAACCATAAAGCTGCATTCTCAGATATTATGACCAAATTTCTTTTACCAAATTTACTCATTTTATGACTTATAGGACTGAATTTATCAATATGTTGCTGCTGTTATGTTTATACAAGAATTTGAAGGCAAATCAGCCGAGAGAAAACGGTCACCGGTGAGTGATCACAAATGAAGTCACAGCAGGAAAGGATTTAGGCGGGTCTCATAAATTAAAATGTGGACTTATATGAAGCTGTAGCAAAAACAATCGGACAAAATTCATCAACAGTTTAGTCGATGGGTTGGAAAAGAACGAAACAAAAAGAAAATCTTTAGTTTTGACCGATGTAAGAACGAAACAAAAAGGTAGACAATGCTTAGTTGTTGACCGGTGTTAACTGAGAATGAAGCTTTAAGTGTAATAATCACTGTACAAGGGATTGATGTGATATTAGAATTAAACAACCACTGCGTTGTTGTACAGAACTGTTTTAGTTGATTTAAAACATTTACTCTGGTATGAATACTGAATATGAATATAACCATAAGTCTCTTTAAATGAAGAAAGTTTCAAGTTAAACACATTTTTATACAATAATTACTGGCCCCAACTGTCAAAACTGACTGTTTGAGATTAATAAGAAACCCCGTAAGAAAATTTGTTTTCTTTTAAGTAGTTTTATCGTTAAGTATACACATGTCTCTTTAAGTGAACAAAGAGTTTCATGTAAACAGATTTTCTTCTAGAAAGATTCTGATAACAACCAGACTCATGGCATACAATATTTATGTCAATATTCTTACAAATAAATTATATTTTTGGAACAACATGTTTCTCATAAGAACTTCCCCCCAAAATGGCACCAATAAATACAGTTCTTTTATCTTTTAAGCCGTTTCATAGTTAAACTTTCATCACGATTCCTTTTCATAGATATTCAAATAAAAATCCTTTAGGATAGCGTATGACATTATGCATAGCATAATGAGAGGGCATTTGACAGATCTGTGGATTTCCAGATAAACTAACATAGTTATCAATATAGGTGGTTGAAATAACGCACACATGTACGAGTTTAAAATAGAGAATCAAACCATCGGATATATATATAATTTCTAGTGGGCAATTATTACTCGCCCCATCTGTCAAAACTGACTATTTGAGGTTAATAAGGTCATTTATCAGAAAAAAAGGACAATTTCTGAGAAATACATACCTCAGCTAGTAAAACAAGCAAGTAAAACATGAAGCAAATATTATTTTCTTCTACTCAAATTTAGAAGGTTAGCTGCAGCTATTATCAACTTATATTGGTATTATATTACTTCCTAAGTTCAAACTATATGATAAGATATTTTCAATTAGCATGGATCGAAATATATTAGATCGTTAGCTGTTAGCTAGTTCATGCCTAGTGAGTGATATTAAACGATGTAACCCAATATTCCCCCTATATGATATCAGCACTGTATACTACCGTATATTTCCATTAGCTAGAACAAAAACCCAACGTTTTTGGGTTCTTTCCGTACCAGTAACGAGACAACACCCAACTTCTAAACCCTTATTCAACTGAATCCATAATAACCTAACAATCAACAATATTCATTTTCAACTACATGCTAAGTTAACCAATTCAATTGCTATTACATAATTTTAAGCAATCCAGTTGCTTTTGTGTCCTAATGAACGAGTATTTTTGATAACATATGAGTGGTCATTTGGGACTGATTCGGGGCTTATCTCAAACTTGCAAAAAACAATAGGTTAACATAAATATACGTGAAGAATAGTAGCTTAGAATTTTGGTTAATAAGCTATAATTCTATCGAAAGTTTCATATTCACTCCTTTTTGGTTGTTTTTCTCTTGCTATTGTAACTATCTGTAAACAAGAACCCCCACAAATTTAGTAAGGACAATAAAACGGCAAGCCGTTATAATATAAATATGACTTCGTTCGGGATCGCAGAATCAAATTTCCCACAAATATTACAATTTAAGTTTTAGTTATTGGTGTGAAATACCGGTATCGAAGCAAATAGTTAGTTACCGGCAAATAATGAATGCATACTTGAGAAAGTCCCTTCTTCAGCGCAAAAACCAAACACATGTCAATATAAATGAATTACTGCATTCTACAAGTTTAGCAGCTGATAAATAGTCTTGTTCTATCTCCGTAGAGTACATCTGTACAGTTCTATCAGAAAGCATGAATGGCACATGGATAGACTAGGTCTAGGGCTGTAATGGTAGGATCTGCATTAGTATTATAATTATCACTTTTAGGGAACAAGTCAGAAATACCTCACGAATCTCGCGAACCAGTTTATGAACTACTTTGAGGTCACCCAATTTTGTGAAACAATGTTGACATGGCCCCTTGTGACAATTGGACTTTTGTGGATTTTTTCTTCATGAGGGGACATTTTACAATTCAAGACAGAAAGCCAAAGGCTGAAGATTTGGAGAAAGAAATTCCGTGTTTAGCTCTAGACGGATGCTATAAAGCTGAATATTTACAGAAAGAAATTCCATATCAACATCCATGTATAGAAATAAATATATAGAAAAGAATATAAGTTAAGCACTGGGTAATACAACCATGGCAGCCCTAGAGAAATAAGTCTTTCTGGTGGGAAAAGGGATATAAGCCAGAGAGGTAGAGGGCCAGGGATACGCTATCGTTTAGAACGATTAAGCAGCTTCATTACTACAACAGACCAAATCCTGTACACAGCTGTAAAAGTGCAGTCTAAACCCCATGACCTTTCCAATGATGATTATTACAAGTAAGGAGCACAGATCTGCTTCCGAAGAAACTTCAAGATCTAATTGCCAAACACAGATTTATTTCTACCACCAGGGTTATTTATGCAATGATTTTGTTGGTCAATAAGGTGGATCATGGAGGAATAATTACCGCGTGGGTGTTTTTCTGACCTTCAAGAATGACTTAGTCAGAGAATGATACATACCGTATATTTAGAGACTCGACATATCTTAGGTAGGAAAACATATCCTCCAAAGTTGCATATTTCAGGGTGGTATAATGGAACTCAAATTCTGATCTAGATATCTATAAATACCGGAATACTTTACTCAGCTGGATTTCTTACAACTATCATCTTTATCCTAACAGCTAAACATGGAGAGGTCCATTGGTAAATGGAGAATAAGCATCAATCACTGAAATATATATGTAGTAATTTGGATTCTATTTACAAGGAGAGGAACACAATCAAGCGTTTTATTTACAAGCGTGATTGGAAACAACTCCTGGTCATAAATAATGACATAGCTTTTATGTAAGCAGAGCAGGTCTTTTTTAAAAAAAATCTTTTCCCTAAAATGCTAAGCAAAGATCCCCCAGGGAATTCAGCCAGTAAGGAAACAATGACGTCATAGATAGCGTTTCAGAATTGTACCCTGTCATGTGACCGGAAGTCGTATGCCGTTTCCGCAGGTCCCACTCGTGATTCATCCCCCAATCAATGTATAGATTACATAGCCATACAGCTGTATGAGTTTCAACTATAAAAGATTTCCTTCAAGTCAAATGCAATGTGGAAAAGAATTCCCTTTTAGTTTCTAGCTAGACTTAATCGGTATAAAAAATTACCTTTTCCTGCAATTTTCTCATATCATTTACAGAAAGATTTCATAGAAACCTTTAGTTCAATCGGTTCTTCCCATATTAAAAAATGCCTCAGACAATTGGTGATACTAGGGGATGTGTAAATGGCACTCCAAACGCCACGCTACAAAGCTCTCATCATACATTAAGATACACTCCAGAATTTGTTTAATTATCAAAGAACATTTTGAACATTTGCAAAACAATTTGGGCAATTTAACAACCATGGCAACTTATAAATAAGCCTATCATTAATACGTTCCGAGCACTCAAGAAAGCCTTCAAACACGTTATTTAAAGGCTTTCAAAGAACCGATCCCCCAGGCAACCATTTTGCCATAATGAGTATATTACACAAGGTTTCAATATTTACCATTTATAACACTATCTCTGACATTGAAATTATTTACCATCATACACACTACACTGGAAGTCACAATGACATCACAAGCTGCACTATGTGACGTCAGTGGAGTGATGTGTGACGCTGACCGTAGGTGGGATAAGTGTTTTCTGGGGACAGGCTCCGTCAGGGGAGTATTTCTCTGCCCCTCCATCAGGGGGAGACAGTGGTGGTTTCTTGGTGACACCTGTGATATGTTCTAAACGGTTGGCAGCAGATGCCTTACGTGCGACATAACGCACATAAGAAGGTAAGCGGTCCAACTTTAAATCAACAGCCAGAACTTGTCCTGAGCGGGTCACACCAAGTATTCCCTGCAAAATTGATTTCATTAAGTTATTTTATTTTATGGAGTAATTCACTACAATTCACAATATATCTCAATAGTGCACATGAACAATGACCTTGACATGTAATACTGGGTTGGACAAATCGCTTAAAAAAAGTGGTTGTCCTGAGGACCATTTTTCAAAATATGGTTGTCCGAGATATATATCACAAAATAGTTGGTTGTCCGCTCACATAGTCCGCTCACACTAAATATCTGATAGATAAAACCTGGTTGTCCGGCGGACGCCCATATATTCATTTTTGGTCGTCTGCAGGGCAGACATGGGTGGTGCGCACAACCGAGCCGCGGGACCTTTCCAACCTTGTAATATATTATAAACTTGTCTATAGTTACCTGAGTGGCAGTGTTGAGCACCGTGGTAAATACGATACTCGTGGATATGCAGGCAGCAAAGAGGCAGGAGCCCGACTCCATATCACACACGTACATCTGTCCATACTTAGTGATAACATACAGTAGACCTATGCTGCTAGTCACCTGCAAAAAATAATCATACATATAAGTTATGTACATACATATCTTATAGCATTTATTAGGAATAAAAGGGTCATCTGGAGACCTGCAAGAAGAAAGCTCAGTTCCATTTCCTTCTTTTGTATTTATGACAGCAAATCAAAACCGAAACTATGGCTTCTTAATACATCTACTCTCAATCAGGACTAAAATAAAAAAGTGAAAGTTTAAAGTATACAGAGCTGGGGTCGGACAACCCCATATCCGATAATAACTGTTTTGAGGTTATATAATTTAGGGGTCTGACTACCTTAATACTTTAAATCAGAGAAGCCTCCGACGAATGCCATCGGGATTTCATAAGGTTTTGATGCCCAAACTCTGAACGCCCAAACCCAAAATGCCCAAACTCCAATACGCATACATGTACATACACTGCCTCATACATAACATGATCTTTTATAACTACCAAGGCAAAGTGGTCTCAGGGTTACCACAGAAAACTAATAGTAAATTTCCCTGATGTATTTCTGTTTTTGCCTGATTCAGAACAAATATAAAGGGTGCCAGGTCTGTAGTGAGTGCTAAGGAAACTAATTTTCCGATATTTAAAAAAAAAATCAATTAACCAGCTAGGGGATGCCGTATGGCATATTTTTTTCCTGATTTTCCAGTTTTCTTTACAAATCTGAATTTCACACAACTATTGAATTTTCAAATTCCCGGATTTTCCCCTGATATTCTCATAATTTTCAAATTCCCTGATTTTTTCCCGCACGGAATTTTTTGGAAGCGTTTTCCCTGTTTTCCTCTCCTGTGGTAACCCTGTATAATGACCTTGGTCACAATATCATAACAGTCAACACTGACTGTACAATAAATATCACAGAACCAACCGTCTGCCAAACTCACTCACTGCCACACGCACACTAGCATGTAGGGGTCGTTTCAAAACCAGTCAAATGCCATCAGGGGATTGCCATTACCTAACTTCAGTAACTTTTCATAGTATACATAATTCTTGTTTTTTTCATCTAGACTTACAAAAGGCATGACGAGTATCTCATGATACTCTTACTTTCATAGTCTTTCATCTGTTTCACTTAGTTTGACATTTGGAACTTTCTATACCAATCCAAACCCCCACATATAAACAAATTATGTGTAGTTCGAGCAGCTCCATAGGGAGAAAGGGGCAGGGGTCGTTTCAAAATCAGTCAAATGCTAAGAAGGGATTGTCACATCCTAACTTCATTCATTTTTCATAGTATTCAGAATAATTTATATCATCAATCCTTGTGCATTGCTCTATGACTTTTGAGAGAAAATGGCTCAACCCAAAAGGAGTTGCTATATCCCTATCTGTAAATATACGTTACCTGAAGAGAGACAGGGAAGTCATATTTTTCGTCATCCTCCACAAACTTGATATGATCGTAGTGGTTGCTGGGCGCCATGTTCCCGATGGAGTGAGGTCCTAACTCTATTATATGCACCTGTGAAGTCAAGTTTTTTTGTTGATTTCTTTTTAAACAATCTGCATTCAGGAAGTATTATAGTTGTGGAACAAACTCTTGAGAATCGCTATGTCTTATAGTCATTATATTTCGATCAAATGAATTACAAATGTAGACAAAAAAGGGACCCTGACTATTTGATGAATTTGTTTCTGCTCAGACCGAGTTTTATGCATAACTTAATTAGTATAGAGAACTAATTATCATGTGCTCTTAGCATTCCATTTGGATTCCTTGTGCTAAAATTATTAAAATGTGTATTCCTGTACGTAAAACCATAATGTGATCCGATAACTCCCCTGTCCTGTATTTATGTAAGTTACCAGCAACGAAAAACTAAACCCGGTAAATTCGATTTTTCTAATGGGTCGTATCAAATATGAATATTTTACTGCATCTCTCATAAAGCAAGCGCGTATAATAAAGACTTATATTTCTATAATCTGACCTTGCCAAAGCCTCGAGTAGCAGGGTCTCTGCAGGCCACACACAAGACGGTGGATGACGTCATGTTGCCCTCAAACTTGTGTTTGACGAAGGTGACAGCGTGTGCACTGATGCACTGTGTCAGTCTGTTCTCCACAGAGTAGAGCTGTGTTATGCCTGATATTGAGTCATCCTGTAATGTATGAGGAGGTATATATAGTAAGTTCGACGTAATATAAAGAGAGAGAGATAGGGAGAGAGAGAGAGAAAGAGAGAGAGAGAGAGAGAGAGAGAGAGAGAGAGAGAGAGAGAGAGAGGAGGGAGAGAGAGAGAGTAGCTATATATTATAGAGGGACAGGGATGGAGACAAAACATACAGTCAATTCTACAGTTGGGGCGAATTTGCCCCAAATTTAGCCAAAAATTAAAACTCTCGAAATACAGTTGAATTTATATGGTACATAGATACGGTAGCCCTGAGTACATCATGAACGTTTGGGAATGATATGCTGATTATTAAGAAAATGGTGGGCTGGTAAAATTTAACATTGGAAATTCCATAGGGGAAAAATTATCGACATTGGGATATTAATTATTAGGATTTATATAATGTATACATTTGATAAGATTCGACTTAGCTGAAAGAATTCTCATTGTTGGTCAAATTTGGACGTTCATTTCATAGGATGATTTTGCGAAATTTGATTTTATCGATTTTTTCTATTATCATAATGCAGGGTATTCATCTATTACAATACAAAAAATATGTTGAAGGACAATTAACCCAATCACGAATGGCAAACTTTGCTCCATTTCCTGTCATAGCAAAGCCATCTCCCATAATACATAAATGAAATTGCCGTTGGTGAATCCATTTAAGATACTGTAAACGTATTAATGTTCGCGCAGTATTTATTTTCGCGCACCCACCTTTGTGCGTGAAAATAAATCCTACGCGAAACATATATATTGCATAAACAAGGTGTGAGACTTCCTTGCTGCGCGAATTTAAATCCACGCGAAAAGGTGTCAAAGTACTTAAAATTTATCTGCGCGAAAATAAACACGTTTACAGTGTGTCCTCTGTCTCTCCCCACGCTCCCTCGCCCCCCCCCCCCCCCCCCCGCCCTCTCTCCCCTTCTCCCCCGGGTTATATGTTCAGTCTTACCTGTGGAGCGAGGCCAGTGAGGGCGAACCACTTCAGGTCTTCATCCACCTTGTAGCCAACAATCTCTGTAAACATGAGACGCTGGTGGCGGGTGAACACCTTCTCCGGAATACCACCTGAAGCAGCAGACGACATTTGCATTAAATGAAATAACGAATTAAGGATTTCTTTTCTTAATAGGTAAAAAATTAAAGATTCCCTACTTTTTGTTCTGTTCTTTTCCAACCCATCTAAAAGTCATTTGGCCAAAGGATTTTGTCAGGTTCTTTTTGTTACAGGACTTCACAGATCTCCACATTTATACTTCGGAGACCCACCGAAACCCTCCCCTGATATAGCTTTCAATTATTATCGCTCCCTGGCAGCCGTTGCCACTCGACTGATTCGACTTCAAATTCTTGTATAAACATAGCAACAGCAGAATATTGCTAAATTCAGTCCTATAAGTCATAATATGAGTTGATTTGGTAAGATTTTTTTGGTTGTACTAACTAAGAATGCAGCTTTAATACATTCAGAGTACATCAAGCACATTATAACAATAGCACAATATTTTAAACAGATTTGAAATGAATTAAGACATTTTGATGTCAAAACAATCTTCAATTATAATATGACACAGCAGCCAAGGACCAAATTGGTCAGTGCAATCAATCCTGGGTACCAACTCATTAAACCAAACCCTTGATAATATCTACCAATAATGTGCAATTAAAGACTTAAATTAAACATGTTCTATTGCTCCTGGTTACCATTTACCTAAGTCCTTTAATTTGTTTTGATATACTTTATTTCTATGAAGAAATATGGTGGTTTGACAACTTCTACAAATAGAAGGTCTTCCAGACATTAATTGAGAGAAAATCCATAACAAATAATGATTAAAATGCCTCAACATACCAACAATTATATCAATAACACCTTGGTATTAAAAGCCACATCATGGTATATATGTCTTACCCGGTCCAAAAGGCACACCATGCTCTATACCACACCGATCTTGATTTAAAACCCACAGATCAACATTTAAATAAAGCCTACCCTCGTCTATATTCCAGTGGTACACACATCTGTCTGAGACTAAGGCCAGAACGCTGTAGGAGAGCCAGGTCCAGTACTGTACTCGATGCACCTCACACTTGGCCAGCGTCTCCCAACCGTCAGTCACCTTCAGCACCAGCACCGAGTCGCCACCTATGAGTAAAGAAAGAAAGGTTGGTAAAATAATGAAAGGGTAGTTAAAAAAGAAAATGGTAGGTATAACTCAGTCCCAGACCCAGAGGTCATTTCCTCACTCTGACCAGTCGCCAGCTGGTAGTGAGCAAAGGAACCTGATGTGGCTGGCCTTAAAAACGCTGAACTCGTTCAATACTTGCTTCCCATATCAGCAAAGATCACAAATTCTAGTACATGATTTGTAGATGTTTATATTCGGCATTACATTATTTCTATCAATCTGTTTGGATAGGTTGAACTGTATTTGAACTTTATTTTTGTCTGAAATTTGGGTTATTTGAGAGGATTGGCGAAGGTGAATTGTACATTTTCTGAAAACTTGATCTATATACAAAGGTCAAGTTCGGTGGAATAAATTACCAACTGAAGCTCACAAATGGGAGGACAAGTGGAGCTTGATCATTTGTTCAATTCTGTTCCTATCGTTCCACCGAGACCTAGGGTTAATTATATAAATGCTTACTTTTGATGGCAATCCGGGCTGTGTCACCAGATGAGGGAGTGTTGAGCTGGCCTCTGGGTGGGGGGCTCACCATAGCTGACTCCGGGCTCATGGGCCACGTCCGCGGGGACCCGCCCTCACGCCGTAGACTCACTACCATCAGCTGCAAGGTACAAACAATGGGTTTTGTTAATACATCATTTATTTATAATTTTATAAACATTTATTCATCTATTTGGGTCTTTAGGCCGATTCTCATGCGATTTTGCGCCGCATAGGACTCTTTTTTTCCACTAAATGATGTCAGAATCGCATGAGAATCGGGTTAGTGGACAAGGCCCCTTTCATATAAATATCAAAATAAGTGCAACAACCCAACAGTGGTATTTTCCATGTACGGCACACTATCTAAGAAATATATACCTATACAAGTGGGTTTGACAGTCATAAATGTAGATGATTGTTCATGGAATATTAGCGTTACAGGCTAGATAGATGTGTGGTTAGTGAATGATAGTAATATTATATTAATATACAGTAGACAGCAGGTCATCTCCTGACTGGGTGTTGATATCAACCTCATGTGAGCTCGAATGTGGTTAATAGTTGAACTACGTACTGTTCAAATAATTCTGCTAATATCATTTTGCCTCTGTCATTTTCAGCTTCTTAAGTAAGTATGGGTGACTTTGAAGCAACCCATCTGACAAATAAAATGTTATGTAAAGTAACATATATAATTATATGCTGAAATATTATATGGGAATGATATTGAACATTTCAATGGAATGGAATTTTTCAAACTTCTCAGTAAATCTGACCTCTTACATAATTTAGAGGGAGGTTATTGCCAAATCAGTTCTAATAATTTCGAACGGTGAAATAATGCTAGGAGTGTGACTAATATGGTTATAAATTAATAAAGCGTCTATGAATATGAGTTATTGTTTATCATATAATCAGCCAGGATTCCCATACCGTTGCCCCTGCGGCAACAGTATGGGAATCCTGGCTGGTGGGGTCCACCGAAGTTATATAATGAATGTATACAAGGTGGTGGGAAGGTGATTGTTTTGATAGCTTGATCACACAGAGGGGCAAGGGGGAGGGACATGCATAATTGTTGGTGTAAGGGGATTAGGTACTAGGCAGATGATACTCTTAAGCAGATCATGTCCCAGTGCATGTAAGTCTGACTTGGCAACACTGAACACTTAAATGCAACACTGAAACAATCTTTTTGATACTCCCAAAATTAGTGAAATCATTGTCTCTTAAATTTCATTCAATCAAATATTCGCTGTTCACGAAAAAAGAGTTACCATATTAATTATTTAATTCTGGTGATAAAAACGATTTGTGAAAAATAATCTATAGAGTAAGAATTTTTTGTCTTCATCACTGTTACTTTATCAGGCTATCAATAGTTAAATTCAGCAACCAAATAAGATACATTAACATTTTGCTTCGTTGGAGAGAATACATTAGACCAGTAGCTCTGTCTACTAGCAACATCTGCACAGCGCATGCAAATTCATGGAGATTAGCCATGAGGAAATGTCTCGTACGAGACCAAGAGAGTGATGATAAATATCGACTCAAAAAGCATAGATCTGCCAATACAGTTCAGGAGAAGATAAAGTTAAGGATTCGAGCCGATTTATGAATAACAATGGTTATTCACTCTCAAATATTAACAAAGTTTGTATTGTGTACAATTTTTATAAGGGGTTAAGCTGGGATTTAAGGCAGTTTAAATTAATATAAATATTAGAAACATCAATGGACCAAGGGCAGTTCTCTATGGGACCCCCACATGTGATGGTTCTTCGGTCAGAAATACGGCTATTTTGTGTACTTTTTGCTCTCTGTCAGTGAGGTCATTTCTAAACCATTCAAAGGCTGACTCAGGCCAGGCAATTATTCTGTTCCCAAACCTGCAGGGACGTCCTAAATAAAGGCAGATAATCACTTGGGCGAAGACCTAGTACCCTACTAGCCAAAGATGAATGTAAAGGCACCGAGATATTTACAAGTTTTAAATGATCACATTTTTTGTTTTTGTTTTTGGAACATCTTTATTGAACGATATCTTGCCATCTCGGCCTATACATCACTAAACATTTAATGCAATTGGTTACTTTTACTTTAGCATCTTTCTTCCTAATGATCACATCTTACATATAAACTGAGATGCTGGGGAACATTGGAATACATTAACAGTTACTGGCTTTTACCTACAATTCATTATTTTGGAGACCCTCAATCCCATTTGTAGATACACTGATACAATATGGTTTTTATTATTCAAATAATTATTTTGGTTATTATCATCATTATTGTTTTACCTGTTTTTGAAGTGTTGCCCTGTCCCTCACAGCGTGGCGTTCCTCGTAACGGATACAGATGTGAAGGTCCGACGTCATCGTCACACGTGACCAGGTCACATGTTGCTGGGAAATCCCCAAGTTGGACAACTGTGGATGAAATAGAAGAAATCATTTAGTTCTTTGAATATTAGTATGAGTATTATTAGCAAATTTCACTTGCGTTAACTGAATGCCATACTGAGCTATACTGGGACCATGCATGGGTGAAGAAATACTACCTCACTCATTTATTCATCAATGAACTTATGTATAGGTCCAACTTGTAATAATAATAAAAGACATGAGAGTTGTTCTTATTCAGTCCTACCCAGTGGTATGGTTTGCTAAATTTATCTCAGTAGTACTGGGATAAAATTAGCACCCATCTTTATTAACCAATGATATCATCACACATTACTGAGAATATTACAAATTATGGCAGTATAGCTGTCGCAACACCAATGAAATGAAGAGAAATTCATATGATGTTAGTATCACAGTATTTTAACTAAACCTATGTCAGGAGAATGGAATAAAAAAAATATAAAAAACAGGCTTGATGGATGGAAATGACCATAAAAAGTAAAGTGGGCGTTACAGCTGATGTGTATTGATATACGCAAACATCGTCTGCCAACTCTCAGTACGTTATTATTGCACATATGGGATTGTACTACTATGAAATAACCTTTTTTAGGTAAAGAAAAACCATAATTCAACCAGGCTGTTTCAGTTCAGTACTAATCGTGCACTAGATTCAATCATAATCTGCATCTATTGTTTCTTTCTGTTTCAAGTTATGAAGATAATATAGCTTAGTTTAAGACATGCTCGAGAGTAAAATTAAAGGTATATGCGGGTGTTCAATGGAAAAAAAATTGGTTGGTGACTTTTTTATGAAACGTTCAGGGATCATTCCTGACTACATAAGAAAGCAAGAAATGAAAAAAAAGTACATCTCATCGACTTACTTTTTTTTCTACAGCCACTTAAAAATAACAGTGCTTTAGCATTGAAGTCTATGGGAAAATGTGTTTTTCTTCACATTTCATTATATAAAAAAATAATGATCGGTGACTTTTCATTAATACTTTCTACACATATATTTGGTATATTATGCTACAGATTTACCAAAGAAAAACAGTATGTTGACATGGTTAAAAAAAAGTTGTGGTCATTTGAAATTGACCACATCACCCAAATTTAGTAATCAAGCAGCATAATCAATGAAAATGAATCCTAAAAAACATGACCCAAAACTGCTGTAATAAAAATAAACCCTGTAGATATTGAAAATGGTGCACAAATACATCTCAACTTATGATTATAATGAAATATTTCAAAGAAAAATAGGAGCCGCTAGGTGGCGTGGGTGTTGACACCCGCATATATCTTTAATACACATCGCCATCTTGCAAGAGAGTGAGAGTGAGAGTGAGAGTGAGAGTGAGAGTGAGAGTGAGAGAGAGAGAGAGAGAGAGAGAGAGAGAGAGAGAGAGAGAGAGAGAGAGAGAGAGAGAGAGGAGAGAGAGAGAGGGGGGCAGGGGGAAGAGACCTTCATAACTAAAATGCAAAAAAGGAATGGGACTCTTAATTATAGGTTTATATAAGAACTGTAGGAGGTGTATTTAATGATGGATCCACCACGTGGCACCTTCACCTCCATATCACATACAGGCTCTCGGATATCCTCCCATCGAATCAACATCAAAGACGCCTATATATCATGTGACCTAGGATCAGGATCATGTGATCAGCTGTAAGATGGGTGTACGTGAACCACAGCTGTTGAACCACGTGCTTCAAGCTTCTACCGCCAGGTGTATATGGAGTGAGAGGTCGGGTACACTATTGAAAATACCCTCTTTCTCTTGAATAATTTGATTTTGAGAAAACTTTAAGAGGGATATTGGAGCAACAACTACTTAAGGTTCATGTCTTATGGCAGTGTGTCTGCTGTATGTATACTGCATATAATGTGTGTATATACATGCATATATACATGTGCACATTAATGTGTATGCATACATGTAAGAATGCGTGTATATTGACCACCCATGTATGTATGATATATATGTAATGTATACATACAGGTGTCAACGTCATGGTAACTTATATTTTAGGACAGCGGCATGTAGTAAAATAAAATACAACACAATAATGTAAGATATTGCTGTAGACCAGTATACAGTCCACTCGTAGTGGTAAGTGGTCTCCACTTCTAGTATGGAAAACAGTTCGTGACGAATATGTGAGATGCTCAACTTGTCTTATTTGTATAGCGACACCTGGTCATGTGTACACGGAAAGTGTACACGATACATTCCAACCCAGGAGAAGGAGGAGCAGGAGGAAGAGGAAGAGGAGGTGGAGGTGTTGGATGAGTAGGAGCATAAAGAGAAGCACAAAGCTGGAGGAGGACGAGCAGATGAAGAGAAGGTGAAATAAATGGAAAAAGAACATGTATAAGTAGTATATTTTACAGTTATCTGAGATATGCATGTTGAATTTTAATCATTAATTATGTCAAGGGCATTACAAGGAGTGTTTAGACTAGGTGAATTACTTGCACAAGCAACCAACCTTTCCACTCCGCGTCTGAATAGGCATTTCTCCATTAACAGGAGCTTATATCTAGGCATTCTGTTTACTCTCTACAATAAACTCTGGAAGCTGTCACACAATATCCAAAATAGTAAAATGTTCATGATTGTCTATACTTCAGACTGTACCCATGTAGCCGGCCAAACACTGCGTCTGAGTTCTTTATGGTTTCTTGGAGATCCCTATAAAAAATAAGCACATCATCCAAGTATACCACACTAATTTTCAAATTTGTTGGCAAACCCCCTTAGCACATGCAGCCATCATCATACTCTTGAAGATGACTGGGGCTGTAGACCAGTGCACAACCCACATTTGGCAATATAATGACTGTCAGAAAGGCCATCGTTGACCTCCTCTGGGGCATCTTCATCATCCGAGAAGACTTCTGGTTCTATGGCTGTGAATCTAGCAGACCCCCGTCTTATCTGTTATTGTTCTGGAGGTGGTCTGACCCTTGAGATGTGATGTAGCCAGGATGAATTCTCTCATTAGAGTATTCTCCTCCCAATTGCACAACCCAGAATACTGCCGCAGTCTCTTCATACCTGTCTTCCCCCATTTAAGATGGGTGTTTTCAGGGAGCGCTCCAGGGCATCTGTCGCTAGTGAATGTAGTCTCACCCTGCTGGAACTGGCCCACAATGCCTGGTCAGTGTTAGTGTCCGTGGCTGGCTCTGATAGTGGTGAGTGCCGGGGTGAGTGGCACCACTTTAGTCCTATTGTTGGATAGTATACTTTATAGGGGCGCAGGGGCCATCACACAATCTTTTTCACAAACTGTGGATTGATTTAAGAATACTTTCAAAATTGTTAATTATATTTGAAGCACAAGAAATATGAGAGGATGTTCCAGTACATATAACCAATATTTGGGCCTCAGTTTTAGTTTTATTTCGGCCATTTATATATGACTGATTTAGGAACAAGTTGGTATTGTTAATATTCAGAATAACAAGAACGATGAGAATATGTTCCATTACATAAGCCTCATCTTTTTATCTAATCGTATGAGGTTTGTGAACTCAAATGGTACATTTTCTAATGCATTGCCTCTCATATCTTGGCATACATCCATGCACCCCCACTAAACATGGCCAGTCTTGCCAAGATTCCCCTTGGGAGAAAAATGACAAAGCTTGGCTGTAATACTATAAGTTAGGGTACAGGTTTTATAGGGGAATTGCTTGAGCCTCAGCCAACGCTTTTTTGTGGGATTTAGAAGGTCGGCCACCATTTTGAATTGCCATTGGATCTTCTCCAAAAATGGCTACACTAATAATAGTTTGAATTATACCGATTTCCAATTTTTTCCAGGGGAATACCCCCGGTCCCCCACCTCGCCCCTCCCTACCTAGCCCCACCATGTGCTCGTAATCTAATGATTCAATCAAAATTAGATCCGACTATATATGATGATTTTTTAGGCCCTACGACCTCAATGTCAGTTTACCAGGCCTTGAAATCATTGTTCCAAATTGTAGGCTTTTCCAGGCCCCACATTTTGAATAAAGTGTATCCTATTAAATTGTACCCCTGAAACCCTGACACTACCATGAACAGGGGACTGTGTAAGTCGGCCTGCAGACTAGCAAATCTCATATTAGGCTTGGAAGTTGTCACTGTGTGTGCCTTTTGATTTCCATGAACAAAAGATTTTATTTCAAAGGAGAAAATTTGCAATGTTCTAACAGACTGGTAAGCTGCTTACACTAGACGGCTTTGTAGCTCGTTAAAAATTGTAGAGAATTATCATTAGCATATCATAGTTTAATTAATATAATGTGGTACCGTATTCTATATATGAAGCATTTGTAAATAATGTAATTCTTATTTTGTGTATATACCGTAATAAAGAATAGTAGGCCTACTGTCATGGACATGGCTTGTTTCTATAATCTTCAAACTACAAAATGTTTTAATAACTTTAAGTAATTCCTAAAATTATGACATATTTATAAAGCAGCATTTGTCTAATAAATAATATGGTCAAGAACATCATGTTTATATCATTTAGAAAAGTTCCAATACGACAACTCTAAAATAATCACTCAATATCCCCGCCCCCACCCCAACCTGTACAGCCCTGCTAATACACGGACTCCTGATGCCGTCGACAAATCCTAAACAATAAACCCCATGTGCTTATTGCCACGGCCATGTGTGATTGCAAAAGGAGGCGGAATAACAATAGTTATAACAAGTAGAGATCAAAGACATTCCAGTATTTCCGCCTCCTAATAATAGTAATTGATGAATCATAATTTATTATGAATGTAATAGATATTTATTATTCTTATGTCTGTTGGTTTTATAGAGGAGACTCACTCAGACATGTGGGGATTACGTTTTATTCTGAAACAGATTTTTCGATAGTAATAACGTGAAGCATCATCCTTTCCCTTGAGATTATTGTTTTATCAGTTGTTACACAACCTAACGGATAAATCTAACCTTACAACACAATAAGAATAGATTATAGTATATATATCAATATATGAACCCGTGTATGACGACAGCTGTGTGTATTTCTAGCAACGCCGGAAATTCTGAGAGCTCTTTATGAATATTTATGAGAAGTTTACAAGGGGAAGGAATGTATTCCTGAAATAGTTATTTGACACGCACGCGGATTAAATAATCATTCCCTGTGCAAAAGAAAATATGTATGTGTAGTCTAAATATTAAAAAAAAAGTTATCAAAAGGGTGACAACTAGAACGGACAAATTAGAAAAACGGGAGTATACAACGGCTTCCAAGTATAAAGAAAACAATGGCCCTAAGTTTGAATGCAATTATGTCGCGCGGTATGTGCGCAAATACGTGCTAATGTGACGTGCGTGTGTGTGTGTGGGGGGGGGGGGGAAGGAGGGGGGGGGGGGGCGGGGGTCATTAACTTACGTTTCATGTCATTGATGACAAGTTTCACGAAGAGGATCAGGTAAACGAATTAAAAACAATTTAACTCATCAGTCTTCTGACATTCCCTAAGGCTAAGCCTTGTTAAACATTGCGCTAATACTAATAGTAATAAGGATTCAAATATATGGCCTGAGTAAGAGGCTTATCACACTATTTGTGAGACACAATTAACGTTCATTGAAACTCCTTTAGTGCTTCACAGGTAAAATTCCCAGCAAAGGAAGGAAAAGCTTAGTCTTCTTAATACGGAGGTTATACATGAATTGTAAAGCTAATAGTTACTAAAGGCTCAACTGAGCTTAAATAGTAATATATAGTACGGTGCGACCTAGACTAGCCTACCTAGCTTGTCCTAGGCAAACACAGCAATGAAACAGGGATTTAAGAGAACAACATCCCAATAACTTTATAACTTTAGCGAGTCTTTGCCACTTATGGAAGCACCAAAATATGTATGTTTTGAAGGCCCATAATAATAGCTCATAGTGGCCATATCAAGAATCACCAGTTGACTATTTCACAAGTCACTATTAGTATTAGGCTATCACAATGTGTTAAACCAATACAGATCAACACAGGTTCAGAAGACTTGAGAATGTTTGGCCAGGGAATTCCCTGATTTCAGCATTACAATCTCAATCAAAATAGCCGAGGATCGAAGCCCTGTTCATATAAATAAACTTAAAGGTTCGTCGTTCGTCGTGTGTTATGCAAGGGGGGGGGGGGGGGGGGCGGGGTCAGCTATTCACCCTGATAGTGCACCAACAGCCCCCGAAGGGCGTGTCACGATTCAACATAATTCTTTATAGACAGAGTATCCACCTCGAGTCCCTACCGCACTGGTAATTCTGTCTAAATTCTTCAGATCTTCAGTGAAGTGGAAACTTACCGTACGGTACGGTATTTTCAATTTTGTCATGACAGAAGACAAGTTTAGTCACAAAATAGCTCAAAAATACCAAGGTGGCAGATGTAATTTTGGGGTAGCTCATGTCTCGTTCATGACAGAATGATTCACATAATATGATATTCCAAGCGGATACAATTTGTATCACTTCTTTATTATTATGACTTATGTTATGACGTTATGTGGAGATGTGGCACGATGTGGGTGGAGCCCGGGGGTGGAGCACCCGAGACTGGAGACAGTGGAGTCGCATTCGTTTTCAGAACTCACGAGACCAAAATGATGATAACACCAAATGTATAGCAACTTATCAATCATATACTTCCAAAGTTACTCAATGACAGGCATAACCAACATCCAAGTGTCAATGTAAATTAAGTCACAAAACATGTCCCAGGGGAGAGACCGTCTCAAGTACGTTATCCTTCTCGGGACTTACCTGCACCAACTCGGTTATGGAGATGGGAGGTTTCTCCGCCTCCTGCCCCTCCTCCATTTCTGGCATATGGTCACAAAGAAGCTTGAGAATTAATCCAAAGACAGCCACCGTTAGGTGGATCGGTCATTTTCGATGCTATCAACGCACAGTTGGGCAGTAATTCTGCAGTATATAAGCTCACAGCGAGTAAAAAGTGAGTCTATTTTCCTCCTCCTTTCGTCCTCTGACGAGCTCTCCTCACTTACTCACATTACTTCCGGTGGAGTATCGACTATTGCGCCGCCTGGAGGGAGTCTGTTCTTCAGTTTGGTGGAAGATGGCAGCACTAACGTATACGCCGCGTATGGAGGGATGCGCGTGAACGGTAGGCTTACATCACTACATGCTTTGGCCAACAATTCGAGATATATATAGGCTATAGCTACAGTACACACAGATTGCTATATTTGTGAAGCTATAGGATCGTTGCATTGGCATTAAGGGACCCTTAATAATGTCACGCTATTACAAAATATAACTAGGCCTAGGCCTATAGGAGAAGGGGCAGGAGTAGGGGCAGGAGTAGGAGCAGGAGGGGAGGGGTAGGGGCAGGAGGGGAGGTAGAGCCTCAAATATTAATATCTATTAATTATTCAAAGCATTTGTTATTTATACAAGAAAGTGTACAAAAAGGAGACTCGCATCTGAAAGTGAGTTCCAGGTCTTCCAGAGGGTGACCGTCCTACATGCAGAGGAGTGGGAGAGTGAAGAAGAGAGTATAAGAATAGGAGAGGGGGAGGGGGAGGGAAAGAAGAGGGGGGAGAGAGGAGGGAGAGGATGTATGGGAAGGGAAAGAGGGGAGGGAGAGAAAGCGGGGAGGGGAGGGAGAGGGGGGAAATCGGAGATGGGGTTGGGAGAAAAAAACAGGTATGAAAGTCAGAGAAGAGGGGGAGGGAAAAGAGGGAGAGGGGGAAATGTGGGGAGAGAGGGGGACCGTCCGGAGGACGGCTACTAATTGCTAGTATTACATATAAATATCGCTGACATTTGGATAGTCGCCATAGATTTACTATAGCGACCTACCAAGCAATCGCCAAAATAGTCGACCGACATATATATATATATTATATAGAATTTGTATTCCAACAGCTCAATTTACATAACAGTTGTCATGGAATGCCAATCGCCGAAAAAGTGGCTGAAAGTCAAAACAATTAGCAACTTCCTCGCTAACCCAGCAGTAGCGAGGACGTCGGTAAAATTACCTAACATGTCGCACAAATATGTGATATGTTTTAGGAGTATGAGTCACAAGTCACTAATGAGAATTTCTATATTTTAAGTTTCATATTTTTGAAAACAATAAGTTTACAATATTTTAGGAGGGGCAATTACCAGTAAAATACCGGTAACTAAATATACTCCAGAGGATGACCTTCGAAACATAAGGATACTATGATAGGATGTAACGAGGTTGGTTTCTGACTTACTGTACACGAAGCGAAATCCCTGGTCGAAAAAAAAACAAGTGGCCATCGTGTACAGTAAGTCAGAAACTAACCGAGTTACATTCTATTTTTATACCACGATCTTATATTATAAAATAAATTGAAGAAACAAAGTATTTATTTACCTCGCTTCTCTCCAATGATCCGCCATATTGTTTTTTTTTATGCCAAAGCGCTAGACAAGCGTATAGCTGATTGGCTAATCAACGACGGCACGGTGGCATATGACGTCACGAATGGGCGTGACGTCATGAGCGAGCGAAACGTCAACCAATGAGGATGCTTCTTAGATTAAGGCCAAAAAAAGTTCATATTTTCACGCGTGGATCCTTTCAACAAAACACCATAGCATGTATTCACTCATTTGCAGCGGGTACAACCCCCGATTGTGGTATAAATATTATATTTAATGCACTGTCTGAGATTAGGGACATATAGGCCTATACAACGTGAAGCGCTAAACAGAGATCTTTTGAATAAATCACTTTGAAAAATATCAATTTTGCGACTTGTGACTCATTTTCCTGTTCTCATTTCCCTCTACACGAATATAGTTATAATTAATCTGCTGATGTGTAGTATCTATTGATTCTGATTGCACAGGCGACACATGATATTATTGATTAATGCAAAACACTCGCCTGAATAAATATTGCGACAACTACTATTTGTATTTGAAATGTAGGACCTACATAAATTTGAAATTCATCAATAGGCTTATGTGTAGATTCAGGTATATTTTTCAAAATAGCAAGTTAATCGGTGTTAATGATTTTATTGCTGCAGAATCCATTCCATTTCCCAAAACGTCACAACAAATTTAGGGTGCCCCAAATGCTCGTTTATTAAAATGCATGAATTCCAAACATCTACGTAAGCTACTGTTCATGATGCTACGATCTCTGTTTTCTTTTCTGATTGTGGGTGAAGAAGTAATGACCGACATTGAGTGGCTGTTGGTGCACTGTTTGGTGCATAATCCCAAACAAATAGGGCGTGTGACTGGAGGTGCAACCAAACCCCCTCTTCTGGCTACTTTAACCTTTTAAAATTAAGGTTGTAACCAAATCAGGCACAGTTATTATTACATGAACCACATTTGATGTAGGGACGACTTCGCGACCCATCCCCACCTACAACACCAGCACAACAACAACAATCCTCGGATCTATATATGGGTCAGATTTTCAGAAAATGTACAATTCGCCTTCACCAATCCCGTCAAATATCCCAAATTAAAGACAAAAATCAGGTTCAAAATACAGTTTAAAATAACATAACAGATTGTTTGAATCAAGGCAATGCCAAATGTACTCAGATATACGTAGTATTGGCGATTGTCCGGTCTAATTTAGTAGAATTTACTAAATGTGTTGATCTGCCAATTGTACAAAGTTTACTTAGAATCTGACCCATATATGCGGTCCTGTTCTATTTTTCAGCAGTCATCAAGGCGTTGCAGTATAAATTGATAATGAATTTGAAGTCAAAATTCTACACTATCACATTCATTTACAACCAGTCGTCGTTGTGACCCTCTCCGCCCCCCGCCCCCACACCCAACGATATCCCTTCTAAAACACGATACATATAAGTACATAATAATACGCTGTATACCTTCCACCCATATCGATGTCTGAGTAATATTTTATCAATCTCCACCGATAACCATTACAGATTAGATCCCATATTAAGTCCCATGCGATTGTAACGGTGGATATCACACCATCTCACATTATTCTGTAAACCTGCGTTATTACCTACACAGAACCAAAAATATATAGGCTATAGTTCACGCTGCACTCAGTGTTTTAAATTAAGTGGGCTCATGTTATTGAACAAGAACAATATAGATATGTATATCATTCATTAGGCAGTTTCATTTCCATAAGCCTTATATATCCTTCCAACACAAAATGACTGTATACATAAGGTTAAAATTGATTTTTTTTAAAACACTAACGAAACACTAACACTATTTATAACACTAACACACATAACAGAGATTTGTATTGGTACATGTATCAGGGAAGGGTGACCTTGTTGTTAACTGATTTGATTAATGATTAGAATTATGAACCGTGTGTAACAAACGAACATTACCTGAATAACGATTTTTTTTTCAAATAAGAGGGGTATGATATTGTGATCCATAAATAATCTCAAGATATGACAGATTTACTTTACATGTAGTTTATTCAAACAGCGTTGTACACTCACTTGAAACCATCATTTTTGATTATTCTCCTTTTTTATTTATTCTAATTATTCTTAATTTTAATTATCTAAGAAATTAAAGGGATTGCAGTGTGATACATCATTGTGAGTGGTATGCATAATGGTGTTTTAGAGACAAATCCTGGCCATTTCCAATCACAGAAGGCACGGAAATAGTCTGTGTAATATAAGGAAGACATAATTATGTTCCTCAAAAGGGGTTAATTAGCCGACAATCAAAAAATACGTTCGTAAAGTGGTAACAGTTCCCGAACTGAATAAATAGGCTATATACAATACGTATTGAATGGTATAGTTCCACTAAATCATAGTATACTAATTTTATTGTAGCTTGTGATGTATCACTCACAAATGCTTGTACAAGTCGTAGATACAGACATAAACAACGACCATAAACAACGAGGCATATATATCTTTTTGTGTTTTACAAATCGATTTTATTATCAGAAAGTCACATGATTAATATATCGGTAACATTACATCAAGATCAATGATCCCTCAAATACACCATAAGTAAATCAACAATTGAGACCAGTGAAAAGTTGTTTTTATAACGGAGACATTTCCTTCATAGTGACTATGAGTTGAATATTCTTTTTGATAAGCCTGAGATATATATTACATTAACTTCCCACAACGAGAGCAACTAGTGCAGCACCAAGAACTAAAATGCTATTTGAGGATTGGATTAAATCTATAGAATAGCTTAATGCCTGTAGAGAAACTATTCATCTAATAATTATAATAACATCCTCCATTTTCATCTCCCGATTATCCCCCGCATAATTTACAGGTGGTAGGGGATTTAGTTTTGCCTTAATTAATTTTACTCATTATAATTATATGGTTTGACCTGAATGATCGAAGACATCTTGCAACCTGTCGTCTTTGGCAAAGTACTCCTCCAAAGACTCTATCTTATGGTTAGTTAGGGTTTCTAGTTTCCATGATATCCGTCTGATTACAACATTGAATAAATCATCTTCCCTAATTCAAATTGTATAGAGATTAATGAAGTATTATTTTTGTCAACGAGGTATTTAGAGGACTGAGCCCAATATGTAGATGGCATTCCCGATACCCGGAGAATACCGAGTTGTCTAGTTATAAAGTACCTTTCCCACTTTTGGAGGGTGGCCAACACATGTACTGGTTAAAAGTATAAATTATGAAAGACACGTCTCACATCATTTTTACATGCTCCTGACGTAGCTATATCTTCCAATTAAGCTTCATATCAGAAACTGCTATCCTTTGCAATCCCTGACCAAGAACGTATTACTAAGCTTTGTTAACGAATATTTACCAAATTTAGTTAGATATAGTTGATAAAAAGCAATATAACCAAGCCTTCCAATCTTCTCAGGTGCACACATTTACTGCCGAATTATTGCACATCAAGGCCTCGGGGAAATAATTATTCAGCAATGACCCAAATTAATGTATCTATGAACAGACTGACCTCATCATTTATTGAGACTCCATGGTGTCCAATGTATAAATTTTATTCATATTCTTATGTCACCTAACGATAATAAAAAAGCTTTTGAATAAATATCAAAGTCTAGAAGGTTTTTGAGTACCCACTAGACTGTGATATGATATAAATTCCGAATAGACATGTATATTGCGATGGTTTCTGAACGTTATATTGGCCAAATAAAATACATCAATCAGCATGCGTCTTGTGCCTATAGGGGCGATACTTTGGTAAAGCACTGCACCCTTGAGAAATTTGAAAGAACAAAGATATTTTGAATAACATTTTTGAAAAGTTTTACCATAATATAAATGTATATCTAGCGATGAATTGTGAAAAGGGATGTAAGTCCTTCACATTTCCAAATCTTTATCATATTTAAAATGCATTGAGGACCATTATTAATGACCCTTATGAGGCAAAGATAATCCCGAAAGTGTATTTGAGGGGATTCTTTATGCCGATAAGAGCATTGTTTATCACCAACTCAACGTTTAATGTATCAACGTTGTGACGAGCTGGTATGCACTGGGTCCCACATATAATAACCAAGTGTTGCTTTGGCATGTCACTCCAATACCAACCAAGGGCGAGAAAGTACTGAATCCGTTGTTCTTTTGTTTGTGCGTGGAGGTCATCCCAAACTTTTTATCGGTCTCTCTTTAATTAACTAGAGAATACGTGAGAGATTAAAATACAACTAAATTCGTGAAAGACATTTATTCCATAATCCTTGATTTCATATGGATGTTTTCAAATACATCACAGTGGTAATTCACGTGTGTTTGTATGAGGAAATTGTAAATCTGTGAATTATTTTTTCTGATCAAATATGGGACAAAGGTCTGTAACGAAAGGCAAGTACGTGACATTCAACATGTGTGGCAACAAATGTTCAGGTGCACTACCACTATTAAACATTAAGGTTATTCTTTAGCTATACTAATATACGTGTATATTTACAATCTTCAAACGCTTTAGAGGAAGTTTTTGCATTCATATCAGCTTATCACCTCTAAAAATTAAACAGATCCCTTTAGGAAATGCTCAATAACGTTGCTCTTCAGCGAACAGTTTGTTCTAAGAGTTTGGTGAGAGCGCTATTTATTAATTATGTATATATATAAAACATTTCATGTGTACTAATGAATGTAGGTTATTATCATTGATTTATCTTTTATTATTATTTTGATTGTCTGTGTTTAACCTCATAGCGAGTGAGCGATTATATACATATAAATAGAGAGAGAGACAGCGAGAGAGAGAGAGAGAGAGAGAGGTTGGGGGGGGGGTGGGGGTGAAGAAAGAGATATAATTATATATAGATGCATATAATACATATAGAGAGAGCTATAGTATAGTATTAAAGAATTAAAGACCGACATTGAGCGGCTGCAATAACCCAAATGAATAAATAATAAAGTCTTTGGTTCAAGGCAAAGACTAATATATAATAGTATGGTATAGAGAGCCAGGTAGAGAGAGAGAGCGTTCATTGGCTGGTTGGTTTTTTTAAAACACATTTTATTGACAGATCTTTCACAGGTAATGTGATATATATGTCTCATTCGTCTTGGAAGATAATAGTGCTCAATTTAATCTTTTAATAATACATCTAAATCACTACAGGCATTACATAATATATCACCTTATATACATCTTCATAGTCGATGGTTATTGTGCTTTTCGAAATAAAAAACAAACACATAACTTCATGTTCATACCCTCCCTCTCTGTAATATCTTGGCATACTCCACTACGTAATGTAGTAGATGTAAATATGCTCTCTCCTATGGATAACGCAGATAGGCGCTGCCTCTTCTGGACCAATCACCGGCCAGGATTGCCCACACCTCTGGGTACGTCACTGGTTTTGTTTTGCTCTGGCGTTCATGGTCTATCTGGCCGTGGGGACTACTATACAGAGAAGTCACTATTAATTTGTTTTTTCGCTTGTTTCCTTTTTACAGGGGACTATTTTCTGCTGATATTAGTTAAACATTAAGGATCTAAAAAGGTATGATGCCATTAAATTAAAATGTAATTGATCAATAATTCACGATTAAGTAATATCATAGATTTGGATGAAGTATTTTCTGTTGTGGGTAACCGGTAAGTCATCAAAGGTGGAACAATTGCACAGGGCTCACGCCTTATAAAATTAAAAATAAATCGATGGTTGTGAACCATTTCCTCAGAATGTACTGGCGCAAACTGCCGGCGATAGATGCGTTTTTCTATCCAAACCATTCGCCTTTATTTGGGAACCTTTCAAAACCCCCAGAAGCATGCACAGAAAGGCATTTTTATTTTTGTTATTTTCGAAATACATTTCCTTTATCAATTTGATTAAAAGCAACAATGATACCCCCACTAAAGCTTGTTTTTAATCCCTTCCGGTCTTATACATTTGTTGTTTCTGAGAGTTAAATTGTACTCGTACTGCAAGATAGGGGGTGATCTAACTCCCATGATGGTACATGGATATTTTATAAGGCAACGCATGAAACACCTCGTTGAACTACAATTGCGTTTTTTGATAACTATTGGTGTGATTTAATGACTTGGCCTGTAAATGAATGAAATAGAAAAAAATATATGGTTATCGTTAATGCCAATGCACACATTCTGCAACATTAATTCATAAACTGGCATTCATTCCATAGAGGGAACACGTATACATGTATACATGTTCATAGGGAGGTGTGTATACATTGGATATGGACACTGGGATAGAGAAAGGACATTGGCCTATAGCTATCCTCAGACAGTGGTTGGAGGGAGGGAGGGGTGGGGGTGCAAATCCTGGATCTGCTGTTCGTAATCGTCAGATTTGGTGGGTGACCTCCCTTCAGAAGTCACCCCAAGCAGCTGCCCATCGAGTCAATACAGGCTGGGGATAGATCCAGTGCTCCTCCCAGGCGCACTATGCCCATAGACCTTGTGTCCTTGTCGACCATCACCAGCATCACCTACTCCACATAATCCCACTACTGAACACAGGCGAAAGTATACTGCATAGGATTCAGCCAGACCATTGAATTTGCTGTCATACTGTGATTTGGATTTTATTGGGATATTTTGGTGAATTTCTGTTGATTAAGCTTGTCTGTCGCCACGCTACCAATATGGATGCTGGGATCCCAACTAAACGTGCACGCAAGGATAACGAGAACGGTGCAGTGGTACGTACATGAACATTTATATCTTACGTTGATTAATACGTGCAAGGTGGTTCGATATAGTTGTAATAATCCATTCTCTATACAAATGATGTATATGGTATATCAAAGACTAAAGTCAATGGAAGAAATTGGGTCCCATTTGGCATAGAGATGAGAAGAACATCTAACAACGCATTTGGAGGGAAACCAATCTTTTATAATATACTACATAGTTATACTTTATAATATTGGAAGGTATCCTCTTGTATTATAAGTATTCGTTAATCACGAAAGTTTAATGTCAATGGGATAGCGAAACGGATCAACAGTAAATAGTGATGGGCCCTTTAATTTGGGGTTATTGAGGGCAAACCATTGGAGACTTTAATTCGAACAATAACAAAAGGAGGGGGAGCATTCAATGATCAAAGAAAAAATAGGATTGCAGATGTATTGATATTTTGTCAGCAGTTACTCTTGTAAATGGCGATGAGACTTCTACAAATTCCATAATTCACAATTCAGTTTCATCACATGCTCAGAACGCTACCCACTCACGTCTAGTAGTGGTCGAGACATTTAATATCCCATATATCAATCACCATTTCCGAAGGCCAGACTCACTCTCCAATCATACAAATTAAATCGATTTCTACAGCAATTTATCGCATGAATGACCCAACTCCTATGGCTGACTAGACATGGAATGCAATCGATATTTATATAAACGCAAAATAAAAATCATTCGTTCCTTAAAAACGTTGGTGTGTGGCCTTACGGAGTGCGAGTTCATGTAATACCTATAGAATGAGTCGATTGAAGCTTTATTTTGATATACTATTGGGTAGATAGTATATGCCTAAGATGAAACAAAAGTCATAATATGGCTTAAATTAATTTAACTATCTGAAGGCGAAACGCAGGTCCAGTAATTTGTGAATAGTGACCGCTTAACATTTGTCTATTTCGAATGCGTTTGAACATAATATTAATGTCCGTGGAGCAATTAACCTATATATATATTTACAACCGTAAACTGATATTCAGCGTTTAATGATTCACAAGAAACTAATGTACCGTTAAACACGAACATCGTTGGCAGCCTAATTGATATGTTTTCCAATTAATAATGTCGTAATTCCTATTTCTACCTCTAAATCTGCTACTGCATTGTAATCCCCTTTTTTTTGTGATACGAGGTAATCAAGTCAAGGACAAAAAGTTCAAAATCACAGCAATCAATCGCATATTAGATGTGCCCTTCGCATGTGTTTGCTCAGTGACCCTTTGTACCCTATTAACTTACGTAACTCAGTCTGACTGGAGTGAAGTTTGTGGTATTGATAATCAGGTGTTGATATACTGGAAAATCTGCATAGACCTGCATCTAGGTATAGGTACAATGTATTCCTATACTCTGATACACATATTTATAACATATAGACATTGAAAGAGCCACAACATCACTAGAGGAACTGGAGATTAGAAAAGGCGATCTAAAAATCCTAAGGTAGCTTGCGCAAAAATGGAGACAGCTGGACCTATTTCTGATGTTAAACATCATGTATTGTTTATTTCTAATGTGTGCAGTAATAATCAATATTAGCAAATATCGCCATTTCATTTCTCCCAATATACACCGTACCCTTTAAAGCAAAGCATTGACATCGATTCATTATGATATTATTTCACATTCAGTAACACATTTTAAATTAACAAAATCACCTTATACTTATGATAACTCATAACGCCTGGTCATTAGATATAATGTATATAATCCAAACGCCATAGCTAATAATCAATAGGGAACATGAACTTTAATAAAGGGTGGTCTCCACTGGCTTTCGTAAACTCTGCGGTTAGCCTTGCAAGAGTGTTGTGCAGGTTTTATAGGTGGAAAGGAGTGACGAGGTGCTATATAGTTCAGTGGCCACCTCACCACTCCTCTCCATCTACAAAACCGTCACAACATCGTAAAGTTTACCACAGAGCTTACTGCAGCCAGTGGAGACCCCCCTTAGTCCTGATCTCCATCGGAAAGGGCTGGGGGTCGGGGGGGGGGATTAAATCGATGGCTTTGGACCAACAGGCAAACTAATGTTCTGATACGGTCAGTGTAACTAAGTGACGTAGATTTAAATGACATTTATTCATCATGTATTCAGACAATATTCAAACAATATTAATGATAAAATTAAAAGAAATTCCGCGTCTGGCGCCCGGTATGTTATATTTTAATATTCTCTGAGATCGCTACAATGATAAGTCAAAAAATAGGAAGTATGATAACCATGTACCATGCTAAGGAAGTAAACATATATTGGATATCTTCAGAATGGCTGATAGCATCATCAATACCAATCCTCCCAATCAATAAAAAGAGATACATTTTTATACAGACTGCTGAACTCTAACCCATACAATCATCTATATATAGATTGCATGCATTAGTCTACTCGAGAACACGTGTTTTATTTTAAAATATAGGCCTGTCTATACGATCATTTAAAGCTGTATTTGCAGCTATTACGCCAACAAAATTATAAAAGATTCTCATTGTTTGACTGAAGTCATCAATATCTTGCTGCTGTTATATGTTTAATATTATTTATATTAATATACGAATTTGAAGTTGCATTGCATCGGCCGAAAAGACTTTCGGCGGTCCACCGAAATATGAATTTTGAATTTTATGAAGCCAACGGGGTCAAATCAGTTAAAACATTTGATTAAATTACTCTTTAACAGAAAATGCAACTTTAACTGTGACGTTACCTTGTTGTAACGACGCAAAACCGGCTACCCATGGGTGTGCCAAGAGTTGGATAGAATATAATGAACTGCGCATTAAATACAATGTTTTCCCATTCGTTTGTTATGGTAGCTCAACGATAAATTATACCTGTTGTCCTGATGTTTGTCCCTTAGTAAGTCAAGTTCCATTAACACACAGCTCCGTTCACCATTGTGTACGTATAGATCTATATGTACCGTATTTAAAATATTCAAGAGTGTATTAACATGCATTCCAATAACCGGTGAAAAGGGAGCAAGCCTATAGTATTATTGTTGATAATACAATCAATAAATATATCGGCCATGTCTTGATTATTGAATAAATGAATCCTCATTGGGGCTCTAAATCTTAATGTACTTTTGTATAATGACTTGGTTCAGTTCTAAACGTTCCCGAGCTTTAAAGTAAGAGGCCTGAATGTTAACGCCCTAAGAGTTTCTTCTTGGATAGACTCTCCATGAATTGGATAGAATCTCCATTTTGCAGTTTAAACCCACGATTAAACGTTTTTGTACGCACATTGCCACAACAAAATTAATGCCTATTGATAACAACTATTAAGTGGTGTTAGGATTGATGAATGGGAACCTAGTTTTTATCCTGCATGAAAAAGTAGTATATGGATACTATTTACGTATATATAAAATAAATAAATATATCGATATTCATCAGCTGTGCTCATACCTTTTTATCACTTAAGCTGTCATTGCTTAAAATCCCATATTAAATATGTTTTCCCCAAACATATTTAGTAATAGAGGAAGGAATCCAAGATGGCGCCGCCCATTCTCGTGAGATCTCGTCTCACTTAAGGCTCGTTCAAAAACTTTCTTGTTTACATTATTTTTCTTAAGTGTTTTGAGGTTTTGCAGGGTACACAGATAGATAGCCCTGTAAATTTGGGTGATTAAAATAATAATTCTTGGTCATTGTTTCTATGAATTTCTATGCATTTCTTTTTGTAGGATATGAGTGCGCATCCTGGATACCAGAAGCCCTACAAGGACACACAGGGCAGCACCAGCTTAGTCTTCTCTATGAAGGAGGAAGTGGGGGCTCTTGCCAAGGCCCTCAGGATATTTGAGGTAAAAATCTCCACCAGTCTTATTAATTAAAGAATTGGTTTAAATGATGATACTGGGTTGTGAAATTGAATTTAGAAAATCACATGTTTCATGAAAATAATCTCTGTGAAAGATTATGGATGTATGAGGAAAACAAAGAATTTTGGCAGGTTTTTGAAAGACACTAGGGGTGAGGAAATATCTTTGTTATAATCAGAATGATAGACCATCCAGCTTATTTCATATGGTTGATATGAAACAATTACAATGGTGACATGAGGCACTATACATGTTGATTTATCAAGTATCAAGCTCTAGGAAGGCATGGAAGCAAATTAAACTAATGTCAACTCAATTGAAATAGGCTGCTAATGAAATGGCAAATACAGTCCAAAATATGACTGTAGCATAGGTGTGCTTAGATGGTTGCCATGGTTACATCGGTAATTTAAAAAAAAACAGCCCAGGATTTATTTACAGCAACTTAGAAAATCAGGATTAAATGGTAGAATTTATACATTTTTATAAGTATGCATGCCACAGACCATATATAGTGCAACTACCTATATATAACGTCCAATTTTTATTATAAAAAATCATTTAGAGGCCAAATCTTTAATCTAAATGTATAATTAATGAGATATTATCAAATACTGTAAAATATAGATATTTTGAAGAACTTAACCATAGACGAATACTGTAGAATGAAGGTGGGGGTGTGGCTGGAAAAGTAGAATTTTAATCATTTTAATGAATGCATTGAAATGATTATAAATGAATAATATAATTAATGAGTAATTAATTAAAGGTTGATTATCTAATGAATATATAAAGAAATGAATATAGTTTGATAGCAACACATGTGACAGCGTGAAAGATGTAAGTGTTTTGAGAGTATCATTGTATCAATGTTGGGTGGGTGGGAATTTGCGATTTGTGATGTGTAGTGCTCGTCAGCCTGGGCATGAGTGAGGAGTGTGTTAAGGGGTGACGGGTAGTGTGTGTCAAATTCCGTAAGGTGGCATAAATGACTAGCTCCTTTGCCTAGGCTTATGAGAAATACATTATACTATTGTACATTAAGGAAGAGGTTTGTGGAAAATTGTCACTCCAATACCTGAAAATATTGTGTGTCAGATGAAAGAGTATGTAGTAAAATCTATTTTTCAAATAAAATAAAGATAAATCATAATCATAATTACATTTGTTATTCTCATTCATTAGTCCCATGGTGTAAACCTGCTCCACATCGAGTCGAGGCCCTCCAAACAAAACAAGGGTGACTATGACTTCTTTGTGGGTTGTGACGACACAAAGGGAGGTCTGAAGGAGGTCGTTGATGATATGAAGAAGCATGCCAACCACCTCCATGTACTCTCCAGAAACATTGAGGGCGTTGAAACTGGTAAGGGCACCAACAATATCCCTTTTCTGTTGGCAATATTGTTTTAAATCATATCCGTTAGCTCTATCCTGACTATGTGATAGAAAGTGGCTTTAAGTTTTAACATTCTAGGTTATGACATGCCTTAATTAGTTTGTTGTAGCCTTTCTCTTCTATCCACTTTTGGAACCAAGCTTGACGTAATTAGATTTTGACTTAAGTTTATCTACTGATACACTTTTCTATTAGTTAATATTTTCCGGTTAACAGTGAGCTATCCAGTAGCCTTACGAGCCACACTAGACAAAGCCTGGTAAAATAATAAAAAGTGCTTATCCAGAACACTGTTCTTTGTGTATTGGATAGTGGGGGGTCCAAGGTTGTGTTCCTTACACCAAGGTACTATTGTATAAAGATTATTTAGATAATAACACTTTATGCATATGGTTGGGGGTGGGGTGGAGTTTGGGGTCATGCATCTAGACAGATGCATGATACATTGATAGAGAGCATGCATATATAGGAGCAGGTTGATATGGCTAAGAAAATTGGTAAACGTTTAATGAGGGTGTCATATCAACTGATCCTATGTCAGAGTAGTGTTTTAATAGAAACTGTTTCAAATCAGTTCATGAATATATCTTTGAGATGCAATACTAGAGGTGAATCTCCTCCACTTACAAATTGCGAGGATTCTTGATTGGTGCAACAGGAGGAAAATTAATACAACCCAACACATACCCACGGGTTGATCGTAATAGTAATTACCATAAGATATTTTATTTTTCTTTAATGCGCACGTCGTATTTCAGTAGACAAGACTGTATACATGTACAAGTTTATTCCAAAGTGATGAATAAAGTGATGAATAAAACAATAATGAATTTAAATTTAAATTTAAAATCTTAATACCTGGAATTATACTGAAACATTCGAAGGAAGCAATACATCCTATATAAGTATATTACACGAACAGAAATGTCTTTTTTATTCTCCAAGATAAAAACCTTTATCCATGGACTCATTCAGTGGTAAATATATACACGACTTCTCCACATAATTATGAGCGGTTTATATGAAGAAGAATAAGGCCTATGTATACATGAAACAAATTAATACTACTAAGTATGTTGCACTACAACGAGTAACAACAAGAAAGTACGTAAACATCAGTTTATCAGTTAATTTAATTCTCAAGACGCACAAGAATAAAAAAGGAATTGTTTGCAACGATTCTTATCATCATGATCTCTCCTTAAGTGGTGGCCGAGAGTGCTAGAAAACAACGATCCAGAGCCGTTGTGTGGTTTATCAGATGGTTTTTGTATCAGCTTATCAGCTTGGGGTAATGATAATAATCGACACTAGGTCACGCCATAATCGTTGTATTATTTGTTCAAGATTAATCCCCGCACCCTTGGCTATGAACCTTTTTGTATCCTAATTTTGTGTCAAGTGAGATGTATAAAAGATGTATAAATATAGGTTCCTATTTACTTGGCTTGCCTCGGACGTCTGCATGTACATGATTATGAATGTATACCTGATAAGCAGGCTGTCCAACAAATAAATGTATTTTGTAAGGTTTCCCCGCCAAAGCCGGTACAAGCGCCGAAGTTGCTAGGCTATCATGTACTGAACTGAAGGAGAGCGTCTCTATAGTGATGGGACTCATTTTTCTATCTTTGACATCATGACTAAAGAGACATTATGTAAAAACAAAATAAAGCAAACTTCAGGTTTATTTAGCAAGAATTGAAATTCTTGTACTTTAAAGCCTTCACATATCATGTCCTGTTTGATACCTATATTATTATATATGGTCCATCATGGTTCAAACATTACACGTTTTGCCACGATTTATGGGAAATATTTAGAGGAATAGTCTCCCTTATATAGCCACATGTCTATATTCAGTATACTATGTTGTTAGAACCAAAGAACATGTATACACGATCATCATGCGAAAGGATGTTGAATAAGTAAGCACTTAGGAAATATATGAGTATATGTGTTTATCAAGATAATCTCAAAATTATCAGAAAAGGTGAAGGCATTAGATATAGCTATCTACTTTTATCCTGGGTTGCGAAGATAAAACCCGCGCAAAAGGCGGCATATGTACTACTATATCATATTCCATTCATAGGTATAGCCCTGTAATGTGTGAAATTCCTTCTATTATCACTCAAATTCGAGTTGTAAATCACAGTCATAAGTGGTTATATTTCCTTCCAATGTGCACTCGAACCTTTATCCGATAAAATGAGGATGCTCAGTGGTGAGATAATGTTTTGACCTCCAAGTAATTATTCAATTAGATGTTCAGGAGGAGAGAATATAGTGGTAGGCCTACGAAGATTATTTTTCAAACTTTCCTCTTGGAAAACGAAAAGTGTTGAATTTCTTTTTGTATCTAAAGATTTGTATTCAGAAAACAATCATTATCTACCAAATACACTATTGAAATTGAATTCCACCATTGTACCTTAATTCTTCCACATAATGATTTAGTCCAACTTTCATATCAACAAATATGTAACAATTTGAAGAATATTGTCCAAGACGAGACTATATTACTGATTATATACATGGTTTGGTATACTACGTACCATGTGCATGCAACATACATTGCATCTAACAACAAGTAATTTTTTTTTATTACTGAAGGCCGTACATGTAATGGTGTAAAGTAATGGTGACATTTATTGGTAACAGTCTTTCATATTACACTTACATCAGGTGGTTCACTTTTACCAGTTTGAGCAATGTTTTAGCAGTATTGATGGTCTATATGCGTTTCAAGGTTCCAGTAATAATACAAAAATGCCCAAGGGGTGGAGCAGGAAGCCATATTGTCATGCGGCGGAGGTATTCAATCAAGTGCACATAGCGCAAATGGTTGAATACCATAGCCAAGCGACGATACATAATTCCCGCATAGTCCCGCAGATTTTGTTTGTGTTTATTTCGCCGTTACTTATTAAAAATGTAGGCCTACTCGAGTATGACAGTTTTATTTGATGAAATTATATTTGCGTTCGTCTTGGTTGACATCAACGTCTTTGTTTACATCATGATGCCTGTCATGACTACCGTCATGATACATCTGCATAATTATTATTTCTACGCGCCGTTTTTTTCCAACCTGTGTGGGTCAGGACTATATTTTAGAACGCAAAATTATTTAATTCTGCACTGTCATATACGTTTATTTTGCTTACTGTTTTGCAGTAAATTACTCTAATAAATTTATTCAATTTTTTTTTTTAATTTTGCAACCTATTTATATATATATGCGCTAATACTATTATTGTTGGAGAACTATATTCATTTCATATCAGCCTGAGGCCTGATACGGCCGTCGTATCAGCATCAGGACTCAGTTGCGCTCTCACTGTGAACTCAATGGGCCGTACGTATTGACCACACTCAAAGGTGAAATAATTATGTAAACAATTTGCTAAGTAGTTTATGTGGAAGAATATAGGTGCATCCAGAATTTTGTATTAATATGTTTGTGTTTCAATAACTTCAAAATGCCCAAACTCCTAAATGCCCAAACTCCCACTCCCACTCCCCCCTAGCTATCCGTTCTCTACAACGGGTACCCTACATATTCACATTCCAAAGCCTTTAATTAATTACTCTCCCACTAAAATTATTTTTTATTCTGTTTGACCCAACAGCTATAGATGGGGTGGACCCAGGTAAGAGTATACTTGCTAGAGCTTGTAAGCAAAGCATGGCTTCATTCATATAGATTGACGGTTTTCATTTCTAACAATTCTATTAGGATTTTCCTAGAAAGTTACAACCTATATTGATAGGTTGTAATAAAATAGAAAACTGGGTCATTTCACTGCAATAGTAGGTAACCACAGCACTCGTTTGTAATGGTACGACACATATAATTAGAAATAGCCCTCCAGGAATTGAATGATACCAATAGAAATTGCCTAGATAAAGATATTTTCAGACAAATGATGGAAGTGAAAACAATAAATAAGATTTAAATAATCAATTCAAGTGTTGTGGTTGCTAGAGTGGTCCGTCTTAACCTTGGATGCCTTGAAGGTAATTGAGTGGGTATTTTCTTCTGTGCAATAGAAATGAACCATTTTTCGAGGTTCTAAACTGAAGCTCTTGGTCATATTGGAAATTATTATGCAATCAATGAATCATTATCTATTATTATAGATGAGTATTGCAAGTAGGGAGCTCAACTGGTATAGAATTTGTATACAAATATCGATTTAAAGAATGGCAAAAAACAATAAATACATCACAATAACAATTATAAGTAACATAAAGCGATACAAGCAGTTTCCAGCGTCTAATTATTAGACAATGCATATTCATGACTTGATTGAATTGTTACACTATTACTTAAGGCAAATCAAATAAATAAAGCTCAGAATTTGGTCCAATTTTATCTTACCACTTCATTTCCTTATACTTGAGATTGAGTTATCACAGCATCATAGGTTCCTCTCACTTAATATAGCCCCGGGCTCAGGATTAATTTACCTGTTAACTATGATTTGGCCGGTGATTTTATTGTTCATGCAGATGGGAAGGACACGGTTGTGAAGACAGGTAACGACCTGTATGATCTACTGTATGTCACTTATAAATACTGCAATAAATACTCCTCTGTAAGATTATGCATGGTACCTGAATTTATGGTGAAATTGTGAAATAGGTGTTACAAAACATTGGATGTCATATTCTTTTGTGACTCACAGTTGCAATGCCATGTATTTGTTTGAAAGCTACCCTTTTATAAATTCCCAATTGTTAATATGGGACGAAACTTTCCTTGCATATTGGAAGATTTTTTGACAAATAAACTTTGCATCCTTCAGATAGGTGATCTTATAAATTTACATGTAAGCTCTGTGAGTCCTATCATAAATTGCGATTGTTAAATGTAATATTTTGTTCGTAAAAGTCAATAACATCAATTATTAGCCATCATAAATAAAGTAAGATTAATGCATATATAACTTAAGGATAATTTCGGGATTTCAGAGTACCTATACAGCACAAAAACCATGAAAGAGGTGTTTTTCAGGAAAGCCATCCATAAGCTCACAGTACTTCATCTATCTTTGTTTCTTTTGTAGAATAAGGCAGATTTTCTTCAACTTTCCAAGCCAACTTTCCCATTTTCACTTCTTTCTTTTATGTTTCCACCTACATCTCCCACTTCCTAATCTATGATATGTTGCTGTTTTTTTTACTTTGTTTGAGCCTTGTCATTTCATTGCATTCATATTTCAGCCACTCCACGCAAACGATATATTTTCTTCATATCGAGATACAGTTTGAATTCTTCTATATTATGATGCATGTCCAGCAATATTTGATTAATGTAGTATACCAATCTCATTCACATGCTTCATACTATAGAATGACAATGTGATTAAGACTAATCTATTCGACGAATTGCTTGCACAACATGTAAATATTTGCTTTTGATAGATGCATTGATTATGAATGTTTTAGCAGAAATATATGTATTATGGAAATATGGTAACTTGCCAAACGGTTTCGAGTTCGCGTTTTAATGATCGAATCTGTTGAAATTTGAAATTGAATTTATATTTAATTCTAAATTCTAAAGCTGGTTGCAGTTAATTTGCAAGATGTACGTACTAAATATGGCAAAATCAAAATACCTTTATTTTAAATTCTGAAACTGTTTTCAGCAATTTTGTAAGTTGTACTAAATCTTCTATATTTTCAAATGTTCATGTTCTTCTAGTTCCATGGTTCCCACGGAAGATTAGTGAGTTGGATCGTTTCGCCAACCAAATCCTCAGCTATGGTTCAGAACTGGAATCTGACCACCCTGTGAGTACTTTCCAAACTTAAGGCAAACTATATTCTTAGCTAGCATCGTATAAAATTTGCGGCATCCATACAAATTTAGATTTACATTTTGGCATATAGGCCAAGAGTATTTCATTGCAGTGGCATAACTTTATTATTGTCCACATTCTTCAGTCATATTTCTGCTGAATCAACTTTAAATTATTATAGTCAATTTCAACTGTTTGGAATACATCTTTGTAAACATTGGATTATACGGAAAACAGTTCTGTGGTCTATTTAAGAAGACATCTTTATTGAGAGAATTTAGCTTTAACGAGAAGAAGTTCTCCCGAAATTCGCCAAGAATAAATCAGAGAGAGTTGATCGTTGTCAGAGCGCTGCTAGATCAAAGACCACAAGCTTCTTTATCTTCTGGGTTATAGTATAACTAGTTTACAGCATGTTAATACTAAATCAAACCTACTATATTGAACACATAGTGTTCAGTTATGATTCAGAAATAAACGGGCAAGGCAAAAGCTTTCCCCAAACTTAAAAAATAACACATAATTATATAACATACCTCTTATATACTACAATTTTAATTATCATTCAATTTCTAATTACAAAGTATATCATACCTAGCTATTTCGTTATATTTTATTTAAACTCAAAATAAAAATTCTACTTCTAAATAGTGAGAGTTTCTAAAGTTCAACTATGAAAGGTGATGAAGGTATGCCATCACGTATACCACCAAATGATGAACTAAATGACATCCTCAAGGATTAGAGATATGGCAGAGTGTGTTACTCCTCCAATTTCTCCAGAGATAAGAGGACTAGAGTGATTAGAATCTATTAATATAGTTCTTCACTGCTAGATAGAATAATGGATGGGTAATAATAGATTATAATATAATTTATGCTTTTAACAACTTTAGTATCAAGCTAAAGGGTAATAACTTCTTTAGATAAGGATTCTGATGAGTCACTAGATTTTTCTTTTTATAAAGAAAAATTTATTTTGTGCAAAAAGGATGATAGTCTGTGGCCTTACCTTGCAATAGAGATGAAATATTTAGATTCCATTAAAAACGCCATAGCCGTAACTCATGACAATTTACTTTGAGTAATATGTTGTAGTAATAATTATGTTGCCTGGAAATAACCAAATTGATCAAATTTTATTGATCAATTTTATTGATTTTATTATGCTAAAAACTCCAAATCCTAAATGTGTTTAATTCTTAAAAATCTCATATAAAAAGTTTTATTCAGATTGGTAACTAACATAATGGATGCTACTATAAACTACCAACTAAAATAGTACACGCTCCAGCAATATTTAAACATACAATAATTACCACACGTTTGCTATTTCTAGATAATGGCTTTCCAGTTAGTAGTTTTCCAGTTGGTAGTTTCATGATTGGTACTTTTCAATATAGTGATTGACAACTGGTTGACTACAGAGTTTTCGGCTGATGGCGCACGCCCCTAAAACAACTTCTGGCAACAGAAGGGACAACTGGAAGATTTGTTGGTATATCTGAATCTCGAAAACTTTGCGTTGCCTTGGTAGACATAGTGCTTTCCTCTCATGCCTATATACAACTCTAAAGAGTAGCTCCTGTGGTTGCATGACAGAGGGTACTATACCTCACCCGTCAGTGCATCATTTATACCCTACACTCCCTCTCAACAATTTTACCTACCCGCTCTCCTGCTGGGAGCAAGTCCAGTTCTCCCAGTTAATTAAAGCATAAAAAGCATTTCAGTGTGGTATAATGAGATTTGCTATTACTGCTGTTGCCATGGCACTAAGTGAGTTGTTATGTTCAGAATACCTGAGTGAAGTTTATGGGTGTAGGCTAATACAAGTATCACGAGTAAGATACAAACACATAATTTGATACAGAAGTGTTCTCGGTAATGTCTGCTACTCTAGCAAGTAACAAGTAGTTTCTTTAGTTCAGCTGCTATACAGTCTCACTTTCCTTTTAAAGGCCTAGTCTCAAGTGGCTGATCCACTACTCATGGTGCACTGGCAGTGGTTTGATTCACGGTACAATTTGCAATGGTTACCAGCCAGATACAAAATCTTATATACAAAATAAACATATCAGAGGCAGAAACAAATATTACAGTCAAACTATTAAACATCACACGCAAAATGAAAAAAACACCATCCACAATTATTTTTAATTCTACCAGTTCAGTTGGCAATTTCCAACATCACTGATACTCGCAAGGTGGCAGCATTGAAGTACTCAGCTTTGTCACAAGCTCTCATTCACTGATCACTCATTGGTACACAAAGATCTGTCTCTCTCCCTACCCCTCTCTCCCTCTGTTGAGCTGTTATCAAACCCCAACTAATAGAAACTATTGTATTGACAGGGTTTCACCGATGAGGTTTACAGGAAGAGGCGAAAAGAGTTTGCAGACATTGCCTTCAATTACAAACAGTAAGCTAGAATGTATTGTGAAACAATTTTTTGTCAATTGTAAAGCAAGTATCTCTTAATTGTTAATATGATATGCTATTACACTGTAAGACTAAATGTTAAGCCTTTTAAAATGAATAAAAAATAAATTAGAAAAAAAACCTAACATGTATACGCACATTTACTATGAATGCAATTGCCACTTCTCAATTATCCCACGTGCTTAATGTATGGTATTATAACATTCCAGTGGCACACCGATTCCCCATGTGGAGTATACCGAAAAAGAAGTCAAAACATGGTAATTCACTCTATTCGTGTAACATTCATTTTATGTGAATCATATATTATGAATAGAATCAAATATAAAAATCATGAATGCATTCCAATTCAAGTAATTCTTCACCACTGTTTATGATGAGATAACTTTTAAACTGTTTACACTCAGGGGAATAATATTCCGAGAACTGACCAAACTCTACCCGACACATGCATGTCGGGAATTTAATCACGTGTTTCCGCTACTGATTGACAACTGCGGCTTTAGAGAAGACAATGTTCCACAACTCCAGGACATCTCTACCTTCTTAAAAGGTGAGAAAACACGGATATCACTAGGATACATGGCTAAAGGCCCATTCGCATTACCACGGCCGACTTGGTGTACGGCAATCGCACGATAAGAAAACCCCATATGGTGAACGCACGGCTCAATTGAACATTTAAGCTGTACGTCAACATATGAATTTGGTCAATACAAATAGTGACACATATCTCTAAAACTGGGCGATCATTAGAATAATAAATTGAGCATATTGGGAGAACATTTGATCAAAAGAAGAGTTATTTTCTGCACTGGCATTATTAGTATTGGAGGTGATGAAAATACAGGTGTCATTGCGTTTGAATATGTTTCCAAAACGTAAGAATATTAAAAGAAGATTTGGTGCCTTACAGTTATTGTCACTAATTGTATAACATTTTATGAAGGTATGTTAACCATTAAAAATAATCTGAACTGCCTTCCTAACCCCTCCCAGCCCCAACCCCTCCCAGCCCCAACCACTCCCAACCCCCCAACCACTCCCTCCCTATCCCCCACACGCCCAAGTGCACTGACCATCCCTTCCCTATTAAATTACCCCATCCAATAATAGCCGAGTTCAAGTCTATTAATCAATGGCCACGATTGCCAATAACTGTTCCGGTGATCGGCTGGGGTAATGTGAATGGGCCTTAATGCTATGGCATCATTAAACACTATATACATAGGCCTAGGGCCTACATAGCTCTATCTTTAGTGAGGCCAAATTTAATACAAAGAGTGAATTGCCAGTTACACTCTCCACCCTTTCACATACACTTTTCTTTTCATGAACTGAAAAATTGTCATTATTTCCAGATTGTACTGGTTTTACACTTCGCCCTGTTGCTGGTCTCCTGTCGTCACGTGACTTCCTGGCTGGCCTCGCTTTCAGAGTATTCCATTCCACACAGTACATCCGCCACTCTTCAAAACCACTCTACACCCCCGAACCGTAAGTGTATAACTTATGTTTAATGATAATATTCAGATTCTTTATAAAACGGTTGACAACAGAAAAAGGAGCATTTCTAAACAAGGCTCAGGTCCTCCCGCGCACGCCTGGGAGGGCAGGCATTTACAATGGAATATAGGAGTTAAATTGTAAGGTTCGAGAGTCAAAGACGCTTGAAAACAATAGGGAGATTTAGCAACCATAACGCACCAACGTGGTTGCTAAATCTCCTCTGAAATCACCCTATAGTAACTACAGACATAGTATTCAGGGATTATGAGTTACATACGCGGTTAGAACTATAGGTAAATGAGACAACGAAGAAGGGTATAGGCCCATTCACATTACAACGGCCGATTGGTGTAGGCTGCGGCACGGCAAAATACACAATGTTATAGTATGGAAAGAGGGTGACAAATTGATAATGCTATACACTGTTGTTTAAAAAATTCAACTCAATTCAATTCAAAGCATTTTTTATTTATACGAGAAAGATGTAGCCTACAACAAGGAGACCCGTATTTGAAAGGTGACTTCCAGGTCTTCCAGCGGGTTCCTGAAAGAAAAATCAAAGGAGCATAAACAAAATACATCTTAATGCAATTACCTGTTGCTGAACCATAAGGTCCTGCACTATATTTATCCCGATATTTATGCATCCATCGTGTTTATGTTACAGAGATGTTTGCCATGAGTTGCTTGGCCATGTGCCACTGTTTGCTGACCCGACATTCGCACAATTCTCACAAGAGATTGGACTCGCTTCACTAGGCGCCCCAGACGAGTACATAGAGAAACTGGCCACAGTAAGAATCCATTCATTTATTTGTTTATCAATATTATATATCATGCATATTGTGTTATCTTTATAACTAGTATCATTATGTAAGCATTTATAGGAACCAAGGTTCCGTTAAACACGGAATACAACTTGTGTCAATTGTGAAAGGCAAGACACTTATTATTTTGATTGGCAAGTTCGGTGAATGTTGATAGACTACGTTCAACTTAACCTAGCACAACAATTTAACTGTGTAATGTTGATCTATAGATGTAAAGTATTAATTTAATATAGACTTCTGATATATTCTATTTTTCATTGACGAATAAGACATACCACGAATGTGGAACTTCGCCCAGTAAAATTTGTTTGAAAAAAACCCCCAAAGCCTGCATTTGAGGTGAAATCAGAAAAAGGTCAGATTACCCAAAAGTCCAGCTACAGAGAGCTACTGCATTAGTAGGAAATAAGCAGTGAAATTGCCAAACGTCCACGTTAACCAAACATTCAGGTACACTGATCTTTTTCTTCATGCCAAAAGGTAGGCTAAATGATTCTATTCTCCTTTCCAGTGTTATTGGTTCACAGTAGAGTTTGGACTCTGCCGACAGAATGGAGAAATCAAGGCCTACGGTGCAGGACTCCTGTCTTCCTTTGGTGAATTAGAGGTTGGTCAAATTAGTTTTCGGGTAGATAACATAGACAATAAACATTAAAGTATAGTTTTAATTTCCATTGTAATGAACGTTCCCTAGACCCATAAGGGATTTCACAAGCGCCAAATCGAGCAAATTTGGATTTTGTTAGCGTCAATTCTCGAATATATGAAGCGTATAGCGGGAAATCGCCAGTCATACCGCCGAATCGCCACTTTCTTTTCACTATTTTCATTATTGATAGCATTTGTGTACGTTGTTCTCAGAGCAATGTGTATAAAATAAATACTTTTATATAGTCGCCAACTAAAGTGGACCATTGTATAAATGCATTTCCCATAACTGTAGTAAGTAGTATGTGGAAATGGTAAAACGGAGCAGGTCCTAAGTTCCAACCTGTCTACTATGTCGCGGACAGCTTTGATGACGCACCCCCGAATGGGCATCAATATAATTATATCGGTATTGCAGAGTTAAGGCATTTTTCTTGATTACAAACATTGCTATATCGGAAGGGATCCATCGGCCACTGGGCCCAACGTTATTGAAATGAATGATTTAACTCTATTAATACAACTAATTTATCTGAACGCAACCCTTTAGCTTGGCATTTTGATTATCACTTGTGACCACGATATGATAGGGTGAAAGGAGGAAGGAATCACAGGAAGAGGGGACTACAGGGAAATCACATGTGTTGGGAGTAGCTACATCGGCTCTGTTGGGAGAATTTATCTTCAGTTTACAATATAATATATACCACTGTATTTAAATGCACCAGAATTGAATATATGTTTGTATATAATGTGCATTTAGTAGTGCATGCAATAGCTGAATAGAGCAAATATGCAATATCCCTATACTTGCTATATTGTATCAAGCATTAACACAATATGTATTTCATATCTTCCAGTACTGTTTATCAGACAAGCCAGAGTTGCGGCCATTTGACCCCAAGACCACAGGGCTACAGAAATACCCCATCACTAAGTTCCAACCTGTCTACTATGTCGCGGACAGCTTTGATGACGCAAAGGACAAGATGAGGTATATTTCTGTTGATTCATTTACTAAATTAACTGTTTAGGTTATTCATATCTTGACCCTAATACCGTATGGCTGAGAGAAGTAGTATACCTCTTCCAGCAGTATTCTGCAATTAGATTGTTGATTTACTAACTGCTCGCATCTACCATGTACGTGTCTATTTTGGAATATCTGTGACTCAATGTCTTTCTTCAGTCTTGTATCTTCTATCTTCTATCTGCAGATGTCCTTCAGATACACGTCTCCATTTTGTTATAGTTTAGAAATAGAGAATACTAGTATTATTTAAGGCAAACCACTCGTTTTATTACTAGAGTATTGCCATCCATCATATTATACATAAATTATAATGCTTTTTCACTGGCAGGGTGTTTTGCGTCCACGAAAGCAATCCATCTGCCTTATCAATTATAGTATCTAAATCCGCCATACCTATATCAATACTGCTATTAATTGACAGGGTGTTTGCGTCCACCATACCGCGCAAGTTCGGCGTACGCTACAACCCGTACACACAGAGTGTGGAGGTTCTGGACAACATGTACCAGATCACGCACTTCGCAGCTGATGTCAAAGGTAAGTGCATTTAGTAGCATAGTACACTCTGTTTGAGACCTACTTAGAGTAAACATCAAAGCGACCCAATGGTAACCCTACGGCGAGCCGCTCCACGTAGATCTCAAATAGAGTGTATCATAAAGTGTTAAAGGCATGGTCTCATTTTGTGGTTAGAATATTTTCCTGGTTGAATTTTCATACTTTGCTTTTTAAAAGTTGACAATAGGGAGATTATTTAAGTTGTGGGGACATCTCGAGGGGCCTAGCCTAGCTTAACCCCTGCTGAGATATCCCCACAGTGGTAATACTGTACAAATAGTTAGTGGATGCGTTAGTGTTGTGTTGGTGCGTTGTGGTGGCTAAATCTCTCTATTGTTATCATTGACTTTACCTTATATTTCAGGTGACATGGGACGCTTGGAGGACGCCCTGACCAAAATTTCTAACAAATCATAAATCAGATGGCGTTATTTCCCGTTTTACTCGTCTCCACTTAACTCGAGCAAGACATGTTGTTTATTTCTATGTTTATAACCTTCTGTTTAAAATATATAGATCAAATTTAGAAACGATCTTGTAATTACGACTCAGATTAGCATATAGATACATATGTAAGCATTTCTAAGTTTCTTTAGCCTGCACATAACATGCAGAAGAAATTGTTGGCTTTGTTAAGTAATCCACAGGATCCAGATTGTTAAGTTGGTCAATGTATAACTATGCCACATTGTAAACATATATCCATTATAGCCATTGACATATATTTCCGTTGTTTGACAAGATTTTCAAAGGGGCCCCATTCATAATATTTTTTAACGAAAAGTACTTTTTAAATGATGCCAATGAAAACCTATAACTGATATCGATCAGAGACCTACGCATTGAAGATCGTCATTCAACTACAACTAGGCAGCAAACACAAGGCATTGGCTTCCAAATTGAAAAACACCTATATTAACAGACGCTTCCACTTGAATACTGTATTAGAGGAATAGTGTACAAATAAAATTGATTTAGAACTAGTCGGTATCTTGTTGTCGTTGTCCTGCATATATATACAATGCCATGTGAATGATGTTAAAGTACATGTTAACCGTTCACAATACTTAACACAGAAGGCAATAAAGTGATTCGTGAGAAGACAAGAGTGATTACACATACGCCCTAGTGGTTATATTTGCAATAGGTTTAGAGGCTTAACACACTGAACATCTGTAATTAAAGTTCTTCCTATGTGAAGCCTACAGCGTTCTTTTAAAATTTCAAAAGTTGAATAAAACTCAGACTTATATCTCTCTATATATTCCTTATGTCAAGTAATGAATATAATTTGCATTGTGTAATTCACAAAGAAAGGTAGTATTAAAGAAGTAGACCATGAGCGACAAGAGTCCCGAGACATGGTGCCATAATGTTAAAAGACAAAACGTTTGAGGGCTATAAAGGGCAAGGGGTCAATTTTGTTTAGTCAGCATGGGATTTAAGATTCGAAAGTTTTGCCATATAGAGTCGAGACAGAATCTCAAAAGACATCACTTTAGGTGGGACGGAATGTTAGAGGGTAGCATCCACCATGGATTGTTAGCCTGGCCAACACTGATTAAATTCAGGGTGGATGCCACTTGCGCTGACCTATATTTGCCGATACAATCTAAAGTGGCCACCAATATGTTTGACTTTTTAAGGTTTTTGTTTCTCAGCTATTTATAGCTGAGAAACAAGTGTGTTACTATGAAATGTGCCAATCACTGATACTGGATCACATCTGATAATATTCTTTAGCTGTCTGTGAGGTGTTTAAGCATGCCTTATCTAATCCTTTGGATCAGGTGCTATTTATCCCACTTCATCGTTATAGTTACACTGATTGACAGCTTTTCCATAGCCAAGGGAGCTCAGCCAAGGGAGCTGATTGGCTCTTAGCTGATTGGCTGTTAGTAAGGCTTATATATATGTGTTTTTATTTCCAAATCATCATACAGTTACATTATCTGCAGTTATATAGAAAAGGGTCATGTCTCAGTCAATGAACCCATTGTTTTTCCTAGAGTGCCCATAAGCTTTGATACTATTATTACAACTATTCTCTTAACAGAATGTGCATATTTTAGGTCTTTTCCACTTGTTTGTTCTTTTTCTGGAATTACACTATATCATTAAAATATGGTATACTTGTTACCAACTCTTAATAACTATGTACAGTCATTCATTACAATTAAAATTAAAATTTTACATTTTTAGTCATTTCTGTTTTTAGCAACTTAAAAGCTCCTTATATATAACAAGGTAGACCACGCCTCCTGATGATAATATACAGCAGATTATTTCGACTTTTCAACGATAAATTCATACAAGACTTACAAGCTTGAAATGATAAACCTATTATTGAGATTTTAAATTATAAGCTCTCAATAATGTACAAATGTATATATGGTTAGATTATTTACTGAAACTTTAATATAATCAGTATTCCTATTTTAGTCATCTTGAACCATATATTGATTTTTCAGATACAATCTGAAATTAACCAAGTCCTCTACTTGGTGTCCCTCAAAAAATGTATTCTTTTCTGAGTTCCATAAATAAGATGCCTTATATAAAAAGGATCTTTTTATCCTTTCTGTGTGAGGAGTTATTATCTTAAGCATTTTCTTCTTGTTACCTTATTCGACCTTAGTTCTCTTTTATTTGATTCAATATTGTCAGCTATTAATGATTTTTTAAAAGCTATCTCTAGAATATGAGCCTCTCTCCTTTTTTCAAGGGGAGGAATACCAAGTTCCTTCGATAATTCCATTACATTTGTTCTTTTATCCAAGTATCTTGTTCTTCTAATAATATTATTTTGTAACACTTTGTTTAACAAAGCCTTATTACTAGTTCCGTCATATATTGTGTCCCCAAAATCCATGTGGGGAATCAACATTACTTTATAAAGGTTCAAGAACATTTTCTCAGTAAAAACATGTCTAGATTTTGAAAGTAGTCTACTCTGATTTTGTATCACATTTATTTTCTTTTTTAGATGAGCTTGAAAATTAAGTTTGGAATCAATTTTCAGTCCTAAGTATGTATACTCATCCGTATGGCAAATTTCTTGATCTCCAAATTGATATTTATTTAAATTCCTCGCATTATCTGATCTACCAGAATTAATTTTCATCAATTTGCATTTCTCAATATTTAGAGAAATTTTAGTAATTTTACACCACGAATGAATGTTCATGAGGTCAGATTGTAATTCCTCTCCAAGAGTAATATATGAATGATTTACATTGTACAGAACCGTGTCATCAGCGAATAACTGAATTTTGGATTTAATAGCACATTTATAAATATCATTAACATATATACTGAACATTAAAGGACCAAGGGAGGTTCCTTGGGGAACACCACAATTTACTCCCTTCTCATGTGATAAAACATTATTCACTAAGACTTTTTGCTTTCTCAAAGATAAATAATTTTCAAACCACCTAAAAGAGTAATTTTTTATACCATATTTTTCAAGTTTTTGTAAAAGAATGTTATGATTTACGGTATCAAACGCCTTTTTAAAATCTAAAAAGGCCATTTCAATATAATCATTATTATTGATTGCATTATAAATATCAGTAAACATATTATGGTGTGCATCAGCTATGGAAATTCCTGTACGAAATTCCTGATGTAGGCATGTAAGGTATGCCAGAAGATTTCGAATCACTTGATTTCATAAGAAAATGAACTATTGTGGACGGACAAATCTTCTCAAATTTAAATTCAACATCACTTGGTACATTTATAGCATTCTCTACATCATATTTACATTTTTCATCTTCATCAGGTTCCTCTATTTTAGAGGCTAATATATCACCCACCAAGGCAAAGAAATCATTAAGTAAATTTGGACTATTATCAACTTCAGGATTATTATCCATATTACAATTATTACCTTTTTTCGTTTCCCTCACTCCTTATTCTAATAATACTATTAGATTTGGATTTTGACGGGTTAATAAGAGGTTGAATAATTTCCCATAACTTCTTGGGATCCTTATAATTCTCCTTTATTTGATTTTTAGTAAATTCATTTTTAGCTTTTATAAGAGTAGAATTCATTTTATTTCTGATTTTCTTAGCTTCATCCCAGTCCTCACTCTTACCTGACTTCTTTGCCTTTACAAATGCTTTATCTCTAGTCCTAGATAAACTTATCATATCTTTACTGTACCACTGGGGTTTGGATTTAACACCTCTAAACTCTTTAATGGGACACATCCTATCAAGAAATTTATTTATTCTACCATATATCATATTCCATGCTTCATTCACATCTGTCTCAACCTTATATAGGTCATCCCAGTTCTCATTTCTTAATATTTCCTGCAATATTTTCATATCCAGGTTCTTTGTATTTCTCGCTTTAAATGAGATTTTTTCATACTTATTTTTACCTTTCATCTTGATTACAAATGCAGGAATGTGATCACTGGAATTATCATTAATAGTCCCACAACTCATTATATAATCACTATTCGAATAAACATGGTCTAATGTAGAAGATGATTTCTTTGACGATCTAGTATCTTCCTTTATATATTGTGTCATGTTCAATCCTGAGAAAATATTGAAGAATTCAGTGGTCTTGGATGAACCAATATCCACCGATCTCTTATAATCAATGTTAAAATCACCAATAACATATATTTCCTCTTTTCTTCTAATTTCTGAAACTACATGTCTCAAGTATTCATTGGCTTCATCCAAATCTCCCCCCGGCGGTCTGTAGACATTAACGACCGTTATTCTTTTAATAAATCCTCTCTTACACGATATAACTTGAGCCTCAATATTTGTATTAGATATATTAAGGTATTCGTAAGATTTTACATCAATATCCCAGTTGTTTTTAACATAAAGCATTAAACCTCCACCTTTTTTACCTGATTTACGATCCCCTCTCAGTATTTCATAACCTTTAAGGGCTATTTGTTGATCAGGGACATTTTCATTTAACCACGTTTCTTGTAAACCTAATATGTCAACCTTAGATTGAGACAAGAAACTATGAACATTAATAATCTTATTTAGAACACTCCTGACATTCCAGGTAACAATTTTCACCCCTTTAGACTTTCCCAAGTCTTCTATCTCGATTAAGCCTTTGTTAATCGTATTATTTACATTATTATTACAACCCATTAATAATTGTAATTTTAAGTATTTTCTTCCTCTTTTTAGAGGTTCCCCACCTTCGAAGGAATACTAGGTGGCACCAGTTAGATAAATCTATATACAACATACCTTTGTTCAAAAACTTCAAAAATACAATCCATACGAACAGCATCTCTTTAGGATATATATTGTACCCCATTTTCATCTACTAAGACTATATACTTATCTACAAAGTACAAATCTTTCAATTCTCTATCTATAATTGAAAAATGATTTTCCCTACTAGCATCATTTAATCATCATTTAAGCTACATTTATAAACACTCATTGTTTAACTGAACAATGGGAATCACCTTTAGTAATTGATATTTGTTTGACCTAATAAAAGCTACTTTGCATTTAACACCAACACATTACACTTTAGGTATTTCAATTTGACGGTTCCAATGTATATTTCAATAAGTCACCTCAACCACTTAATGTAATAATCAGAAATAATATTTCTAATCATTTAAAATTCAGTCCACCAAGAGTATGGTCTCAATTAAGAGGGCTTAGTAAGGCTATGGCTGTAGGTATAGCTGTAGCCAAGGGAGCTGCACCCCTGGTCTGAGAGCATACACACAGTTGCATGCATGCATCCACTAGCCTACACTAGGGACTTGAACCTCTATCTGACTCTCTTATCTGAAATGTGTCTTTATTATCTTGTTTCTGAATGCCCAACACCTTTTTATGATACTGTATATAGTCTCAGATGTGTATATTCTGAATGTAAGCTTCCTAAAAACACTCCAGAATGACTAGAAATGTGCGTCGTCGCCTACCACATGTGTGCGGGCAGCTGTTTACATTTCCCTCATGCAGACTCAGACTCAGTTGGGTTGGTGGTGTGTGTGCGTGCGCGGGGGTGGGGGAGGGGGTGGGGACGGGAGGCGGGGCTGTGGATGGGTCGGGGGGTCGGACGCCTGATCCCCGCACCGCCTGATCCCCGACGCGCGGTCCCCGGCCTCAGACACGTGATTGACAGCTTTTCTATAGCCAAGGGAGCTCAGCCAAGGGAGCTGATTGGCTCTTAGGTGACGGCCGTACTATACATGATCATTGAGTAGAGGCAGGTTCAACTGACTATGGTGGGGCATGAGAGTCGTAGGCCTACTAATACAGATGCTATAGACATTTATAATTATTTTTTTACATGTGACTCATTTTCCGGTGACACATCACATACATATACCGGTATGCGATGTCGCAGGGGTAAGATGCGATACCGCAGAGAGGGTTGAGGAAAGAGTTGATGAAAGAATAGCTAAGAATGAGAGATAGGCCTATCGTAAGTGAATATGCAATGTCAGATTGTAGACTGAAAGGAGGGAAAGCTTGAGTTAGTCAAGACAAAATTAGGGAATAAATGCGACGTTGTTTGCGACGCATTAGTCCCCGTTGGTTGGTCTGAGCTGGCCCGTTATAGACGCATAGAAGGCCAGTGGTCACTACCGGTCCCGCTGGCCCTCTATGCCTAGAGAACTTCCGGTAAACAGCCCAACCAACGGGGACTAAAGCCATTAGAGCCTTCGTTTATTGTCCTCGCTGGCCCTCTATGCCTTCGGAAACCTGTCTCGGCCTCCGGCCTCGACAGGATTCCCATCAGGCATAGAGGGCAAGCTCGGACAATAAACTCAGGCTCTAATTGCCCAATAAATCATTATACACGAGCTAGCTGAAGTGCCAATGCAAGCTAATGCAATGAGGACGCGCATGGGATGCTCGCCGCTTTACTCACTGCTCACTCCTATAGAGTTGTGTGTGAGACCCGCCATAACCATAATCGCGTGAGTAGCGCGGCATGCACTGGTGTGACCAACCTGTCATGACCACACACACACCTATACATTGTCACGACTATAAATCACACCTTTTTGTGTTACATATGATTACATAATATTGAATAACATTACTCAAGTTCATTGATTATTCATACACATTTATTGCCTGACATTGTGCAACATTATCCAATGTCATTAATTACCCATCTCTCTCTTTATGCATCATTACTCATAATATATGTATAGTAATATCGATTTTCCTTCTCCTCCCCCATTCCCCTCCCCAACTACCTCCCTTGCTCTTCCTCCCCTTTTATCCCCCCTCCTTCACCTCTCCTCTCTGCTTCAATCATATTCTAGCCTTTTAAATTTTAAATACATTTTAAATGGCATGTACCATAAAATCAATGCAGGAAAGACAATTCATCCTATAAACTTTTCTTTGATACCAAATGAATCACATACATGCCAGCATTACAGAGAAATGGGGATTTAATATTCTTTTTAAAAGGATTTATGAATTCATTGAGAAGTAATGTGTGGACGGGTACATTCTTCCTCTGAGAGACACAGAGAGAGAGAGGGAGGGAGGGACAGAAAGAGGGGGAGGGACAGTATAATAGGGGGAGAGAGAGCAAGAGATAGATAAAGAAGGGAGGGAAGAGAGAGCACAATTTCAAGTCCCAAGCATGTATGCATGCAACTGTGTGTCAGGGCTAACTCCCGTCCACCACGCACCCCCACACACTCTGACACAGCACAGCCACTGACCATACCAGCCTGCGCTCCCAGACTAGTGTGAGTGCAGGGAGGACCAACCCCTCTCTCGCCGCTCAGACAGCTTGTATAGTGTTACGTAACACATGCATGCTGTACCCGGGGACCCGTCTCTGTCTCTTGAGTTCGACGGGTTCCCTGTTTCTGTTGCCTCAAGGAGTGCATGGTTCCCCGAGCCGTGGGAAACCTTGTTTGATGCGTGGAATCACGGGCAAGTAGAGCCTCGGGGCCGGACCGATTTTACCTTATTGGTCACCAGGGTGGTAAGATAGACAGAAGAGGGTGGCCAGTTCACGGTCTCAGCCGTGCGTTGAGAGACTTGATTACCGCACCTTGTTTACCACTTAGGTCACGCCTCAACCGGTGCTGGTAGGCCTCTCTTAAAGGTGTTTGGTCATGGGCCATTCGGGGTTGATTGTCTTTGATCAAATGGGGTTTAGTCTATGGCATGCTGGTTTCACGGCTGCTGCTGCTATCTTTTATATTGTATAACTTGGGATGTTTTTTGTGCAATATTTGTACTTTGAAATGTTCGGATATAAGTTAAAATGTAAACTTTGTAGGTAAATATTTTGCATTTTCAGTGTAAACATGCCTAAAGTGCAATAACTATAAGTTGACATCAGGCACAAATGATTGTGGCTGAGAAAATCGTTTCCAGTGGAAACGCCAAGTATATGAATTAAGTTGACACTGATTACAAAAATAAATTGAACGGTGTGTCCGCTATGACGTGCTACCACAAAGTGAGTCAAACGCTAGTACGACGTGACGTCAATAATTCTATGACGTAACTGAAACACCTCAAATTAAGGATTTTGATTGGATTATCCTCATTTGGTTGCTAATCTCAGTCCCTATACCTGGTTACCTGTTGTATGTCAACAGATGGTTGGGTATGGTGGCTTAAGAGTTTTAAAACTGAATAAAGCCAATGACTGAACCATCAAACCGATTTAAAGATTTCTTTTGGCTGGGGGTTAGTGGTTAATAATCTCAATATTTTAGATATACAAGATTAGATTAAAGTATATATTTCTCAATTTTGCAATTTGAAAAGGACCGAATTTCCAGAGTTACTAGTGATTTTAGGGTGGACTAGTTTTATTTATTCTGGAAAAAATTCTGGAAAAAAAAATGATTACAAAAATAAATATGTTAACAGTTGATCAAATCGGTGCATAACTTTATAATTAGTTAACTTAGTACTTGTTCTCAAAGAACTCCGAAAGTATTGGACTGCCATCTTAGGTTAAATCATTAAAAACAATTTTAGAACTGATGATCTCCCATCAATTGATACCAACTACTTGGATCATCGTTCAATAACTTTTGTGTAGCGGCCGATCAAAAACTTAATACTACTTCCATTCCTCAAGGTTTAGTTAAGTTGTCGTTGTCGTTACAGTATTTGTTTTAAATAAGTTTTAGAGCATGAAATTATCTTTCATTTGACGTATTGTACATTACTTTATGATAAATATTGAATTGTTTATGATTTTTCTTAAATTTCAATCAAAATACAAAAAATTCAAAAATCTTTGCCAAGGGGTAATTTGAATATTTCAGCTCTGATAGTCAAAGGGCACACTGAAAAGCAAAAAGAAATAAAGTGTCTATAGGAAAAAGGATGTATCACATGATTTAAAAACTTTTTGTGTAGCCTAGCGGTTGATAACAAAACTGAATAGTTTGCATATCTATATGTGTATTAAATGATTTTTGAGCATGAAATTATCTTTCATTTGATTATTGCACATGACCTTATGATAACAATATTTTTTTTAGGATTTTTCGCCCAAAATACACAAAATCAAAAAATCGTTGCCAACAAGAAAACATTTTTGAACATCATACAAAGTAACTGTAAACTTGTATTCAATAATCTATCAAACCCACTACAAAAGTTTATTAGGGAGGGGGGCGTTATAGTTCGATGTTTTAACAAAGATTCAACCTAGCATTATATTTTTATGCATTTTACACAGACTAAATTAAGCACAATCGTAACATTGACGCCCCTGCACCTATATCTCTCTATGTATTCCTTATGTCAAGTAATGAATATTTTTGTATTTAAATATTTTTATTTAGCCAAAACATTATGCAGTGCACAATATTCTCAATCACAGCTAAACAAAACAAGATAGAAATTTCATCTTTCTTAGAGATTTACATCATACCATAATCGGCCTATCTACAACTCTATAATCAGCTATGTAATACATACAGTAAGAAGAGATATGAAGAAGATAAAAAATAAAAACGAGTTCGGATGTGTAGAGTATCGGGATATAATTTGCATTGTGTAATTCACAAAGAAAGGTAGAATAGAAGAATATATATATAATAAGAAAGGTAGTCACTGTACACACCGCTACCAGAGCCCACCACATACAACATCACCACCTGGACCGACCGGTGAAATGGCACTGCATAACATGCATGCACTGCATAACCAAAGCAAGAACATTCGCCATCACTCCTTCAGAGATGCCAAATACACTATACAACTTCCTCCATGATCGGGAAACCCCCTCTATTTCTCATTGTCCAACACCCAAAAGTTACATGAGTGCCTAAGTTAGAGCCTTAGGGAGAGATTGGACCAAGATTTTTTAGCTCTTACTGGTATAATTACTGCATAACAGACCTCTCGCGTTCACGCTTTATCTGCATGAAGAACTTGGAAGCCATAACCATGCTTGTAGGCTCGTTTCACACCCTCCCACAAGGTAGCGCCACCAGCAGGCCACCTAAAACAAAGCTCAAAGGACTGGCCTCTGACTCTGGAGTGGATGGCATTGCCGTGTGGTCGGCAATGCATCCACAGGGATTAAACCTAAAAATATAAATGATTTTGGACGCGTCGGGAGACGCCATATGGGGAGAGGGAAGCAGGTAGGGTGTTGACAGTGTTAATCTTACAAAAGAATCCATATTTATGGACGTAAAATGCCACAAAATGACGTTGCGCCCCCAGCGCCCACCTGGTGCCATCATACCCTCTGGATGCAATGGACCAGTTCCAGCAGGGGGAGCCAATATTCACAGGCAACAGACATTCTACAGCACTCAGATGATGGCACCCGCATGCTGACGGTAGTGAGATGGCGACTCTTATACCTGGGCAATAACCCGCTAGGTCTCTAGTCTAATCTGGCCATAGCCAATGGTAGTTACACCACTATTCCTTGAGTAAGAAACACAAGTCTTAAAAGGCTAATCTTCATTTGGATATTCTTAATAATGAATCGTAGTTTTATTTTTTGAGACAAGTCTATACATCTGACAATACACAGTCCACTCATTGATGTGTATGGCATTTTTTAAGTGACCTTTATTTGATCATATACCGGTAAATGATCTTGTCTAAATAATTATACATATATAATAGTTCTAGGTACTGTATGTCTACTCTTGCAAGGTAGCAATCGTTATATATGTTACAAATAATGCCTATTTTCTATGATAATAATAATTATATCAATTATCTTTATAATAATTTACTGAGAGGTACTCACGACGAAATGTAAATTCAATTAATTATCAAGTCAAAGTTAAAAGAATCCATGATTCATTCTTTTTCATTGAGCGCTAGTATTTACCTTTAATACTGCACCATGATACATCCCAGGTGGGCAATATTGAGGACTACCTATCGAAACAAGTAGTTTAATTTATCAGTGAGTCTAATCTGTCAAATATCAACTATTTTAATCCAAGGATGTCTCATTAAGATACATTTTAGACGCCTATAGTTGGCTAACCTATAGAAGGAACATTTCTTAACCATATTAGCTTTGGGCTATTGTCTCCATTTTTGTTTTTATTTTGAATGAAAAGTATTTTTGTTTGGTCCAGTAATTTACCTTGTACCACAAATCAGCCTATACATGTTGCATGTGGTACCAACTTCATCATGGAGTAAAAACCTATTCCATTTAATGGGAAACCAAATAATATTATTACTGTGGCTCTAAATCATACATTACTGAGTTTTCAGAAAATTAAGTTTATTTGAGTGATAATTCATATATAGTAATAGCGAATATTTTGGTCTTCAGTCCCTGCTCTGTTGTTGTAGAAGGCTTTAGACAACGTCAACATTTTGAACAAGTTGCTTGTAAGCACTAGCCTGTGAACTCTTCGAGGACAACAGTTATATTTATCCTGATGCAGTTTTCAATGGACGCTTATCTGAAGTGTTAAAGGAACATTTAGTCTCAGTACTGATAGGGGTCCAAGTCTTATTTCAAGGTTAAATAATGCAGGTCATGCTAAATAAGGAAGTAATCAGTGGTTTCTTAGAAAGAAGACACAGGGAGGGGGACGATGTGGGGCGGGATGGGTTGTGTGGAGGGCGGGGGGTGATGCTAATTAGTGTGGGAGGGGGGTAGGACCGAGCAGTAGAGGAAAGGGATAGTAAATGGGAAAGTCATAGAAGGCAGTGTTAATTATTTTAGTGACTGCATGTGGCCATGTATGTAGCAGAGAGGGAAGAGTACATGGCATGAATTATTTTCTATACCAGTAAATTTATCTTCCCCCCTCTCTCTCCCGCTCTCCCTATCTATCTATCTATTAGAACTGACTTGCATCAATTCCCAGGTTTCCTCCTGCTTTTGGCCGTAGACACACTTTATATTAAATATTATTCAAAATCGGCAGGGTCTACAGAATGGCAGTCTGTGTTTAAGGGAGGAAAACAAGGGAATTAGGACAACAAATGGAATTGCAATTGATTGAGAGAGACAAAATTAAAAGTACAGAGACAAAATTAAATCATACACACACAAAATTAATAAATCAACACACCAAATGAATAAATACAAACACCAACTTGTACAGAGACAGTACAGAGTGTAGTTAACTTGTCTCAACAGCAGCATAAACTCATGACAACGTTATCGAACCCTTATCAATAACGCCATGTGATGATCTTAACTCATATTTCCACATTCCTTGCATCCACACAAAGTCTCTTTATGCCAACAACTAGGTTTCGCGTTGTCAACTAAATTTAGTAGGGATTGGCTCAGGTATATGATATCTACTGCTGTAGTTTCAGAGATACATGTTGAGGAAATCATGTCCTGGGTGTGTTCCTACAAGGCCCTAGAACAACCCCAACAGCAAACAGAGAAATCAGAGGCGTTTCTTTTATTGGTTTTTAGCATTATAGCTTTTGTTCTTGTATTCCTATCTTTGGACCTCTTATTTTAATTCTTTTCTGTACGGAAAGTCTACCTCAATTTGGTAGCATGTCCTTCCTGGAGGACTATTACTCCAGAGTATTGGGTTACTAATGTAACCACTTATCCCTCCAAGTGATCACTAGATTGCACAATAGGGTTATGTCAATGGCATCTAGGGGCTCGATGCATAAGACATCCTTACTTAGCTACTTTTCCTTATTAAGCAGCTTTAAGGATATAATTTGCTATACAGACAATGCTTATGCTATACCTACAGTAGAAATCTCCTGCTTGGGCAAGGAAAAATGGCCTGGCAAGGAACATTTTAAGGATGAATTTCTTATGCCAGAAGCCCAAGATAGGGTCCCGGAGGGGTGGATTGTCTTCCCTTTACTAGCTCGCAGGTCCTAGTCATATATGCATTAACATCCCTCTTAAATTAGAGTATCCCCTATAATAATTGCATTATTAAGAAATAGAAATTTGAATGATCAAATCCTTAATAATCATGTATAGACTTTCCTATTCGTATTAAATTGGTATTGGAATACGAGTGATATAGTTGGGTATCAACGCTTCATGTATTAGAGTATGAAGTCCGCAATTAATATAGATGAAGGTAGTTATTACAAGCTGAGGTTTTGGCTTCCAGTAACTAGTGATTTTATTCATAAACTGGTACACAGAGTTCACTTTGGCTCCACCCACCGTCATGTAATACCCACTCTGCATGACTACTCTGGACATTGTTTTGTAAATTCATCTATCATCATTCTATGTGAATGAATGAGTGAGTAAATGAAAATGAATCCTGAAAACATTCATTCACTATAGTCTCTATCTATAATTATTATGATTCAGGGTGTAACAGGTGGACATTGCACCCATCCGTCTCAAATCCTTGCAAGACAATGATATGGTTGTAGGTAGGTGTGAGTGGTTTGGCAACTCATTAATGCACTATTTAAAGCAAGGGTTAGAGATCAAGGGTAGGCGGGGTTGGAATAGTGGGAGGGATGAAACATTTCTTAAGTGATGTCAAATACCTCTCACCTGTCTCCTTGTATGGTGTATTGTATGGCAATAATATAAATCGATAGAACAAGGATACTTGGTTCCACAGGAGGCAGATCTATGTAGAGGGACCTAAAATGTAACAAGGATTGCCTTCCATTGAAAACAATTCAATAGATTTGTGGCACAATTATCACAATTGTCTTTTCTTTTTTTTTTTTTTATGACGGTTGCATTAATGTATAAATAATCAATAATATAAACAATGGAGTTCATTCCACTTTTATTTTTTTTATTTTTTTGCTTGAGAAAGGTTATTCTGAATTCAAATGCCACGCACATGGTGTAGACATGCGAATTTTCAGACATCCATGTACTCTGATCAAAGCTATAGCACACACATAATTCATATATTTGAGTATTGAAACAATTCGGGCTTCACAGACTATATCGCCATAGTTTTCAGGTATCAGATAATGATATTACCAAGAGTCCAGTGTTTTTGAAGTAGAGATAAATACAACCGAGCAATTCAAACTAGCCCAGGAAAACAAGCAAAGACATGCTAGAAATATATATCTACAGGTATATTTCTACAAGATAACTTGTCGCCTCAAATATCATAATTACAGCATGTTAATCATGTCATGTTACCTGTAAGCACACTACCAGCTTATCAAACGATAATAAAGACCCTTAATTCAACAAGACTTGAGTAGTACAAACTATGCTTAAAAAAACAAGGGTAGCAGAAAGAACTGTTATCAAATCATATGGACCCAATATCTAGCGGGTTAAAAGTTGACCCTTTATTACACGATAACTGTTGTGGAACAACTGTATAATTACCTGGAAGACTAAAGAAGATGAGTTGGAATGATCTAAAGAAATAAATGAAAATTATTAAACGCATTAAATTATTAAACGCTATTCTGGGGTGACCTTATAAAACAAAGAGTTCAAAGGATCAAACTCCTTAGTGTAATGGAATTTGAACGGAAGGTTAACTATTCCCTTATCAATCAAGGAAACAATTGCGGATTATTTGTTTGACAATGACAAAGACAATGCCCTATTCACCAGGAATTATACAGAGAATAGAATCAACATTGGAATCTACAGAATTCTCATGCTGGGTCGGCAATGTGTCAGAGGTTTCGGGGCCCTAGTTTCCCACCATCCTCTTTTTTAGATAGGACTGGTGCAAAAAAATGTCAGATTTAAACAGAATCTATCTCAACATACACTGTAAGAAAGAAATACAACGGACAGGACATATCTTACATGAAGTGCTGATCTCAGAATACATATGCACGATTTGGGGGCCGATTTGGCGTCCACAATCTGTCGCTCGCTTTTGGGCCATGTGTGCGAGAGATCGTAGATCAGATCTTGGGTCCCAAATCGTGCCTTCAATCCCTACACATGCACAATTTCAGCGGCGATTTGGGATGTGCGATTCCTCGTAGGAAAAATGAAGGGTGTTCTGTGATTTCAAATCTAATCACCGCTGCTTCTATGCATTATGTCCCATCTACACAGCTGTGAATTAAAAAACTGGTGTGAATCTGGCACTTGCGATCATTCGCATATGAAATCGTAGAAATCCTATGTGAATCGGCAGGGGAATTTGTGTGATTTCAGAAATAATACTCTGTGATTTTAGTTTTACTCCCTACACAGGTGCGATTTCAGCTGCAAACTCATGTGAAGTTGCAGGTATGGATTTGCAGCAGATGTGCGATTTGGATCACTTCAAATTATAGGTAAATGGGGGGAGAGAAGACCGAAAACATTTTTGTGAGGTGTAATTGCAATAATTGAAAAATAAGGTACAAAAAACAAATTCAGAATCACAAGATCTTAACATACTTGAGACAATTGATACATCTGGGCATATTATGTGAAAAAATCTCTTTCGTTCATCAATAATTTGGGAAGATACACCTGTTCACACATACCTGCAACCACATGCAAATTTCGGATTATTCCAAAGTTCGCATGACCTCCTGCGTTTAGTCGTGGACAGTAACACAGTCTGCAAACTGTCATGGCTAGCCCTACACATATGCGAATGCTTGCAGAAGTATGTGTGATTCCATTTGAAATCGCATGAACTGGGATTTTTCACCTGCGATTTGGATTTTTTCACCTGCGATCTGGTACATCTAAAATCACATATGAATTCACATGTGTGTGGGGCAATTTTTGCCTCTGCGATTAGTTGTGGGATTTTGTGAGTAGTTATATATATATAAAAACTTTTATTCAATTCACATGTACAATAAATTGTAAATGGCGACTGAAATGGGATCGGCCCTCTCAGCGTCCAGGACCCTGAGTTCTTCCCGGAATCCCACCAGAAAACAATAAGTATAAGGACATCACATAACATTATAATGGAGATTACATGTCAATCGTTAAATATACAATATATGGTTACGGCTAGCTGTCAAATTGAGAAAGAAAAGTGGCATTGTCCTTTGAGTGTCATTGAGTCCGCGTTATGTGCCAATAGTATGCAGATTTAGATTTATCTCTTCTCGCTGACTATTAATTTTAAGAGTATAAGAGAATACATATTGTTACCTCGTCTCGCTGATTATTAATCACATGAGTATAAGAAAATACATATGGTTACAGTAAAGTGCAAGGTGATAAAGTTACAGTTTCTCAAGAACTACAGTAATGGTATAGTCAGTTAAGTGCCGTGTTTACATTTCAGATTTACCTGGCAATCATTACATTAACAGTTTAGGTGAATTAGAACTTAACAGAGGAATAAGTACATGTTAAACAGTTTTGGCGCGAGTTGTTACGTTTTGACATAGTGTCAGTCTATACACTTCTTTGTATAGTAGTCCATTTTTTTGGGACTTTCTTCCTTCTTCATTCTCATCAAATTAAACATTTAATAAATGAAATTTATCGTTGTATCGATCTTATTAATGAGGCATTACACGCCTTAGTTTTCATCCTATCAATCTACATCATCACTATTACATATAGAAATTTACATATTAGTCGGTGTCGTTACTTCCCAGATATGGGTCGTTTTTGGTGAAATATCTATGCTTGAGGTAGGATCTGAATGCGACCCTGGTTTTAATAAGTTGAACATCATCCGGTAATTGGTTCCAGTATATAGGTATATTGTACACAAAACTTTTTTTGAACATTTCATTTTTGGGGTGAGGTACTTTGAGCTTTTTGCCCTTTCTAAGGGTCCTTAGGTTGACGTTACGAGTGTCAACTTTATCAGTTTTAAGGGAACAAAGGTAGGCTCTTTCAAGCAGATGACTATTTCTTCTGGAGTTTAGAGATGGGATATTAAGGGATTTATGAATTTGTTTAGTGTTTGTCAGTTTTGGGAGCCCAAGGGCAATTTTTAGGGAGGAATTCTGGAGTGTTTGTAAACGGTTAAGATAGGTTTTGGGTGCAGAAGTATAGATCGTGTCTCCATAATCTATATGGGGGAGAATTATGGACTTAAAGATAAGTAATAGGGTGTTCTTATCACATGTACCATATAACTTGGACAGTGCTTGTACCTTTGTTCTTACAGTGTTGATTTTCTTCTCTAGAAATTTCTTAAAGTTGAGTTGGCAGTCCAGCTCTATGCCTAAGTATTTATAGTATTTCACAGAGTCTAGTTGCTGCTCATTGATATAATAAATTGTTTGTTGCTTTTCATTCTTCGTGCCGACAGTGAGGGTTTTACACTTGGAAGTATTTAGTGAGATTTTGTTGGCGTCACACCATTCTTTAACTCTGTTAAGATCAGACTGGAGCATAACATTTTTTCCTCCATCTCTCTCTCTTTGTTGATAAAGAACCGTATCGTCGGCAAATAATTGGATGTTACAATTAGAAATACACTTCCATAAGTCGTTGACGTAGAGAATAAAAAGAACTGGCCCGAGGGAAGTACCCTGCGGGACACCACACAAGACTGGTTTTGAGGAGGAAAGTTGACCGTTCATCGATACTTGTTGAGTTCTGTTTTGGAGATAATTTTCAAACCATTTATATTCTGAATCTTTAATACCATAATAATTTAATTTTTTAAGCAATAATGAATGATTAACCGTATCAAACGCTTTTTTGAAATCTAAAAATATAAGGTCTACCATTTTCTTGTTATTAATACTATTGTAAATTTTTTCTAATAGGAACTCATGAGCATCGACTATAGATTTGTTCTTTTTAAAACCAAATTGTACCTCACTTATAAGTTTATTGGCTTCTAAATAGCTTGCCAGTTGAGTCTGAATACATGTTTCAAGAATTTTGGCCGGAAGTTTATTACACGAGATCGGCCTATAGTTACCGGCTTGGGTTTTATTACCATCTTTATGAATAGGAGTAACAATAACACTCTTAAAGTCTTTAGGTACTTCAGAGTTTGTAATACTTAGGTTATATAGGTAAGAAAATTGTGTACTTAAAGCTAACATACATGGTTTCATTATTTTGGTAGGAAGGAATTTCATGCCTGAAGCCTTATAGTTGCCAATCTTACTTAGGGCAAGTTCAACAGCTAATGGGGTTATCTTAATAAATGAGAATTTAGACTCCATTTTGGGTCCCAATTCGAAGGCATCTTTTTCAGGATTGTTTTTTATTTTGTCAGCCAGATTTGGGCCTATTGTGACGAAGTAGTCATTAACATATTCGGCTGCCTCTTTACCTTTGGTGCGACGTCCCTCATTGTCTGATATGAGGGTTTCCCCAGTTGCAGCTTTCCCTACACAGACCTGTGCGATTTACTTAAAAAATTGCGAATATAATATGCGAATTCGTACAAGTTGCCACAAGGGCCAATTCACACCCCAATTTGCACAGGTAGGTCTGTGTAGATGGGGCATTAATGGTTGATGTGTAGGGAGTGCTGCAATTTATCGCAGACTCCAATAATAAGGTATACAACTTCTCATGGGTTGTTCTACCATTTTCGATCATGATCAAAAGTCGCAGGTGTACCCACGATTTGGCAATATAGAAGAACAGAATTATTTATAATTTTATTTTGAAATACTATAACTTCACTAATTCTTAGAGTATCAACACAATATTTTCACTTTTATAATTTTCAGTTTTCCTTCTGCACATGCCAAAATTAGGTCTCCTTCTTGTCATATTTTATTTGATTTTATTCAACGTACACTCACTGAAATCGCTACACCCTTGGGCAATATACATCTCCGTGATCCCCCTTGGTCACTCTTGTCTATTCATTTACTTGTATTTGTTCTTATTAATATTCCCTTTATCCATATAATATACGGGAAGAGTAATTTCTACGAAAAGTGGTAGAAAAGAGAGATAGAAAAGAGGGGTTTCTTTGTCTCACATGTTCTAGGAATTTGTTGTTTTACAAACTGTTTTACTCTTCTGTAGAGTTCTGTCCACCCTCTCTGGAGGACATCATATGTGGTTTGTGAAGGTATCTGGGGTAGAAATATGATTCTGAAGCCTTTTTTAAATTGGGATATCCACACTCTATTTTAGCCTGGGAAAGCCCCTGTGATATACTACGTCATTAGCCTCAAGCTACTGTGTCAATTCAAAGGGGATCCGACTATATGCAGAGGAGTGGGAGAGTGAAGAAGAGGGGTGGGAGAGGGTGGGGGTATTGAAGTGGGGGAGGGGGGAAGAGGGTGTAGGAGGGGAGAGTGAGGCAAAGGGAGAGGGTGGGAAAATAGAAGAGGGGTAGGGGGAAGGAAAGAAGAGGGGCAGGAAAAGAGGAGGGGAGGGCGAGGATGTATGAGAAGGGACAGAGGGAAGGGAGAAAAAGGGAGGAGGGGGAGCATGAGGAAGGGGAGGGAGAGGGGGGTATCAGAGATGGGGTTGGGAGATAAAAACAGGTATGAGAGACAGAGAAGAGGTGGAGGGAAAAGAGGGAGAGGGGGAAGTGTGGGGAGAGAGGGGGACCGGAGGGAGAGGATGTAGGGGAAGGGACAGGGGGAAGACAGAGAAAGCAAGGAGGGGGAGCATGAGGAAGAGAAGGAGGGGAATTGGAGATGAGTTTGGAGATGGGTTTGGGAGAGAAAAACATGTATGAGAGACAGAGAAGAGGTGGAGGAAATTTAGGGAGAAATTTTACATATATATTGTACATATTTGTCCACATTTTACATATATTGTACATATTTGTCCATATGGAAATTTCCATTACATGTACATATACCTTATAACTTTATAATTGTCCAGAGGACGGGTACTTTGCTAGTATAAAAATATTTTGGATAAATACATCTAGATTTATGTTTGTGAAATGATTCTGAGTATATTTAATAGCACAGTCTGAGAAAATTGTAACTGTTACATAATGATATATATGTCGCTGAATACAAATGATTAAATACAAATAAAAGTTGCTGACATGGTTTACATAGTAACACAAGGCACATAGATTTGGACTTAAACATCAGAACCATACTTCACCTGTTTCTCATTCTTCCATTATTGTTGATGAGCTATCATTAGCATTAAGACTAGTCTACCTCCCTTCCTCTTACGAGTAGCACAACTTAACATAATTATGACAACTGCTAATTGTGATTGCCCTGATTAGTCCTATCTCTACGAGATGTCCACTGATGATGAAGATGCCGATCAGCAACTCGATCTACCAGACCTCTACAATGGCAACAATATATATCAAAGCAGATAATAGTGTAATCTTATTGGATGAAATTAATACAAATAAAAAGAGAATACAGTCAGGCATGGAAAGCATAGAGAATATGGAGGAAGTGCATAAGTTGCACTATTTAGAGATAATGAAACTTATAGTAGTACCAACAGGTATATATTTCATGTCATTGGAGACATAGCAGGGTATACAATAATAATGCTAACTTCAACGTAAATATATAGGGGCTTCAAAACCTTATGAAATATTTGTCCATCCTTTTTGTAATTGCTTTCATCTAAGGTTTGTCTACACAAGTCTCTAATGCAAATTTGGTGTGCCAAATGAAAACGTTTATTATAAAGATTCCACATTCTAGTTATTTATTGTACATGTTTGTCCACATGGAAATTTCCATTACATGTACATATACCTTATAACTTTATAATTGTCCATATCCTGTTGGATTACCTGACACACAAACCTATGTCGAAGTGTAAAGGTCAAATGTCTTCACCAATAATTATAAAACAGTGTATTCTTATGGCAGGTAATGCATCACTCTTATGCGTTCCTGAATTCCTAGCTACCATCTAGGATTAAGGATCAGACTTTCTGTGCTCCTATTTATAGTATCAATTGTCCTATTTATAGTATCAAGTGTGCTATTTTTAGGTCATTGACCAAAATGGTTTGAAATTGTCCTAAGACTAACTTTTCCTAGCAGTCCAGTCACATAAATTAAAGTTAGCAAGAGATCCGGATCAAAGTTAGCAGCATTAGATACTTTTTCTGTTGTACTGAAGCTGCTTTATTCATGTGCATGAGTGCTATTTAAGGTGACTCAGTAGTGATTTTGATTATTGATGAATTTTTCTAAAATTTTTACCAATGATACTTGACATGAAACAATCATTATTGAGTGAAAAAAAACGTAGGTCACCAGGCTAGTTTTCATGCTATGGCAGTATGGAGAAAGAAATAATAAATCATATTTGAGTTATTTTACTACATTTGAGTGATTTATTAACATAATTCGTTTAAAATGGTTCTGACATGAATTCAGACAGCAAATTTCACCAAGACATTCAACATATATATACTTATCATCAGAGAATGTTTTTTTCCTTAGATCCTGAGGTAGCCCCCCTGGAAGCCCCCTAGTGGCAGTATGGGGCACTAGCAAAATTGACTTTGGCTGTTGACAATCAGCGTTTTTGAAAAAAACTGTTTGATGAATATTTTTAAAATTTAATATGAATGTAGATACAGTATTTTCCAACTCATACACAAAAAATCAGGATGGCTTTCCAGGGTAAATTTTTCTATATTACAACTTATTTATGAGAAAAATTGGGAAAAACATTAAATTCCTGATTAATATTTGATTTGAACAAAAATGGCGTCATAAATCTTGATGAAATTCTATATGGATACAGCTATCATAGTTACTAACTCGCACTCCAAAAATCAGCATGAATTTCCAGGCCGATTTTTTTATGTTACAACTGAATTATGAGAAAATTGGCTAAAAATGAGAAAATTCTTTATAAATATTTGATTTATATATGGCTCCACAAATTTTAATGAAATTTAATATGAATGTATAGGGATCTTAGATACTAACTCCCACACCAAAAATCAGCATAAATTTTCTATCTGAAATGTTTATATCAAGACTTAACATACATATTTCGTCTGCATAATGCTGATATTCCCTACTATATGTATTGAATACAAATTGCATGAAAAATGGCAAAAGTTGTAACCCGCTACTCACGCTAGGCGTTGCCGCACACCCCGTTACATGATCAGTACTGAGTCACCTTAACTTAAACAATGTTAATATACTATTGCTATTCTATTCCTTTTTGATCTGGAATAACTCAATATATAAAAGTTAAAACAATCACCGATAAAACAAACCAATCTGTTTACCCTACCGGACACAGTTACGTGACATTGGATGGTTTTATATGGAATCTAAGAACTTTGTAAGTTATCTTTGCTTCCAAAAGGATATGTATGCATGAAATAAATCTTAACATAATATTCTCATGGTTGACATGCCCAAACATGTATGAATAACAAGAACATAACATCGTTATAACAGGAACATATGGGACATCACATTTATGAGAGGCTTTCTGTATTTGATTTTTAACTAAAACAAGGGCAAATAGTAATCAATCTTAATGTGTATGTTCACAATGGATACAACTCTTACTTTGGGTCCAAACCAAAACGGTCAGACAGGATTAATTAGCATTGACTTATTTATGTGCAATCTTGTCATAAAACACACACACATAGGCCTACTCTACTATTATATAGATTAGCTGCCGTGCCTCTTGTATGCGAGCAATTCCACCAATTGGTCGTCATTTGGCTATCCAGGGCTGAAAATTCTTATTTTTTTTAGAATTGCTTCTATTGATTTATTCTTTATCGTATATAAACTACACATATTGCTGATATTATAGACGGAATTGGGAAGGTTAATAATGAATATTGTTGTTAGGGCAGCTAGATAGATTCTGTGATAAGAACTCTGATGGTAAGGGCACCGAAGATTGGTACATATTTATATATAAATGAGGAATTAAATTAAAAATAAATAAAGCAAATATGCAGATAATGTTTTAAACTATTTTGTACTTGATAGGTCTCGACATAAGGGTAGTAACACTTTTTAGTTTGTGAAAATATTCCTATTAGAAGGAAAGTTATAGCCAAATAACCATTCCAATAATTGTAATGATAATGGCAGCGGCAAGGGTGACAGTTCATTGGCCCTGTTTCCATACACACATATATACAACCCATTATATTTAGAACATTTATACACAAATATTATAACATTGATACCCCCTTGTTCTCTTTTTAAGTTGACTTGAATACTTGTATTGATTTTTCATGAAGGTAAATGTGCTTCTTTTTAAGTATTTAGAGGTTAAATTCTTAGGACTAAAGGTTCTCTTAATTATGCCTCAACAACACATGTCAGTGTCATTGTTAGTGCCAGCGTCAGTGTCAGCGTCACGTGTGGAAAACACACGTGACGCTGACACATTTTCCACCCTACCTTCTGATTAAGTAGAACCTGGGTGGATTTATGGTTTTTGAAATGAAGTATGTGTGGTATCTCGTCTATATGGATATTATTAATTATCATTTCCTTATATTTTCTGAATGCAGTAGAGTAATAACTCTCACGTGACGCTGACATCAAAGCTGCCCAACTCTTCCTTTATTACCTAGTATTCCAAAATATGAACAGATATCCGAACAGATTTATTCTTAATATTTCAAGCCCATGTAGAATTAACAAAAATAACATATATTGGTCGGCCCCAGTTGTTAGATTTTTTCCAGGCCTGGATTTTATATTCCACACGTGACGCTGACATTTAGAGTTCCCAACATGTTTTTTCATTCTTACTAGACCAAAAATTCATATTAAACAAATAAAAAACGGATCATGCAGTAGCCAGTACGTGTCAAGGCTCAATGGTAAAATAAGTTTAAACTAGGTTTGACTAAGTATTTTGATTTATTTCCATCATTTTATTTGGCCTCCCTTGATTTTTCTCCATTTCAAGGCCCTAAAATCCAGTTTTTAGGCCCCCATGCGATAAATTTTCAGGAAAAGTTATGTAAATAGGGGGTATTTTTGATGTATTTCGGGCGGGCGGACACAAGGAAACTATTGAAAAATGTCTCCAATCATTTTTTTTCCATTCAAATAAGCAAAATACGATTTTAGGGTCAAATGACGACCAAATGGTGGATTTGCTCATGCATGGATTATCGTACTTGTTGCTCAATCGCAGCCTGAGACTCAGTCTCCAGCCTCTTGAGTTACTCGTCACAACTTGTGACACTGATTAGCTAACCAATTTATCATAATTAAATGCTTTTAATAATCTAAACAGAAATATTTCAAAGTCACTTCCAAATGTTACCAAATGTAACCGAAATAACTAATAATTATCTCATAATTATGAGATGACCTATTAATCTTTTCAATCCAGATCCGCATCGAAGAGATGTGAACAACACAAAAGAGCTTTATTGATCATGTGACCAGAAGTTGATTTAAGGTGACTAACAAATCACAAATCATATATATCCAAGCTAATCACCAAATGATTAGACCCTAATCTGGACCTGATAGAGTTAATGAAACGAGTAAAAGGTGAGAAAAGGTGACTCGTGTGATGCCTCACAATTTAATTGTGGTTTCACATCCACCTAAACCGATTACTTCCGTTTGATCTATAGCCTCCAATCATTTATAAAAACAAAACAATGAATGCCTTGATCACACTTCTTAAAACATCACTTGTCACACATCAGAATATAATAGGAGTTTATGATTATCAGAGTCAACAGCTTGGTAACTCTTCTTTTTTTTTTATTTATAACTTTTATACAGCACATCTTCTGTAATAACGACAGTTGAGTTATCAACAAACAAGTACATTGTAAAATGAAGTTCTAATAATCAATTGAGGACATTGACATTGAGATATGGGCTCACAGATGATAATCCAATACAGAATAACCATGGTCTTCCGCTCACCACTGTTACTATCTAGACCTAATTCTAAGTAAGACCAAAGGTCAAGATCAGAAACAAAATTAAATGAAATAAATTTAGAAATTATTAGTTTGGTAAATCTAGTGGCAGCATGTAAGTACAGCATGCTCTTAGTTTGTGTATGATTGGGGTATTTTGTGGCAGCCTATTCTTTACATTCATGTAAATGTAACATAGGGTGTAAATGTAACATAGGGTGTAAACGTAACATAATAATGTATACACAATGAGTTGAGCAATTCTTTATAACTGCCCCAAATAAGGAGCTATTTGAAAGAATCAATGAATTTGCCATATAGCTGAGTTAGCTGAGTTATCATTAATCATCATTGAATATCTCCAACCCGCCCAGTGTGAATCACAGATTCACACCCAACTATATTGGCTTTGACGTCATATGGCCCCATACCTAACCTTGTTATCAGGCCTAACAAAGTTAGAAGTGAGAAGTAGTTTTTGATTCCCGTTTTAAAGATATACATAAGCAAAATAGTTGTTGTATGGTCTATCTGGAGAATTAATTGATGTTCAAAGATATACATAAGCAAAATAGTTGTTGTATGGTCTATCTGGAGAATTAATTGAAGTTCATATTCTTAGAGAGACAAATACGCTTGCTTAACGCCATTTATTTCCATAGGGGCATTATCAATACAATGTCAAGTGGTGAAAGGGCTGTTATTATTTCTGATACAAAGTATGACTATGGTTTAACTTGAGTTCAATTAAAAAATGTTCCCAATATCCACTGTCCACAATATCGGATGTTATTGTATATCTTAACAGTATATAGTTTATATTACATATTACATTTGTTTACAATACGAAATAGTAGTTCTGCCAGTTTGTTTTGTTTTATCTGCTTGTTTAAATTTTAATTTATATCATAGAGTAAACTTTGATATATCAATGGGATGTATTATGTAACTTACCTTATTGGGAAAGGTATAGTTTCAAGTATCTTCGCTGTTTTTACTGTTATATCACCTTTATAGTTTGTTATATAACTCAATATACCCTATTAGAATATGTGATATCCTTTTTACCAGCTAGTCATCTATCTGGGATTGCTTTCGATCTGTTCTACTATTTATCTTATAAAGCCAGGTTTTATGTTGAAACTACATCTTTGTGCTTTGTGCTACCAACATGACCTGTACACATCAATGCGATTGTACTTGTCTGTCTGACCAACAGACCCAAAGGGGGAAATAAAACAGAACCAAGAAAGTAATATGCATGTTTCCATCTATAACAATAGCCCTGTTGAACCCTTATAATTAAAAGAAAATAGCTTGATACTATTATTGATAGTACCTGTAAGAAATAATGAACCAGCTCTTTAGACAATGTTATATCTATAATGAAGTATACTATGCAGAACTAAAGTAATGCTATGAAATAAATCTGTATAGTAGTATACTACCACATGCCATTGAGATAAACTGACACATTCCAGACAATACAAAGAGCCACAATCTCTCACCTTTCCATGTACATGCACTACAATGGATAATAAGGTCCTCTCAGGTTCTATCTGATTTTTCCAGATAAGGCAGATTCATTGATAAGATAGCTATAAATACCGACACACCAGTTATAGAGATTTTAGTCAGGTCTTCCTCTAGCTACCGTGTGAGACATAGGGAGGAGAGGAGAAAAAGTTAACCATTTTCCAAGCCTTGTCTTCAGGACAAAACACACATAATTAATGGAACTTGATAGCTTATGACATTAGGTTAAACACGCTAGGGTACACAATAATATTTTAATATATTGTATTTAAAGAATTAATTTAAAACAAGTAAGATTCCAAAAAGAAAGCAAAGAATCAAGGATATCATTTAAAGATCTGGAAAGCACAAAGGAACAAATATGGGGCGTCATCTCAATAACTTGCTTTACTATAAGAATCTTATTATTGTGGCCGTTCTGCCTATCATCTTTCTACCTCTACCTCTCATCATCAAGTCATCAGTAAGTACTTATTATTTATCACAGCTGATTCATTTGTTGTTTTTCTTCTTTAAAAAAATTAAACCAGTAATCGTACATATCTCCATATATGTTCAGTCATATCTGTCCAGCCTAAATCCCTGAACGCTGGACGCCAAGCTAGATCGGTTAGAAATATGTTTGTCTTTGGTTTAGGAGTCTTTAATGATTATTCATGAGCTCAGAATCATTCTGCAAGATGCATACATGATCATTTATGTATACAAGTATATATACATATAACAAGAGAATTGTACTTCTACATAGGAATTAATCGTACAATCGTACAAGAGAAATAGAATACACGATGACAGATAATCTGGTTTGTCCCTGGCACTGTTCAAACAGCCAATATCCCATATTCAAGTTATTAAGGTTAAGGCAGATATCCTACTAGTATTCTTTTTACATTTTTATGACATATGAGAATATCACCTGTGTCATGAAATTGGCCACAATTAAGGTAAATTTTCGGCAACAGAAGACAGATTTTAGTGGAAATTCTTTTTACAGACCCGATTTTAGTATAATATATAGCTATTACAATTAAACCTTGTTAACACTTAATCATTACGCTTGTTTGACTAGTTTTATTACCTTCAAATCATAAGGTTCACCCATGTGTACCTGAATAGTTCAAGATGGAGGCATCTCGTTAATACAATCTCCTTTGTTTGAGTAATAAGTCATAGGAAATCTACTCTTCAACACTTTTATCTTTTCAAGTACAGGTGAAAAATGACTGAATATTATCACAATAATATCAGCGTGACAGGAAAGGTCTTAGAATAGGGTAATCATGGTCTTCTACTGACAATTATTTTATCTCAAGTAGTGAATGGTCTCCTTATCTTCCTGATTAGATCATATAATCGTGTCATTGTTTTTGCTTTCCTTTTTGTATTCCGTCCAGACGCTATATATACACACACTCAGACATAGACAAACCTTTAGGTACTTTATTTCAGAAGTGCAGTTGAAGGTGAATTGAGATATTGTTTATTGTTTCTTGGGATCCAGTTTTCATTGTGCAACAATCAATTATATAGATAATAGGGATAACCTGTTTTATGCAAGCCATCTACAACTTAAATTCACCATTTATTTGATAAAGCCCGGAACATAACTATTATAACGGAAGAGAAATATGGAAGCACTACACAACATAGAAGATGTCGGGCCTATTTCATAGCAGAACCCTGGCTACAATCTCTCCTTGGCTAACTATTATTCCTTATTAGCGTAGGTAGGGCATTCCCTCTGTACAAATAAGGAATAATGTTGTGTGTAGCAAATTGCTTCTCTAAAAATATTCCTACCTGCTGTCAATCAACATATATATATCAAATTAAACGCTATCAAAATCACACAAATATGAAAACTCTGCAGGCATTTTCTCTGGCTGTTTTTACAAAGATGAGAAGAAACATGGATTGTGAATCACTTTCTTCTTTATATTATATCTGTTTTTGTTATGTAAGATAATTTTGGGCTACTATTTGAAAACGGAAATTAACAATTAATACAAACTGTTATACCGCCAGGTGGACAGACAGATCCTCAGGGCCTCAGGGCAGGTAGGTTGAGGAATGTTCACCTGGGACAATATATGTGACAGCTAGGAGACCAGAGCTGTGATCAGTTGTAGAGCTTAAATAAAGAAACTCTTGCCATCCACAGGACATTTAGGAAAGACGTGTTTTGGACTTTACTCCATTTAACATTAACATTAACTATTATTTAGGCATATACTATCTACCTATTAGAGTATATCAATTGGTGGAGAACCTGGGCATCGATCCTGGTACCTCTCACACCCATTAGAGTATATCAAAACGGTGTTTCTCTCAGCAAGCTGATCAGACATGGGCATTGGTACAGACTTAAATTTACTATGGTACCACTGTTCTCATGGTAGAGTGGTAGAGGTGAGAGCTTCTGCAGTGAAGAAAGTACAATAATAAGGGATTAATAAATGTCCCGGGAGTTAATTCCATGGTAGGAGTATGATAGAAAGGTATTACTAGATTCCTTATCTACATGCGTCACATATATAAGTGATGAAAAGAAAACCATGTACAATCCTCGGCCTGTTCATACCACATCCTAACTTAACATATTCCTTGCTAAGATATGGGTCTTGCTGAGGTAGCGGTAGGAACAATAGCTAAGCAAGGAACATTAGCTAAGGAAGGAGAAATTCTTTTGAAATATCCTTGAAGTGCAGAGTTTAGCAACTGACTAAAAGTGATGATCAGATTTAGACATAAATAATGCCTATATTTTCCATTAATTTCTTGTTAATGAAGCCCAATTGGGTGCCCTTTATTTCCTCATTTAATCTATATATATATGGTCAAATCCGGAAATTTTGTAACATTTTTTTTTCAAAAATATTTTCTTTGATCATTTTCATCTTTTGTCCATATAATGTCGATAATATATAGATTAATCCCTGAAAATATCATTTCTTATTTTTCTATATTAAGAGGAGGGTTGATGGTTGAAACACAAAGTGAATTTCATACTTTTATACTACAAATCCATTGATTTATGCTGCTTTTATGCTTTTCTTTACCCTCTATGAATTGATCCTGGTTATTTATTGATTAGTCCCAGTAAAAGGAATGTTTTGGTGGCCTGAAAAACAGGTGAGAAAGTTAATGAACTTCATTCTTTCATATTTTTTCATCTCATGACATTTTTAATCAGGAGCTCCTGGAACCAGTCGAAATTGACATTAGGTTGTGGCAAACCCAATAAATAATAGGACAGAGGAGTTAGATAATAAAGATTTCATGCTAGTCCAACCTGAGAGTTGTATCTATGGTATCATAAACTTTTCATGGTGCTGAGATCATCAATAAATTCACTATGAGAGACCAAAGAAATGGATTCGTAGTATAAATTTAAAGCAATGAATCTCTAATTTTGAAATATATGAAATGTTGTATCGTTCCTGATTCCAATATCAATCTAGTATAATTCCTGAAACTGTGTGTAGAGGAAGCTGTCAGCATCTGTAAAACATTTCTAAAAAAAATTGATGTTAAATGATATTATTTCCTATGTAATTACATCGATTTGTAGTATAAATATTCTCATAGTGGATTTGTAGTATAAAATTAATTATTGAAATTGAATGGCTTGATTTTCATCCTGTATGTAAGTTCTAAAATTATTTTAATCTTCATCCTTGGTGACCAGGGATATTGTAGCATGGTTTCAGGTATTTTTTATCCATCTATGCGAAAGCAATTTATTTTTCTGGAATGAATCTCTAATTTTGAAATATATATATGAAATGTTGTATCGTTCCTGATTCCAATATCAATCTAGTATAATTCCTGAAACTGTGTGTAGAGGAAGCTGTCAGCATCAGTAAAACATTTCTAAAAAAAAATTGATGTTAAACAATATTATTTCCTATGTAATTACGTGGATTTGTAGTATAAATATTCTCATGGTGGATTCGTAGTATAAAAGTAATTATTGAAATTGAATGGCTTGATTTTCATCTAATGTGTACGTTCTAAAATTATTTTAATCTTCATCCTTAGTGACCAGGGATATTGTAGCATGGTTTCAGGTATTTTATATTATTTTTATATTTTATATATTGTCCTAGAAGCATTTCTCTTCCCACAGCAAGCATTTAAATCCGACAGACATAATGGTAGTTATAATAATAATAGAAATAAAAAAGCATATATGATACGTCCACTGGCATCCAATCGACTAAATTACCTCTAGCAACGTTCATTTCCTTCAAAATGATGGTAAATATGCCAAGAATTTGAGTGAAAAACGCTTAAACTATAAATTACATTTATACTACGAATCCATTTATACTACAAATCCACCTATGTTAACCATCAATACCAAAAGAACCAGTTACAAATAAGCGGTGAACAGCTCCTATTATTGCTCAGGCCGTATGGCCAATGGATTCATTGTGAAAATTTGACTTAAATATGGCTAAAACGTAAATTATGGCTGAATTGATCGTCCTGATCTTTAATATTTCTGACTTTATAAGACAATCTATCAAGAAAACCAGTAGAAATAAGACTTACATTGGTTTCAATGGCACAAAGCTTGAATGGTCATTGACACTGGATAAGTCAGCTAAGCAGTAAAATGGTAGGTGGTGGCACTGTTCATCAAACTAACACTAGATGACATTGTGGATTTGTAGTATAAATATTTGGCATTTGGCTTTTTTCAGACTGGCTCCCACCACACCAAATGCATAAACACTAAATCTTTATAACTTTGCCCATAGAATCACAAGAATCTAATAATGATAATTTGAAAAGCTGGATTCTTATTCTTTTTTATTTCTTTAGATATCTCATTTAGAAGTGGATTCGTAGTATAAAAGCTTTTTTGGTCCATTTTTAGACATTTTTTGTCTTTCCCTGCTCAGTCCTAAGATATTATAGCCAGGTTACAAATCTTATGCCACACTTATTCTGACATGTGATGGGTATCTCAGAGATATATTAATTAAATTATAATTAAAATAATTTTACTGATTCTTGTGCCATGAAAATGGATTCGTAGTATAAAACTTATTTATATCATGAATCAGGGGCTATAATTGATAACTAAAGACATGGACTACAGTGATAAAATTTTCCAACATCATATAATACATATTTTCGTATACAATGCAAGAAAAAAATCAAGGTTCGGACATATTTTGCAAAAACTGTGGGTGTTTTTGTAAAACAAACCAAAAATGTTACAAAATTTCCGGATTTGACCATATACATGGGAATAATGCCCTTCATTTGTTTAATTTCAATTACCAAAGGATTAATGACCCACATTGAGCTTTATGGTAAAATATTACTAAGAATGGGCAATGAGTAAAACAAATAGACGCCTTTTGTAACTGATGTGGGAAGTCACCGAAACTACCTAAAATGAGTGTGACTGAGAAAAATAAAGAAATATATTATGGATGACTATGAATTGTGATGTGAGAGAGAGTGTACAACGTAATTATATTGATATAATAGATAGTTACTTGTATCTACTCGCAGATACTAGAGTTCTGGACTTTATTACTCTACCTATATAATACATTAAGTGCATGATCAGATACTAGCGATATCCCCTTATCTAGCTGTTATTCATCCATATTGTTTCATCCAGTCCTTAATACTTGTTCCAAGTCGTGTGCAAACCATAAGGGATTGGTATATTTTACTTACTAAAGATCATGTTTATAAATATAATTACAAAACATGCTCTACGAATGTTAGGGCGTTGGTCAGTCCCTCAGTATACCTCTGAATAATATTGTCAATAAAGTGGTAATTGAGATTTAATTATGTTAACCTATTTGTTTTGAGATAAAACAAATATAACATTGACATTGAACTTATATCATAAGATAAAATAATATATAACTATGTGATGAAGAGTTTTAACATGACTACAGTATAACATGGAAGACGTGCTACTATGATGTTGGACTGTTGCTCAAAACTAATCTAATTGTCTAATTATAAAATAGGTTTACCAGTTTTTCGTCTCTTGGAAACCAACCAACCCCATATACCTTTTTTTTTACATTAATTTTGCATTGTTGAATTTGATAACATTGTAATTAATAAGGATACCAGCAGAAATGTGCCACAGCAAATGATGCATGGTGAACTTCTATAATTTGTATGATAAACTAAACAAAGAAATGAAATAATTGTTTCACCTGGTCACTTTCAGGAAGCGCTATGTGGCTACCTTCTCCTCCTCATGGGTGGGTATTGGTGCACGGAGGCACTTCCGTTAGGAGTCACCTCCCTTATTCCAGTATTCCTTGTGCCTCTCTTTGGCTTCATGACGACTAAGGAAGTCTGTCCATTATATTTTAAGGTAAGTATAGGCAAAACGAAATGGCGGACTAAATGAAGCGGCCCACTCACTTCACTTACAAGAGTTTAAATTTAATAGCTCTATCCATGATATTCGAAGTATGGGAAGCCCATTTTGAGGTCCAGAGTAAAACAAAGATATAACCCACTACAATAGATAGATTATAGCTTGAAGATTTGTTATTTTCTCAAGGCGGTACACACATGTTCAAGAGGCGTTAATAATAAAAACATACATCTAGATCATTATAAAACAAGGTAATATCAGAGGTAATAAACTCATCCCGATTTGTTTTTTCATTTTCCCCCCATTCATTTGAGGACTCTATAATATTTATAATCAGTTTACATGCACAGACGCCGTATCCTACACTGATGTTGGGGTGGCATTTGTCATAGAAAAATATAGTTCATGGTCGAGTCAGATAAAGTCGATAAAGAAAGTAAAATGTAAAAGAAATCCGATTCTAGTCCAACCTTTGCGAAAACACATGCTTAAAAAATAGCTGATAGTTCTTACTGTAGTAGCACATTCATTAATCAACAAATGGAATAATTATGATTTATTGTAGAATTTGTTATTGCATAATCGTTTCAATATGCAATTGGTAGGCCACTCTTATATTGTCACACATTATAGCACTTAGGTCGTCCGATTCTAATTAAACAGTCATAAACGGTAGTGTCTTAGATCGGATATATGCACCCTTTCTTGGGTGTCTCAGGTCGGCACTTCAAACACCCCCAGGAGGGCCTCTGCTGTAATCAAAGCAACGGTCATTTTAGACGGCACACACCCATGACACTCATTTATTACCTGCACGCCAAAAATGATAGAGCATGATTGGGAGGAAAATATACCACTCTTGAAACTAAAAGAGAGCACACGGGAGAGAGAGAGGTGAAAGAGAGTCAGGGAGATGGAGGGAAAGGAATGCAATATTAGGGTAAATGATGCGATGGTATCGGCCAATGCAATGATATAACCCAGAACGTGGACAAACTAGTGGGAACTTCAAAACCCCCTGGAGGGGCTTCGCTCTCGGCGTTGTCATTTAAGACTGCACAAACCCACAACAATCATTTAATCACTGTGTCAACTAGGAGACAGAGAGAGACAGAGAGAGACACACACACACACAAATCACATAAAATAAAACCCTATACAATTTGGGAGGATGGGAAATTAATTAAAGCTAAACATCAAGTGTTTGTACATGAGTTTCTTAGCGAAGGACACATTTAGTACTGTATTAAACGATCTGACATATTCCTATGAATATACATTTCTATAGTATCTTTTGTACCCGGAAACTTCGTATAAATGGACTAGATTCAACTCTGATACATGAATAATATTACATATTTCAGTGTATTAATGATCCTATGTATTGATGAACGGCATTTTTTAACATTGATCATATTATGTTAAAATATAAATGTTCAGCGTTTTTTCTATCACTGAGAGAAAACCCAAGAATATTCTATGTATCATATTGGCTTATATCATGAATTAACAAGAATTAAGCTAAAGATATTTCTTAGAATTATTAAAATTATCAATTTGTAATATCGATTTAGCAACTCTCAGTGAAGGCATGGTTGGGCGTGGTTGGGCAACTGCAGGGGTCGTAGTAAGCCTCGGGTCAGTACTAGTATTGTGGACGAGTGGACTGATGGAGGTACTAGTAACCAATCAGCACTCGTCCACATATACAATTGTAGAAGTTAAAACGGGATAGTCTCTTTTTTTTAAAAAAAAAGAAGTTTTTATTCAGATTTCCTGCCATCAAGGCTCTTACATTTCTAATAGTAGAATCTCCGCGTCCCTTTGTATTTTGGGATAGTCTCTTTTAATCTTAATGCATAATAGAGGATCGAGTTCCATAAATGCAACATATAGAGCAAGAAAAAGAGCAACGACCAAACAAAGAACATTGGTTTGATTTTATGTATAACTTGACTGGTATTTTTTAAATAACTTGAAACTGTATAGGATATTTGTAATAAGTATACAATTACATTGTTTAGAACTTAGATTTAGAACTTTCATTATGGTCGATTTTATGTTTGAAATAGGGGAGTGGCATCTCTAAATATTTAAAGCATTGCAGAACAAAAGCTAAGCTGTTGGTTATTTATATGATTATAACATATATATTCTGGTTCTTTAAATTACAATTTAAAAGTGCGCCTCCTTCATAAAACCCTGGATCCGTCCCTGAGAGGTGTAGGAGGAGGCAGACAGGGAAGGCGGCAGGGGGGAGGAGAGCGGCAGGGGGAGAGTGAGAGGGAAGAAGGAAATAAAGTGAAATAATGTCACACAAAGCCCCTAAATGTCTTTGAGGGAATGAGGGAAGAATACCCGAGTAGAGAGAGGGATTGTGTGTTTACCGATTTATGACTCTTCAATTAGAAATCTGACGACCTTACGTGCTATAAAGTACTTACACCACGGTCAGTCTAATGTATGGAAAGCCATATGCAACTATCGACAAATCGGATGAAAATTCGGTAAAAACTCCCGACAAATCGGTAACAGAGAGAGTGTAAATCCGACTATGTTGGTAATTTTCCGATAGTCGGTATTATGCCCCGACATGTCGGCAATTTTATTTTTACATTTGCAAATATTTCTAAAGTTTCTCCAAATTGGCCCGATCATCGGCCGATTTATCGGTAAATAAATAATGTGTCGGCCGCTATATCGGCCGCTATGTCGGCCGATTTTGGGTCCAATTTTTATTTTAAAAAATTCAGCCAAATAGTTGGCTAAATGACGACCAATTGGTGGAATTGCTCATACTTCTCTCTCCCTCTCTCTCTACCCCCTCTTCCTTATACATGTTAATCACCATGGTTACCCTTCCACCCACCTGCCCACACATAAGAAGCAATTCATATGATTAATGATATTAGAATGAGCCATTATGGTTGACCACCAGTATGTTCTATTTTTTTCTTCATAAATTCACATAAATTCCATTTTCTAGAATACCTTAAAACAACCAAGTGGATGATGTAGGAGACATTAAAAGCTAACTTTTTAGACACAACGATTTCTGAGTTAGGCCCTGATTAATTTATGAAAAAACATCAAATAAATAATCCTATATTCAAGCAATTGTGAATCTTCTGTATGTCCACCTATAACTTCCCTGTCCATGGCCCCACTCACACCCTCCTCCCTCATACCCACCTTCTCCCTTATACCTGCCTTTATACCCTCCTCCCTCACCCCCTTCTCCCTCATACTCACCTCCCTCATACCCCCCCACCCTCATACCCCCCGCCCTCACACCCTTCTCCCTCATACCCAGGCCCTCCGCCCTTTTACTCTCCTCCCTCACACCCTTCTCCCTCACAACCACTTCCCTCATACCCTCCGCCCTTATACCCTCCCTCCTCATACCCTCTGCCCTTATACCCTCCTCCCTCACCCCCTTCTCCCTCATACTCACCTCCCTCATACCCCCCCACCCTCATACCCCCCGCCCTCACACCCTTCTCCCTCATACCCAGGCCCTCCGCCCTTTTACTCTCCTCCCTCACACCCTTCTCCCTCACAACCACTTCCCTCATACCCTCCGCCCTTATACCCTCCCTCCTCATACCCTCTGCCTTATACCCTCCTCCCTCACCCCCTTCTCCCTCATACCCACCTCCCTCATACCCCCCCCCCCCCCCCCACACCCACCCTCCCACCCTTCTCCCTCATACCCTCTGCCCTTTTACTCTCCTCCCTCACATCCTTCTCCCACCATACCCTCCGCCCTTATACCCTCCTCCCTCAATCCCTCCTCCCACACACCCTCCTCCCGCAGATTGGCCCCCTCACACCACAGATTGGCCCCCTCCTCCCTCAGTCACCCTTCCCTCAGGCCCTCCCTCAGACCCTCTGCCCTCAAAACTTACAGATTTGATTAAGTCAGATTCCAAGCTGAATTTAATTCTGTTCATGAAGAAAAGCTAATACATATATGAGTCAGATTTTCAGAAAATGTACAATTCAACTTCACCAAAATCAAGTCTGGGTAAGAATCAGGAGAACATGAATAATCGGCGGACTTTGACGGCCGACATGTCGGCCGACATGTCGGCAAATTGTAGTTTAAGTCACCGACATATCGGCCGACTTATCGGCGATAAGTCGGCCGACAAAGTTCATTTTGCGCTGGGGGGAAGAGCAATTTAAACTGGAGAAAGCAATGTCGGCAATGACAGCCGATATTTCCTGAAATTTACCGACGTTTTTTAAAATTCATTTGTTTACACCCGACAAATCGGCCGATAAAATCAAATAGTCGGCCGTTGCGTCGGAAAGCTTGCCGACGTACTACCCGACATTTTTAAATGTCGCTATAGTAAGTCTATGGAGATCCTCCGACTTCTCTTGCGATTTGTCGGTAGTTGCATATGGCTTTCCATACTAATGACATCGTGTTGCTGCCTCTGAAATATAGCACTCGTACCTCGTGCTATATTTCAGGCAGCAACACGATGTCTTTAGACTGACCGTGGTTTAAGTACTAAATAGAAAATGAGTAGAAGGATACGTTATTAACTCATGCAGTATTAACTCATTAACTACTGCATGTCGATTTCAAAAATCCTCTTCATTTTCATTATTATTGTATTGTATTTCATTGTATTTATTTCCCTCTAAATGAGAATATAATTGCACAAAATAGATGAAATGACAATACAATATTACATATTCTTGTTATTATTGAAAGACTAATCAGATCAGAATAAGTGGTACTTTAAAATAAAGGCACGTGTAGGGTAGTTAATTATAAAGAGACAATAAAGGGACCATAGAGCATCTGTGCATTACCGTAATACGTAGCGTAGTACGTAAAACGTGCGTGTAGAAGGGCCACCGTAAAATGGGCCTTCTCCCATATAAGTCAAACTGGGCTTTATTTTTACTGCACCACAGGTCCCACCGAGACTTTTACGCTCACGTTTATGGGTACATCAGTATCCACTTGCACGTAAACAGGAGGCGAGGGCCTCCCATTTACGCGCACGTTTTACGGTCTAATGTATGGACTTAATGCAGGAGTGTCCGTGCATTATCTAACAGTGGTAGTGTAGGTAGTTCATGAAAGGGGGTCTATGATTCTTCTCGTTTACATTTTGTTCCGATCTTTTTCTACCCACCTGAAAGTCCTTGGCCCAGCATTGGGAAGATTTTACCCTTTTGATTTTGCTGCAGGGCTTTATAAAAGGCCAAACTCCTAGGATGCGGGGGTTTCACTCATCGCTCTTCGTATTCTTTGAACCGAGTCAACTTCAAATCTTTGCATAAACTAATGACAGAAAGAAATATTGATACTGTAAACGTATTTATTTTCGCGCAGATCAATTTTCGCGCACTAAGGAAGTCTCACACCTTGTTTATGCAATATGTATACCTTTCGCGCAGAACTTATTTTCGCGCACATAGGTGGGTGCGCAAAAATAGCGAAAATAAATACTGCGCGAACATTAATACGTTTACAGTAACTAATTTAAGGGCCCATTGCACTATATACGATAAGATCGTCTTAAAGACCTCGCAGCACCGTCATAAATTTACAACTACAAGGGGTTTATGGTACGAGGGTTGTGCATTGCAGAATAAAATCTCAGAGCCCTCGTAGTCGTGTCTTATCAAGATATGTAACATATGTATTGAGGGCTAACAATCGAAATTCAATTACCCACTACTTAGATGCAATCATGTATGTCCCCGCCTCTTTTTGTGTGTCTTTGTTGTGGTGGTTGAGTACAAATAATAAACAAGTCACCCTCTCCTTACCCATTAATGTAACACATAAGTGCATTGGTGTAGAGGAACGGTGTGGGATCATTGAATGATTATTTTAAAATCTGTTTGATTAATATTTGTTCAATATTTACTGATTATGATTAATTAATCTACAGGAGATCAACATGATGTTGACAGGAGGTCTGATAGTAGCCCTTGCTGTAGAAAAATGTAACCTACACAAACGTATAGCCTTGGGAGTGCTTCTCATGATAGGAGTTAGCCCTAGATGGTAAGTCTAACCATGAGGCCATTGATGTGTTGACTGGGAAAACCCCCTCCCAGGGCAACTATTGCTCTTCCAGGGCACTATATTGTTGTTAATGATAGTAACAGCCCAACAAAAGGGGACTAAAGGCTCCCGGAAACAAGCCTCGGCGTCGCCTCGGCTTGGTTCCCGGGAGCCTTGGACAAAATTCACGACCATAACCTCAGGATCTAACCCCCTGATAATGTCCACTTTCAGCAGCAATTATAGTCACCGATCATCCCAAACAAGATCAATTGTTTCTAATGCGTCATGATGAATATCTAGATGTATCTGAGAACACCCACTGAGAATCAGGTTATAAGGAGTTATCCCTAAAAGTTGAGTAGGCCTATTCACTCTTTTATTTGTTTCCTCCGAGCAACCATAGCACCTGAGAGCTAAATAAAAGGTAGATACTACACTTTGTTAATTCATTTACATGCTTGAGTTCATCCTTATGGACATCCACATGAACCATTATTCAAAATACTTTAATCAGGCCTGGTTATTTCTGACTGGGACTGTCTTCTTCACAACCAAAATATTCACCAATGATTTAATCAATTGGTTATTCAAGCAAGTGATGAGTGATGAAGCATTCAATATTATTGGCCAAAGAATGTCTCAGATTGTTCTTACTCTCCTGGTTCCTCAATTATCCAATCAATTATAATTAACCATTGACATTTTTTAATTATTCAAAGAGATGGAAGAATATCAGAATATCAAAGACCAGACCCCTTTGTTATTTGTCTAATAGTAGTTTCATTGAAGATGAAATTATTGTTTTGGAGATACAAACGTTTCGGTTATTAATATACCCTTCCTCAGGAAATATTTAATTACTTGATCAATCAAAGTAAACGTCTTATTTCAGGCTCCAATATTAGTCATTCAATCAACCAATTTATCATTTAATCAATTGATCATTAAATACTATTTACTTACTTGATCAATCAAAATTTCTATTATATCTCAGGCTAATGCTAGGTTTCATAACGTTCACTTGGTTTATCAATTGTTCTACCCTACACAATCTACCCGGATATTTCAGGTTGATGCTTGGGTTCATGATACCGACATGGTTCCTCTCTATGTGGATCTCAAACACAGCCACCTCCGCGATGATGATGCCTATAGTGATTGAGGTCATCTACCAGATAGAGACTGTTAATCATCGCAACAGAAAAGCTAAACAAATAGGTAAGTACAGACAATAGAAGGTATACAGGACATTTCAAAGAAAAAACATTGACCAGTACAATTGTCATAAAAGTGTCAGTGAATGTTCCTTACTACGTAAGAAGCAAATAAATGGGAACAAAAGATATGTGACTCCATTAGTTCTTTTTCTAGCGTCACTTGAATGACATATATTAGGTATATCTGAATACATTTGGTATTATGTTGATTTTGAAGATCAATCTAGTTATGTGTAATAATATTCTGATCCTCCCTTCTGACTGTTTTTTTAGAGGATTAGTGATGGCACCTTGTATATTTTCTGACGACTTGATCCATACATATCTACTGCACTTATACTATTATACAATCGTTTAACATTAATATGGCTCTGACGTTAAAAATTGGCAATTAGATGAGTGAGTGAGTTATTATTTAAAGGGGTAGAGCCGGTGAGGAGTGTGTGAGTTTCTATGCATAGAAGAGCATAAAAAGGCTGTGTAAGAATCAAACAATAACAATAGATTAATAAATCTTAATAATTCTATTCACTACGGACAAAAAGTACAGATCCATACTATTTCTACTCTTACATGTAGAAATGGACAACTTGGCGTTCCAAAATCATGTGGACGAGAATGAAAACGTGAGCAAACTGGAAGACACAGAGAAAGAACTTCAAGTTTCAGTTATCAAGGTCAATGGGTATGTTGATGAATATAAACTTACTCCATCATTCAGTAGATACAAAGAGAAAGCTGAACATAACATATAATATATCATTAGTTTATCATTTGTGACATTATTTACTTGATAAGTTTATAGATATAACCTCAGACTCTGAATACTTTTTTGTAAAAATTGTTCGTTCGGATTCCTCAAGGATTCAGCGCTTGTCAAAAGCACTGCCCTTCTAGGCATCAAAAACACCCCAACAACCCCAGGGTTAGACTAGCCCTCGTCCCTAAGACTGATATTGTTTGTAGGGCCCTATACTGCAGGTCTGGGACTCCCCATTCATTGACTCTCTTATTGAATTCCTCAGTCAAGGGGGGAGTGACCATAACATGGTAGTGACCATAACATGATAGTTTTCGTTTTTTAAACAAAAAAATTCAAAGACTTGCGCAAGTCTACCCCAGGGTGTTTACCTTGTGCCGGAAGCCACAACACCCCACTTAGATGAATATATTGTCTTCTCCCAAACTTCTCAAATATAATAGAAAACTCCAAAAATGAAATAATGCTAATATAAATAAAAAGAATATTGCTATACGCTTATGCATCGATTGATATAATCTTTATTATATTTTAAATATTTGACCGATTCAGCTTAACCCCAGTTTTACATGTTCTTCTCCAGATCAGCAGTTGATGCAATGCAAAACATGGATGGTCATGGGACAACCTATGAGCTGGGTGAGGGAGGGTCGTCTGGCGGGCAGGAGGAGGGAGGTGAGGAAGAGTTTGTCCTCAACTCCAGCACTGCTTCAAGTATCTCTAAAGGCCTTGTCATCTGTATAGCCTACTCTGCCAACTGTGGAGGCACTGGTACTCTTATTGGTACTGGTGTCAACCTCGTCTGTAAAGGCATGGCTGACGAGTAAGTAACTTAGTTTTCTATATATGCCTAGTACTAGCCTAGTTTACCAACCGCCAAAAGCTAAAAATTGATTACATTGGAATAATGGCCGACATCAGAAAGAGCGCCAATTATTTTTACCCTCGTCGGAAATGAAATTTTGAAAAGGGGTAGAATAAGGTCACTATTCTCGGTTATGGCCAGACCCTTTCCTGTACGTAAATATCTGCCAATCTGATAATGTCTGCCAATCTGTTTCAAGTGGGCCTATGGGCGCAGAATTTCAAGACTTACTCATATCCTATCAATGACCTGCCAGTTATTGTATGATATAATTTATGCATTTCTTCTTCATTCATGGGTAATAAAAGAAAAAAAGCCATAGCCCTCAGCCCACTAACGCCGCCCACTTCCAGATTCAAGTAGTTCAATATTACAGAAGGTAGATCACGATTCTTAAAATATTGAAATGTTTATTCTTCTACTTCATCAAGTTTGTGGCAGGAAAAGCAAGGCACTGACTCTCCTATTAATTTCACCACGTGGATTGGCTGGGGCTTCCCCATCTCGTTCCTCAACCTCTTGGTCGTATGGGTCTGGCTGCAGCTCTACTTTGTTGGCCCCAAGTAAGTAATTAAGACTACTCCAGGAAATTGTGTGTCCGCTAGTGTCTATGTTGTTGTTTTGTTACTGTTCATTTATAAATTGTGTAGTTTTGTCTTGGTGTAGTTGTTCAGGATATGTAGCCTCCCTCCCACCCACCCTCTCCCTGGTCGAAAAAAAAACTTGTGGGCATCGTATAGATATATACATGTAGTCCTGAAATCCTGAAATAGATATATCTGCATTATCTCACAAGTCAATAACTTATTCACAATCCATAACTTATTTGTATAACTTATTTTGTAATTGTCCGTTTAATAAGGTCATTGCAAATAGTAAGATATCTTAAGATCTTTAAGATATCCTGAATGTTTACGATATCTTAAACCCATAATTATTTGACCCTCTTATATCTAAGATTAGGACATTTAGGTCGTACGACTCTTTTATGAAACACCCCCAGGTGTCAGGTCTCCCCAGACCCATTCTGGGTTGGAGCTGATTGTGGCTAAACTCCCCTGTCTTTGGTGGGGTTTGAAATGAACCTTAAAGCTATACTGTTAAACATCCAAACAAACAAATCATATTAATCATCATCCTTTCTTTACAGACAGTTCTTCGGTTGTGGTGCGAAGAGAGACATGGAGAATGAGAAGACGATAAAAGCTGTCATTCAAAAAGAGTATCAGAAGCTTGGCCGGGTCACGTGAGTAATGCATACTTTCATTACAGGAGGCGTTTTATAAATGTTTTTATAATTACAATACATAAGATTCATTAGTATTTATTTATTCCGGAACATACATATCTGCCATGTATAGCAAATTCGTTCCAAGAATTCATGTCTATAGCGAAGACTCTTCGCTAGTGTAGTAGTATAGGTGAGGTGAGGTTTAATTCCTGGCGTCTCACTTAACCCTTTCAGTGTGGCAGAAATCCAGGTGTCTGTCCTCTTCCTCATCCTCGTCCTCCTCTGGTTCTTCCGGCAGCCGGACTTCATGCCTGGCTGGGCCAGCTTGTTCAAGAAAGGGTTAGTAGAAATGTTGAAACTATAGGTTTAAACATTGCGATTTTTCCGGAATTGACCAATAACTTGAAGAGAGAGTCAACAATCAGTTCATTTTGATTCTCATATTATTTAGGATGAAAAGTCTGTAACCCAGGGTGTTATATTGAATCCCAGGCATTATGTTTTAAAATCGATTTCATATAACTGAATTCAATAATCTATAACTGATTGTAATTAAATGTCTGATAACTGATAGAAATTCCATGATTAATAACTGAATGGAATTCAATGATTTATATCTGAATATAATTCAGTGCATTATGATTGTGAATACCTGCAGATTTATTGCTGACGCTGTTCCTGCTATACTCATTGGTGTCATCTGCTTTGCCCTGCCTTCCAACTATCCGCGAAACGCGGGAAAGGGTGAGATAAACATATTTACTCCCTAAATTTCCGCATATATATATATTTTGGGTTAACCAATACAGATTAAAGGAAAGAATCTTAATTTGTGTTGTTGTTGGCTGTGGGTGTATCTCTTCCCTCTAAAACTATTTGATGTTGTTTAAATATTAAGTAAAATAAGTTCAATTGCTCTTGATTTAAAACAATCTACTTTTTCTTTGTTTGACAATTGACAATTGAAGTTTTCTGAACCGATACATGTCAACGTATTTTTCTCATTTAGGCTGCTCAAAAAGTTTAAAGAGCATGTAAAACAGATTCAGCATGTTAGTGGATATAACTCTACATTTTAATGTATCAGTTTGCAAACATATCATTTAAAATCTTTTTTTAAAAAATGCACTAATTGCTCTGCATATATCAATTTCGTACTTTGAATCTGGAGAAGGTGAACTTTGGGGGATGAAAAATGGGGTTTGCTTGTCACTCTATTTGTATAGGTGTTGTCAATAATGCGGATATAGTGTTGATGATAATAATGATAAGACCAAAAATGCTGATCACCGAAAGATCACAATACTAAGAGCAGGTCATATTATAGTTAGAGGGTATCTTTTACCACTTAAAGCTGCATTTTCAGTTAACATTGATAAAAACTAAAGATTTCCTACTTTTTGTTCCATTTTTTTCCTACCCATCCTAAGCCATTTGATCTTAATTGTGCATGATTTCCCCTTGTTGTTTATGCTGCAGGCCTTTTGCTGAAGTGGTGGCGGTCATTTTCGTTTGGCCGATCCAACTTCAAAACAAATAAAATCAGCAAAATACGATTGGTTACTTCAGTCCTAAATGTCAAACAATAAGCAAACTTGGTACTTAATATCAAACAATTAATGTGTAAATGTGTACTAGTTTGTTGCTGTAATAGCTGGGAAAAGACAATTATATTGGTAACAATTTCCTCCAGGTGACAAGACTGACTACCTGATGGACTGGGATATGATGACGGCCAAGTTCCCCTGGAGTGTAATTCTACTACTCGGGGGCGGTTTTGCCCTTGCCGAGGCCACCACAGTAAGTTATTCATCTGTCACTTAGTTATCAGATTTATATTTGTATATTTTTGATAAATAGAGACAAATCTATCAAATCGTCTGAGTTTACTTCCATTCTCTTTCTACACATCAGAAGGTTTTGGGAATTTTTCATGATAGTCCAGATTTTCCTAAATCTGTCGAAGGAGTCACTTTGGTTATTATTGCTCAACCCACCTCGTATTCCGCCGAAAATACTTTAGAAATTACAAATCAACATAGCAGCCAAATAATAACAATGATCCAGTCCTCTTGGTCAATCAATAACTCGATTAGTGTTGGGGTTTTTGTTCTCATTATAACAGATAATGTAGCTTTTGCATAGTTTTATCTGGGTTCTTTGGGTTTAAGAAAAATAATTTAGTTTGTGTTCTATTTGATTCAATTAACAGCTATCTGGTCTGTCGGCGTGGATCGGTAATATACTGACAGGTCTAAATGCCTTGCCTAACTGGGTACTGGTCATGCTGCTTACATACCTGGTTACCATAGTAACTCAGTTTACATCCAACACAGCTACCGCCAGTCTGATGTTACCTATAGTCAAGTCCATGGTGAGTTAAATATTGGCTTATTCTTAATGATTTGCCTTCATTATTTTGTTAAACATTTCTTTATTTCTTCATTTCTCCATTTACTTCTTCTCATTAGAACTGAATGTAAATGTTATCTAGTAAATACTGGTTTTATAACTATGATTTTAGTGCTTGGTGACGTTAGTTCTTTCATGTCAGGACATGCCTGTGGATGTTTCACGAACAGAATCGCATACAAAAAATTGTAATGATCGAAATACTTTTATGTTATAAGCACTTTTTATGACTTTCCGTATATGTGTACACGGGGAATAGTATCATTGCGATATGATGTGTTGGCAGAATAAAATATTTATCAGAATCATAGATTTTCAAAGCCAGTAGTTTTGACCGCTCAGCCACCTCATACTACTCTCATTTACTTTTGTGCATAAATGTTATTCAGGTCACATATATACTGCACACTTTTAGACTATACTTAGTAAGCATGTTGCACAAAACTCATCTAAACATAACATGATCAAGCTGAAGTATAAATTTGTAAATCACTGAATCATCTCGAAATCATGGCGATATGATTATAACAATATATTTTAAAATGTGTTTATAATGCATGGTTTTGACATCAATCAACTTTACTCAGGTACTTCCTATCATTTATCTCATATCACTCTTGGTTAACACATTTTTCATTCCATTTCATTTCAATTCTTTTTATCAACTTAATTTATTAGCTTTCTAGTGTCCCGGTTACTTTATAGATGAAATAAGAAGTTGTTTTGCTCCGTCAGTGAATGCCCTCCATTCCCCTGCTCCACGTTACCCCCCCCCCCCCCCCCCCCCCCGCCCAACCCTCCCGGTCACTCTGTACTCACACACACATACGTCTTCGTCTGCCCTCAACGCCCTCTCGACTCAGTATAATTGACAATACATGTTAATACCTCATGGCATCGGTCAGAGGAGAACAGCAGTTCTAGTCGTTTTATAGCCACAGTTGTCTGCATATGACTTGATAATTGGTGTTGATATTGATATAATATCAATAGAGAAACCAAACAAAGAAAGCTGTAAGTCAATCTGTATGCACTATTACTAGCCTGCCAGGGCTGCGTTGCTCCGTTTCTCGTTAACCAATTTGACCTGAGCTATCGCAATATTTGCCACAAAAGCGTTGCTCCAATGAAATAGCAATCTCTACAGACGTATTTTCTAGTTCACGAGGCAAATTGTATCAATCTGCCAAAAGTCCCTCTCAGTCGTAGGCCTACATGGGTAAAATACTGATGCAATAGCTGTAGAACAGCCCTTGAATTTGATTATCATTATATTGATTGATTGATTTTGTATTTCCATAAGCATCACATCATTGATTGATTGATTTTGTATTTCCATAAGCATCACATCATAACAATGTTATTCTCATCTTAAGTTCAAGAGAGAAGATTTTATATTTATATAATTGATATTTTACCATCGATACTACTACAATAATTGTACACAAATATTCATTATCTACGAAAAAATATACATACAGACAGAATATTAAAGGCAAAACCAGTGGATAATCCACCATAATGTGGGTGGAAGCAGATTAAAACGCAAGGGGAGGGAGACGGAAGGAAGATAGGGAAACGTCAGAGGGAAGAGGGAAGAGGGAAGAGGGAAGAGGGAAGAGGGAAGAGGGAAGAGGGAAGAGGGAAGAGGGAAGAGGGAAGAGGGAAGAGGGAAGAGGGAAGATACTTGTAGTACACAAGACTCATGAAAAACATTCATATAACACTATGAAATAGGATAATCCTTTATATCTTTATAAAGTGTATTCCAATAATGGGGCTTGGAAAAGCCTAGCATTTGGGCAAATAAATAGGTCGAAGGGCCTGAAATATCATCACATGACTTTCAAACCTGTTAGAATGTTATAAATCTATTACACAATTTGAAGTAAAATATGAATTTGAAAATAGAATATAAAATAAAATTGGGCATTATGGAAAATACTTGGATGCTCTTAAAACGAATGCTTGAATGGTCAATAGGCCTAACTACTGCTGTATTTCTTTGAAAATTCCTTTTGGGTGGTTTTAAGATTATTTATTACTTTCATCATGAGGGGCGTCATTGAATATTTAAAGCATTACAGAACAAAAGCTGAGTAATTAATTATATATGAATATAACTGGTAAATTTATATGTTCTTTAAAATAAATTTTGAAAGCACGCCATCTCCTTTTAAAAGTCCTGGATCCACCCCTGGAGGGAGAGGGAGAAAAATGAGAGAGAGGGTGGAGGGAGGGGGAGGGAGGGGGAGAGAGGGAAGGGAGGGAGAGGGGGAGAAGTATATTGTTATTATTACAGTGTAGAATGATCGTACTTAAAATAGTATGATGAAATATATCAAGATCAGTACTGAATAGTAGCCAGGCATAGCAATAGCATAGCAATAGATCGACAGCAACTTCTAGTTATCATTGATATATCATTCGGAGTAGTATGAATGATACCATGTAATCATGTTTACTTAATATCATATATATGTTTCTTTGCGTTGGGTGGATATGTTAGGCTATTGAATGCAATTTAAAATAGTTTTTACGATAGAAGCAGAAACATTTATACCAATTATTTCCACAGAAGATGTTTAGCACACCTGAGAAATGTTACTATTGTGTACACACAACGACTGAAATAACAGGTAAAAATATTGGCTACATAATGATGGGACTTTTGTGGAGTTGTGTGAATATGTGCGGCTATTGAATGCAGTTTGAATTAGGAAAGAATCTTGAATAGTTCTTGAGCTTGGATTTGAACTGCCAGTCACCAAACAAGACCAACGGCCTACTCTTACAATTACAATCAGGTGCTCCTCACCACAACAGCTATCACCTTTCTTTCAACTGCCACTACCTTGGCTGCTCTATAATAATGTAGTTATTAAACCACCCTATGTGAATTGAGGAATTGGGAGAATTGGGTTGTTGGTTTTTCATGGGTAGAACACCACTGCAGCAGTTATAAAACAGCTCTAGGAACACATATAGGTTGACAGTTAGACTCCCAGCTTGGGTAGCATGTTTTTTCTACCCAATATCATTTAAATTTTGTCCATAAATGAAGTAAGAAATAATAAAGGTATCAATGTACAATGATTTCATGATGGTCCCATTAATAACAATTGTTGAAATATGTTCCCCCCCCCCCCCACATAATACAGGTGCACGAATAACGAGAATGGCTACGAGGAGGTCTGGACCTCCTCTCAGAATTAGCCTCTCAGAGAGGGTTTAGGGCAGTTAGTCATCGTAAATCAAGACTATAAAGCCAATTTAGCTCTCGTTAGGGTCAGAAAAGAACGGAGCAACAGCTGTGCAACACTTGAAAACCTTTTGCAATCTGTATTATTATTAGCTCGCATTAAAACTCAAGTTTAATCAAATAACGGAGCAACGCAGCCCACTGTATTTAACTTAAATTTATTTGATTAAACTTATCACTGCATTTTCACGTTTATAGCTGTTAATACTTCAGGTGCTGAGCCTAGCTGAGGACGAACCCCATGTATCTCATATTATTAGACAATTCAGAGTTTATTGCATGTTAACCTTTGCTATTAATCTTGCAGGCTTTGAACCTGAAGATGAACCCGCTATACCTGATGCTACCCGTCACAGTGGCCACTCAGCTAGCCTTCATGTTACCTGTGGCCACTCCCCCGAATGCTGTAGCCTTCTCTGCGGGAATACTGGAAGTCATGGACATGGTAAGTCTTATAGAAGAAGTAGAATCTCAGTTATAACTCTGAGAAATTAATATATGGTCTATCTAATGGATTGGTATACTAAAATGGATTCGTTTACAAAAACTAAGAATTTCGGTTATAATCCATTCCCCTGCTCTGCACTTAAAATAAGAGAATAAAGAATGATTTCTTAGGGATTAATCTATGCGATATTCTAAACTTATGTGCAATATATAAATTCCTAAAAAAAACATAAATACTTTTTGGAATCGCCCATATGAGATGAGAAAGTAAGGACATGGCTCTGCGCCATTAGAATAATGTATTGTACTTGAGTTCTGTTTTCCCCATGGTCTGGCATGGACCAACGTTGACCTCTATAATATTGCAATTACCACATACTAACTGTCCACACAATAGTCAATAGTCCTTCTCTTCGTCTATCGACATCTATTTGTGGCGGACAAAAATGGATTTATACGGTGTGGGATTGTTGTTTTGCGGGGTGTCTGTCCCCAACTACTTATTTTCAATGCGTGGAAATAATACCATACGATTGACCCAGTATGTATTTATGGCTTTTATATGGAATAGGTAGAAATGGATTTACAGTGGTTGAATGCTTTTTATTGTTTGGCCCTATATCTCTATCCACATCTTAATTAATATTAACGTATGGTGCCCTTATTCCGTCAGGTGTCCTAATTCCGTCATTTTTTTCCAACTGCTCCCACTCTTCCTACACTAAGGGCGGACATAGTAGGTGGATGTGTTTATAGAATATAGCATAAATTCTTTAATTTGGTTCATTTGCGAGGAATCTAACAATGAAATATCATTAAGAACAAACCCTTGAAAGATAGGTGATCACAAAACAAGAGAGGTTGCTGTCCCTCTGACATGGGAATACCCCATTTACCAAACGAATTTTGATGGCAAGGGAATGTGTCAGCCTCTTTCTTCTTATGTTTTACTGTTCGAAATCTTCCATATCATCACTCAATAATGTAGATCAATGAGAGGAGCATTTATTCATTTTAATTATAAGCCTAGAAAAAAGTGACGGAATAAGGACCAGAAAAAGGGGGTCTTTGACGGCATTAGGACACCCTGTTCTTGGATTGGCCCTTATTCCGTCAGGGGGTGTCCTATTTCCGTCACCGAGGACAATTGCAAATTTTAGTTGCAATAAACGCTAAGTTCTGTGAAATACAATGTGAGGGGATTCTTATTCCATTCGCTTCTAATTAAGATAAACATTGACTAATATGCTCTATATATTATCAATAGCCTAAGTGCCTTATTCATGTTAATTAACAACATATGAGTGGAGGGACATGTAAAAAGAACTGTTCCACTTTTATCATGCAGAAGAATGTGAATAAGCACACATATATTTTCACTAGCATTACAGTTTTCATGAATTCAGTTGTTATTTTTCTTATTTCCTCTCCTTAGGCCTATAGGTCTGCGGAAATATCTTTCTCTTTCTATGTCTCCATTAGCCTACTTTTCCAGTCCCTGCCCTCACCCCAGTCTCAATATTCGACGTTCTCTATCTGATGACACTCAATCTCAGTCTCCCTCCCTGTCCCCCTCTATCTACACTTTCTCCCTCCCTGTCTCCTTCTATCTACACTTTATCCCTCCCTGTCTCTCGCTATCTGAGACTCTGTCGCCTCTCTGTCGCCCACCATCTCTCTCTTTTTCTGATACACTCAATTGCTCTCCCTGTCTCTATATTGCTGACACTCTCTCTCTCTCTATATTTACATACTTTATTATCCCCCTATCTCTGACACACTATCTCCCTCCCTATTTCTCTATCTCTGACACTCCCTATCTCTCTATCTCTGACGCCCTCTATCTCTTTCCCTTTTCTCTATCTCAGACACACTATCTCCCTCCTTGTCTCTCTGTATCCCTGACACTCTCTATATATATTTCACACACTCTATCTTCCTGACTATCTCTCTGTATCTGACGCAATGTCGCCCTCTCTGTCTCTCTCTATCTCTGACACTCTATCTCTGACACACTCTATCTCCCTCCCTATTTCTCTATCTCTGACACACTATATCCCTCCCTGTCCCTCTCTGTGTATCTCTGATACTCTCTGGCTCTCTATCTCTGACACACTGTGTCTCCCTCCCTATCTCTCTGTATCTGACACTGTGTCTCCCTCCCTATCTCTCTCTATCACACTGTGTCTCCCTCCCTATCTCTCTCTATGACACTCTCTCCCTCCCTGTCTCTCTCTATTGACATGTTGTCTCCCTCCCGTCTCTCTATATCTCTGACACACTCTCTCTATATCTCTGTCTCACTCCCTTTCTCTCTGGTTCCCTCCCTGTCTCTCTCTCTATGTCTGACACTCTGCCTCCCTCCCTGTCTCTCTATTGATTTTTTGTCTCCCCCGTCTCTCTTTATCTCTAACACTCAGTCTCCCTCCCTGTCTCTCTCTAGGCCTATCTCTGACACTCTGTCTCTCTCTCTATATAATCTGTCTCCCTCCCTATCTCTGTTTCCCACCCTGTTTCTCTCTCTATCTCTGATACTCTGTCTGACCCGTTCTCTCACACTCTGTCTCTCTCCCTGTTTCTCTCTCTATCTCTGACACACCCTAGCTGTCTATCTCTATCTCTGATACACTGTCTTCCTCCCTATCTCTATCTCTGGCACGATTATTATCTCTGACACTCTGTCTCCCTCCCGGTCTCTATCTCTGACACTATATCTCTCTCTATCTCTGACACTCTGTCTCCCTCCCTGTCTCTATATCTGACACTATATCTCTATCTCTGACACTCTGTCTCCCTCCCTGTCTCTATATCTGACACTATATCTCTATCTCTGACACTCTGTCTCCCTCCCTGTCCCTATCTCTGACACTATATCTCTCTATCTCTGAAACTCTGTCTCCCTCCCTGTCTTTACCTCTGACACTATATCTCTCTATCTCTGAAACTCTGTCTCCCTCCCTGTCTTTACCTCTGACACTATATCTCTCTCTATCTCTGACACTGTCTCCCTCCCTGTCTCTATCTCTGACACTATATCTCTATCTCTGACACTCTGTCTCCCTTCCTGTCCCTATCTCTGACACTATATCTCTCTATCTCTGACACTCTGTCTCCCTCCCTGTCATTACCTCTGACACTATATCTCTCTCTATCTCTGACACTGTCTCCCTCCCTGTCTCTATCTCTGACACTATATCTCTATCTCTGACACTCTGTCTCCCTTCCTGTCTCTATCTCTGACACTATATCTCTCTATCTCTGACACTCTGTCTCCCTCCCTGTCATTACCTCTGACACTATATCTCTCTCTATCTCAGACACTGTCTCCCTCCCTGTCTCTATCTCTCTCTGTATCTCTGACACACTGTCTACCTCCCTGTCCCTCTTTATCTCTGACACTCTGTCTCCCTCCCTGTCTCCTCTGACATTCTGTCTCTCTATGTCTCTTTTTGCGACCGACACATGCACAAAGGGAAAGGGATAGGGAGAGAGAGAGAGGAAGGGAGATGGAGAGGGACAGGGAGACAGAGTGGCGTGGACGAGGATGAAGAGGAGGGGGTGGGGCATTTAAAGTCTGGTTACCTGTGAATGCCCTAATAATAAGGTCATTATCTATCTACTAAATGACCAACGAAGGAGGAACTGATGTGGGACAGGGACAAGAGAGTGGGGCAATGGGAGAGAGGGAGCATTGAAGGGGAATGAAGAGAGAAAGCGGGGGAGTGAGAGATTTGATTTGATTTTAAAATTTTGTTATTCAGGATACATCAGATGTCAACGCTATTCTCAGTCATTCCTGCTGGTTTGTTTTAGATTTACCTTCTACATAAGGCCTATACATAAATACCGTATATCAGAATCAGACATAACACTATAATATAATATCATATTATAGCCTACTACTATACTAAAAGAGCTATATTGGAGCGGAGAAATATTATGAGAAAAAATCTTGTGCAAGGGAAGGAAGGAGGAGGGGAGGGGCTGGGAAGGCGGAGGGGAAGGGGGGCAAAGTCGGAGGGAGGAGAAAGGGAAAGGGGGAGGGAAAGATAGATATAAACCCACACTAGACACAGCTCCAGGCAATCGCTTGCGGTGGGCCCTATTTTGAAATTTAAATTATTTTTAAAGGTTAATCATGAGAAATTGTGTGTATATTGAGGCCTATATATAGCCTCTGACGATTTGGTGCTGAATGACTTGTCTACAATAATGTTCAAACATTATTTTTATACATTTTTATGATATTAATTTCTATTTTTAAATGTACTTAATCGGAAAGTCAAGCATACAGATTTTCTATCAATAACTAAGTGATTTTAAGTGATGACTAAGTGAGAAAATAGCCATGACGGAAATAGGGTACCCTATGACGGTTTAAGGACACCCTGACGGAATATGGACACCCCAGGTGATGGAATAAGGACACCGGTGTCCTTATTCCGTCATTTTGACTTTGCTGAAGAAAACATTGATTCTTGAAGCTACAAATCAATGAACAATGCTGGAAATTTGCATTTTGATAGCAAAGAAGTATATTTCGATAATGGAGACGAGAACACATGCTAAAATTCAGTAGTTTCTGAGCAATCTATGAGTGATTCAAGGGGGTGACGGAATAAGGGCACCATACGTTACTATAGCTGAACAACGTTATTGCTAAACGACCGTATTGGCAGCTATGTAAAATGTGATGACTTTTCAATACGCAAGACCTTTCAATGAGTTTGTTGGTATTGACATTAATAATATTAATATAATATTATTATAGAGATTTCATGAAAATACGTATCAGGTCGTTAATCCCTCGTATTTGTCATTATTGGAATTACCAACCTATGCTTTTATCACAGAATATAATGAATTTACCTATTAAGATATATATACTTCCCGTATGCGTTTATCCTTTTCTGGATTATAATTACCCAGGTTCATTACACATGTAAAATACTTAATATATTCAATACACGCTGAAGGCAGACCAGCCTCCAGACCTATATTACAATGATTGAAATTTAATGTTGTTATCCCAGACTTAGTAACTCACATTCAAATCAATTATTGTACCTTCCAGGTCAAGGCTGGTACGGTACTGAACGTCATGTGTACGTTAGTGGTTACCCTGGCAACGCACACGTGGGGTATGGCGCTGTTTAGCCTGAACACCTTCCCCTTCGACACAGACGCTGCCAGCAACATGACTACAATAGCCTCCATGACGACCAATCTATATTAACAACTTAACCTCCTCATGTATAGTCATATTGTCATCATCTGTAGATAGTAACATGTGTGTAATATTGTTCCCTTCATTTCACAATAAAGTGGTAATTTTCAAAGAAGTGTGTTATGGCTTTTCTGTTATTCTAGACTCATTAATTAAATGCCATGATATTGCTATGAAAGCCTTTTTATTGTGTCATAGTATGGTCAATGTTATGATAAACGCATGCCTGACCAAAAAGCCAGTATTTGACCACTCATGTTTTCTCTGGGACTGTTCATATATGTATAAAACAAACATAATTCGCATCGGGTGGCTTTAGAATATCACAATGTTGATGAACACGAAGTGTGCCATCGATTAAGGAAACTATCTACAAAATACATACATATAAATTCGCATAAATCTTTGAATGTGTTGCCGACAACCTATTTTACCCCTCTTCCACTGGTGATTTGTGTGCGCCGAATTTTTAGAATTTTTTAGTCATGTCGGCGACGATATTTTTGCCTGTCGGCGCCGTTTTTTACCTATAGTGGAGTCGCCCTATTAGGGCGATGTGAACTTCTTGAATTATTGAAATTGATGGTGAAAAACCGACAAAACGACCAGCTCGCGGTGAGTTGCTTTCTTGTTTTATTTCATGTGTCTCAACGTTTCAGTACAGTGTACCTTCATCAGGAGAATCTTGAATTAAATTATGAATTAATTATGAAATTCTTGAATTATTATACGATGTAATAGCGGAACTCCACTATAGGTAAAAAACGGCGCCAACAGGCAAAAACGGCTGCGACGAATTTTTTGCGACGAAATATCTAATCAAGTTAGATATTTTGCAATTGTTGGCAACAAATAAATGTATTGCCAACAACCTATTTTACCCCCTCATCCACTAGAATTTTTAGTTATGTCGAATTTATATAGCGGAACTCCACTATAGGTAAAAAACGGCGCCAACAGGCAAAATTCGTCGCCGACATTTCGGAAAATTCGGAAAATTCGACATGACCAAAAATTCTAGTGGATGAGGGGGTAAAATAGGTTGTTGGCAACACATTTATTTGTTGCCAACAATTGCAAAATATCTAACTTGATTAGATATTTCATCGCAAAAAATTCGTCGCAGCCGTTTTTTGCCTGTTGGCGCCGTTTTTTACCTATAGTGGAGTTCCGCTATAAGGAAGCACTTGACATCAGAAAAAATCGCCGCTGAAAGGCCATGTTACAAAGGTCAAGAAGACAACTATTATGTCTTGATTAATGGAATGTTTGATTGCTTATTCCAATACTCAGCTAATGTCATATGCCTTTTATTTTATTCACAAACTTCACTAAAATGGAGTAAAATCAGTTAAAACGAAAGGTTTTAAAAGAAGCCTTTGTATGTTGATGTAAAAGACTTCCATTGTCTGTCTCTGTCTCAATTCTGAAATAAACACTTTTTATATATAAAAAAGGACACAGTGTTACACTGATTTGAAGTTCTATATAATGACTTTACATAGCTTTAACATAATGTAGTATATTCAGGGTGTGAATATATGTATAAATCGGAGAAGAGCGCGGAACTGGACGAGACTTCACAGGACCGGTCGTCAGGGGGACGGCGGTCTTTCGCCATGGAGAAGGTGGCGTCCCAGTGACGGGGCGTCAGCAGCCATCTTGATAGCCTTCTCATCGGGTCGAGGAAGAGAGAAAAAAATTTTTTTTTTTCTTTTCTTTCTTCAAAGGGGCGCAAGCTCAACTTTCTCTAACTCCACCAGGAACAGTGAGAGAATTAATGCCACTTATATATAACAGACAGTGCATGGACTAGACATTACAGTTTCATTGATATTTACCTGCATAACCATGTTATTATCAATTCATGTTATTATTACATTTACCCTCAGAAGCTTCTGCTATGTCTCCCAATCACTGCTATATATGTCATGAGGTTTTTCAGAAATAACAACCTTAAATGCAAGTTCGTTTTTCGTGTGATTTATATTATTATTATTATTATTATTATTATTATTATTATTATTATCATTACAAGTTGAACCGCACTAACTGTATATATAATGATAAAGACAAGAAAAAAGAGTAGGCCCTACATGCTCCATGTCTTTAAAGAATTTTAGGGCCATTTTGTCAACTGCTAAGCTCTGCTATGAAATCACCGATCTTTCGTTTTGATTTCTCTAGTAATAATCAACCCAGATTCACAATAAAAAAAACGGGTACAGATTAGTTTCCTTATGTAGGCTATAATCCCTTCTGTCTAATTGATCAAATGAACAAGACTCATTAGGCTAGAGCATTGAGCATAAACTTAAGGAACAACAGAACTTGTGGACAGGTAGGAGGGCGACGATATATTTTCTTTGCTTTTTGGCGGGACCATGTAGAAATGCAAGGCTCATTAATTTTGCATAATGGTACAAAACCCGAAATGACGTCGCCACTGGCAGAACGGCGATGGTCACTGACCGATCTTTTTTCGTGAGATGACACCGAAGTGAGAATATGGCTTTCACCTCATTTAAAGCGTTTGTCATTGGATTATTATTCATCAACGACCAAGAATAGAACATGCAGATTGTACCACACAAAGATTTGACTGAGGAAGATTTAAAAAAATATCGTGTATGGACGATTTGAATGGAGTAGGGACCGGGAGTAGGGAGGTTTATGTGATGTCTGTGATTACAGCTATGCTTCATATGGAGATTTCAACTGTTCAATATTTATGTTATATCGTTGAGATTTATCTGTGCCTGGATTTACCAAAAGGATGACACAATGGATTATGTTACCTGCAAATTAGGACTTAAAGGTAAGGCCTTATCATGAATGTTTGCATAAAAGTCAGATGTCAACATAGGTCCCTTCACCTAAGCTAGTTAGGCCCGGGCTTAGGCCTACGCTCATGTACGCTTGCTGCAGTGGTGGCCTCCCGGGTGGCCTCCACTTCAGTGACACTTGCTTAGATGTTCCACTCTCACAGTTGCTTCCCTACTTACTACGCCGGTACAAGTATTATCTATCTATTATCTAGTATGGAGAAGAGCTGGGTCTGCATTCAATATTCTATTTGTCTGGTTGTTTTACAGCTTCATCAGCAAATGGAAAGTTGAGTGATGGCTCATTTAATGCGACAGAGATAGGCCTACATGGCGGGAGAAACGAAAATCCGAAAGTAGTACACATATCCATACGCAAGCAGTGTTCGGCAAGAAAGTAGTTCTGTGTTCGAAGCGTAATTAAACAATAAAAACCTATTTTATTCTTGATAAATGTACCTGTGGATTGAACCCAACCTAACAATGATTCACTCCCTCCAAATTAATATGATATTAATCCACTTCATCATGAAAAACGTGGTTATTAATATTTTTATGACGATTATATATACAGTTAGTAAATTATGAATTCCCAATGTATCTTGTTACCCTAATCTTAACTGATCCAACAAAGCAATGGTCAGCAAAAGTTGCCTGCAGGCTGGAGTTCGAGGGCATTGTTTGTTGTTTAGCGAGGGGTGATGGCGGCAGGAAGGTGGGGTGGGGAGGTGGTTGTGGACTGCCAGGTTGCTAGATAGATCAAATATAGTTATTACGATTGTGTGGTTGTCTTTTATAAAAGTTTATTTTTATTTATGCTCGAAGTATAGGGCCACAATTCACCCATGAGGGGAGGGTGTTTCAAAAGGTTGCAGTTTGGGGAGTAATATGTAGAGGTGTATCGGTATCGATAATCAGCTGCACTGGTTAGTAAATAAAATACAACTTTTCCAGCAATTGCCAGTGCAAGGGTTTTCTTTTATATGGAACTTTGTTTACTCCCTTTTACATTTTTATATAGGTCCCTCTCCGTTTTGAACAGATGAATTTGGATACCCAGCCACTGTCCAAAGTTATCAGTAATAAAGCGATTTCACTGTTTTGCTGTATGAATAGATTGTGTTGACTTTTCCCCTCGATGCCTTTTCCCAGCCCACTCAATTGAATACTTCATTGAGTTCCGAATACCACCGGATCCGAGGAGAAGATCGGGACTTTTTAGATTTTATTCAGTTCTATTAAAACATTGGTGTAAGCCATTTAAGAGTGTGTCTACAATAGGCACTGATCTGGCTTGATAGATGTTCCACCATATCACTCATTGCTTGGGTGATCTACCTTAACGCAAATTATATATGGAATTGACTATAGAGAATGCCACATTATATATATCTAAAAATAAACAGAAGACATCAGAGTATCCAAGTCATCTAAAATTAATGCAGTCTTCCTTGCAGCCAAGTCGCATCCTTTTGTGATGAGTTAAAGTGTCAGTAAACCCCCAAATATTATGAGCAAATCCATTTCCTTGCTATTATTGAAATGTAACCACCCCGGTTTTACTTAATCCAAGTTATTATTTAGTGAGTTTTACCCATTTAAATGAGTGAAAACGTAGTTCCACAGTTTAACACTCCATTCAAGGCACCACTGTTTGCCTACGTCAATCTAGAAATGTACATGCAATGAACATAATAAACAACTCTCATAATTGCTGCTAGAAAGAAGGAGTGTGGGGTGGGCAGAAGGACATTGAACAACACAGGTGTGCATACCAAAACAAACTGTTTCAATTGCTGGGAGATTGGAGGGGGAAGGTAGAGATATTATGTTCATTTCTGGCGCAGCTTTATGATGTCACACAGCACTCTCAGTGCCCTCTTGTGCTAAACAGACTTTTTCAACTAGGATTTCTCAATTTATGCCTGTAAGTGACTATAAGTTAGACATAAATGGAAGTAAAAAAATCAAGACTTGGGTGTTGTATTTATGCCTCCATGAAGTTTTTTGTCCTAAAAGTGACCATGAACCTGTTGACTGACCCTTTAAACATCGCTGCACTTCAATAAACTCACAAGTGCTTGGCTAGGTGGCCATAACTTAATGTGTAGTTCGGTTTCAATAAACAGAAATTAAATATTTATCATCGGAGCTATCATTGGAGTGATGTAAATGAAGCGTGGAGACTTCTTTATTCCACGATTGAATTATATATGTTAACCGTATGTGTCCTGTTAAAATTTTCAAAAAGGTTAATAGAACCCCAGAATGGTATTCAAAAGAAATCATTGAAATGTCTAAGAAAAGGGATAAAGCTTACCGCAAAGCCCGAAACAATGGTACAGATGAAAACTGGAAGGAGGCGAGAATGCTGAGATGTAGGTTGAACGAAGAAATTAAAAGATCTAAAAATAATTATCTAATTGGGCAAATTAACCTCAATAAATCAAACCCCCACAAGTTCTGGGAGATGATAAAGCCACTTATTTCAAAAGACAAAAGTAAAAATAAAGAAAGGGAAGTAACACTAAAAAATGGCGAAGGGTCAAGATTAAAGGGGAAAGAAGCGGCCGACGAGTTCAACAATTTTTTTGTAAATGTAGGACCCGAACTGGCCAGGAAAATCCCTATCAATGATTCCTCTATAGCCAATAGTGATATTAATAAGTACAAAGAGGGAGGGGACAAGGACTTACTCGAGAACAAAGATAAAGATAAAGAAGATTTTCAGTTTAATCCAATAACCAAATTCTCAGTTGAATACTCCCTCCAGAAAGTTGGGAACTACAAGGCTTCAGGCATTGACCTGATGCCAACTAGGATTTTGAAATCGTGTATGCAAGTATTAAGCAAGCAGTTTGCCTATTTATACAACCTATCCATTCAAACCTCAATAATACCAGACAACTTTAAAAGCACTATTGTTACACCTATTTTTAAAGAAAACCTGAGTAACTATAGACCTATTTCATGTATCATTTTACCCGCAAAGATTTTAGAAAGTTGTATCCAAAGACAACTTTCAGCTTATTTGGAATCCAATAATTTACTGTGTGACATGCAATATGGGTTTAGGCAGGGAAAGTCTATAAGTGACGCCTTAGATAATCTTTTCAAATTCACTTATGATAATATTAATAATAAAAAGAGTACAGATTTAATTTTTCTCGACTTCAAAAAAGCTTTTGACACCGTTAATCACAAATTACTTTTAGACAAATTACAAAATTTCGGAATTAAAAATCAGTCAATTGAATGGTTCACAAATTATCTTAAAGGAAGAACGCAAAAGGTTGTCATTGATGGGAAGCTTTCCGTGTCAGGGGAGGTCACCTGTGGGGTACCACAGGGGACCTCGCTAGGCCCTTTACTTTTCATAGCATATATTAATGATTTACATAGGGTGATTGACAAGTGTCGAATCCAACACTTCGCGGACGACACCGTATTGTATTGCACGAGAAACAAAAAATCTCCTAGAAATGGTGACCTCCAGGAGGACTTAAATCGTGTTGTCAAATGGTGCGAAAGCAACAAAATCTCGCTCAACATAAAGAAATGTAAACACCTTTGTATTAGTCTAAAATCAGACCAAAAAATGGCTACTTGTTATAATATTGGCCAGACTGGTTTAGAAAATGTGAAGTCATACAAATTCCTGGGGGTGAACATAGACCGACAGCTTGATTTTAAATTTTTCCTCAACAGGAAAATAAACCTTGTGAGGGCAAAGGTAAAATCAATGTCAAAACTCTATGGTATATGTGACAAAGACACCCTCCTGTTAATATATAAGGTAACCATTCTTCCCCACCTAGATTATGGTGATATATTCTATCAGACAGCACCGCAAAGATACACTGATCGTTTACAATCCCTACAAAATGCGGCATTAAAAATAGCCTTGAAACTCCCAAAATTTACAAGCACAAGGGAAATACACCGCACTGTTAATATACCCACTTTAGATACAAGGAGACAAAGTCATACTCTTGAGATGGCATTCAGGAGATCTTTGATCACTGATAACCTTGACAATAGAAACATAACTCTTCGGGGGTTAACAAAGGGGAAACAACTCAAAGTGCCCCACCCCAAGAATGAACGTTTTAAAAAATCCTATATTTATCGCATGGCAAAATTATGGAATGTCCTTCCAGCTAAATCTCGAGAAATCCAAACCAGAATAGGGTTTAAGGGATACCTCAAATCCTCCTACCCCAAGGAATTTGATATTTATCTAAGTTGTGATGATTGAAACTGTTGTTGGAGACCAGGGTTGTTTTATACTAGGAGTGAAGGGGGGGGATATTAAACGGGCTTGTAAGACCTGTGAACAAGACCAATTCAGTGGTGGGAGTGGGAGGGGAATGTTTCTTAATACATTGAGGGACACAACTAATTTTAAGAAATTTAAGGGATGGTAAACCATTCCCTCCTGTTATTGTTGCTTTGTGTAAATCAGCCAGTATAGGTTGAGAAGAGTATATCCCACCCCTACCAGTATAGGTACTGGGGCATTTGTTGTAGATTTTCCGAGAAAACGAATACAGAAGACTCTGATGTACATATACCAATTTATCAAAACAAATGTTGAAAAGTGTTGAAAACTCTAAGCTCTAGAATATATTATGAAAAGGAATACCGGAAAAAAGAAAATGCACACCAAATTATGCAACTTTAGGCGACTTAGATCTGTATATTAAGGTTAAAACTGTGTTTAATGCAGGCACAAACTATAGTAAACATTGTAAAACGATTAGAAATGAATTGGACTTCTGATATCATCTTATCACTACATTTGATTACATGTATAACTAGCAAATTGTAACTGACTAATGTCAACTCATTCTCGACTACTGTAATCTTATTTTCCACACTATACCCCATATTGTTTCAAGGGGCACATCGGAAGATCTCCGTAGGAGAACGATCTCTGTCCTTTTCTCACTGTCTTTTCTTGATTTATATGAACTATGTAATTGTACACTGTGAAAATGACTCTTGAATAAAAGTTTCATAATAATAATAATACACCTGTGAATTTGTACCCTCTAACTCGATCCTCAAGCCGCTGCATCCCACACTCTTCTGGAACACCCATAACCTTGTGGACATGTAAACGAAAATGCCTCTGACAAGGGTATGTATTGCTCTCTTCTAATACGGTAATTGGCATTGTGTATGCCAAACCGATCTTAAATACTTTCGTGAAAACCATAACCTGGGCATATATATTCCCAGTGATTTCGTCATATCACCACTAGAAAGTTTTACCTCCAGAGGATCAATTAATTCTTTATATTCATTAGATTCATTAGAGCCTGTTTTGTCCCCAATCTGAAAGGATATAAACGTGAAATAGGAAAAATAAAAAATATCCAAGACTTTTCTTTTTGGAATATCCAACACCTTTTTGTCAGCTTTCTTTTTCTTTTTGCCACGGTCCTTTTCCTTTTTGGGTTATCATTTTCCGTTTAGGAACATACTTTTCCTTTTTGGAATATCCTTTTCTTTTTGGAATATCCTTTTCCTTTTCCGAATATCCTTTTCCTTTTCCGAATATCCACTCCTTTTCACCCAAATACCATGATGTATTCCTACCCCAACTTGACTGGGAGGGAGAAGGAGGGTGAGAGGAAAAGGGAGGGTGAGCGGGGGAGGGAGGGTGAGCGGGAGGGGAGAGGGAGAGAGGGAGAAAGAGAAAGGAAGAGAAGACAACATGGCAGGGAAAGAGATATGTGTGTATGTTGTTTTGTCCCCAATCTGAAAGGATATAAACGTGAACTTATTTCACTTTCAGTCGATGCTGCATGCATATGGGAACGGAATAGTAAGCATTGTAAGATTGGAACAAATAAATGTTATAAATAGAGCTCTTGTCAACGTTTCATGAGAACTGCCCAGCAAGTGGCTATTGCGAAATCAGTCATGCGTGCACGGCTGTGTGCCTAGTGTTATGATACACTGGGGAGTCCACTGGGTGAAGCCACAGTCAGACAAAGGAGGGCTGTGTATGTTACGTAATACTGAGCCACTAAATGTTTATGTTGTGGTCTGGGACCAACGCCACATGATGTTTAAATGGAAGATTGGGTTCTCAGTTATCCCTTTAGTAACCCTTTATTTAATGGTTCCTAGAGTATTATTTTAAGAAATAAGCATTAGTTGTCGATTCACTTTGGGGAAATTGGATCTGTATTGTAATAAAATAGGTACTTAATTAAGGAACTATTTTTCTGGTGGATTGATATGGAGTGGTGGGTTGAGCTGTGTGGGAATCTTCAGCAAAAGAAGATCCCAATAGACTAGCTCCAAGTCCTTTAGGTCTATTTCAAAAAGATGAATTAGCCAGCATGATTAATCATACATTTCATTTCTTCTTAAAGAATATTTATTTTAAGAAGTGATATGAATGAATGCCCCCAAATTTGCAGGTGGGTGTTGGTAAATTACATTTTATCAGATCATTTCATATATTCTAAATTACAAAAATAAACATGGTGCACAAGTCTACCCAAATAGGACTGATGTTTCCTTTGGTATGGGTAGAAAAGTAGTGTACCAGGGGAGACACCAACAGAAAATCTAGACATAGGTATCAGAGCATCCAGACATGGCTTTTCATGTAGAGGAAATAGGACATACAATAGGAGACATAAGAAAAAGGTGCAGTGACATACTTTTCTGTGGTAATTATCTAAGGGAAATAGTGGAAAAGGAGGGTGACATGGAGAAATCGCCACAGACATGGAACTTTTTGATCTGGAAATAGTCAAATCTGCTCGAACATAGGAAGTTAGCAGTTGGAAAAGAATTTGTAATAGGAGAAATAGCTTGTACCACAGAGGAAAAGTCTGTACGGATTTCATCATTAGTGCATATGTCTACTTTTGGACGCAACAGAGCCAACAAGATTTGTCTTTTCGTTAGAGACAGATAATTCCCAACTATTGTAAGAACATCCTTGTATAGATCTAGTTACATTGAAATTCATTATGACTTATCATGATGTTTCATTTTATTACCTAAGCCTACTCACATTACTTATGTTTTAATTATGCTAATCAAATGTCATTATTTGCTGGATGTGGACCTTAACACTAACTAGTTCGTGCAATCTATGTACTCGAACAACTCATTTTATTCCAATTCGGAAATTGCAGATAGCTGTTACTAGGAAAAGAAATCAACAAGAGCAGGAGCATATTTAATTCGGGTTTCCTCGATGTAAAATATATATGTCATTTATTTGAAATATTGATACATAATTAGTATTAATGGTATAGTAGAGAACCAACTCTAACATCAGGCTCACGGTGAGTTGCTTTCTATGGTTTTATTTTCATAAGGAAACCCAACGTTTCGGTCTTAAATGACCTTCCTCAGGGGCATGAAAGTGTAAAAGTAATTATTATTATTGTTTTAGCTTTTTATCCACTATGCCTAAAGCAGGTGACTGAAAGCCCGCTTCCCTCATTTACCATTTTCCATATTTCACAAGACATGGTGCAGCAGCTGATGAATTCCATGCAGAGGATGACATCAAGAGTAGGAAAGACTGATTCGGCCACATGTAGGGAAGACAATAATCCTTTTTTTAACCAATATTTTCTTATTCTTACTGTCCTTCATCATTTGCACCATTTATTCATACACACAAGACCCAAATTCACGCTATGCTGTGTATTATACAACTCAAAGTGTGTTTTTTAACTCAAGCTTTTATTCATATTGAATATTGAGCCATAATACTTTACAATATTGAGCCATCTTATTGTAGGCCCATGGTGGCAGCAAGTAGGCTCTTTATTATATGTATTCTATTTAGTCCTGATAAGATACATATGATTCTCAGTGGGATGACTTCAAGATTTATAGACAAATAACTAGATGTTTTCCAGCAGTTTTGGGGGTAGGGTGCCTACGTCTTTTAAGTTTTTCCAAATCTCTACACATTACAGACCCTCTCAAAACTCATTAAATATGTCATCCAATATGTTGATAAGGGTATAATGGTAAAGCAGATTCGTATTGGGCATTATTTCCTGACAGTGTTAGTTGATACATCAACAAGGCTTACCCCGACGTGGACTCACAGGAAAAAATAAGGTTAAAATTCAAGTAGATGCTGAGAGAGAAATGTTCATCCAATCCAGTAGCATCTTTCAGGTAGGATTCCACAACTACCATATTCATCAACGCACAAAGGTTTCCTAAATTCTAAGAAGGTTGAGAAAATGACTTCTGAAACCACCCTTTGCCCTCATTTCGTGAGAATTGACCATATATTATATATTATTTAATATCATATAGTGTGACTTATGACTGAATCTATCAATATACTATGCTGGGGTGATATGTTTACACAAGAATTTGAAAACAGTCACCGGTGAGCGATGATAAGTGAAGCCACCACAGGAAAGAATTTCGGCAGGTCTCCAAAATCTATATAATATATGGGTAGAGCGATTTTTATGAAAAGAGGTAGAAAAGAGGGGTTTCTTTGTGTCACATGTTCTCTGAATCTGGGGTCTCCCCATCTACTTTGTTGGTCTCTACAGGTCCGTTGACCCTGTCAGGAGGACATTATATGTGGTTTGTGAATAAGGTATCTGGGATGAAAATGTGATTTTGAAGAGGGATGTTGTGAGGAAGAGGGGGTGGAGAGGGTGGGGGTATTGGAGAGAGGGAGAGGATGGAGAGGGTGTAGGAGGGGAGAGTTAAGAAAAGGGAGGTTGGGGGAATAGGAGAGGGGGATCGAGGGGGAGGGAAAGAACAGGGGGAAAGAGGCGAGGAGAGGATGTAGGGGAAGGAGAGAGGGGAGGGGGAGCATAAGGAAGAGGGGAAGGAGACGGGGGGGGGGGAATCAGAGATGGGGTTGGGAGAGAAAAACAGGTATGAAAGAAAGAGAAGAGGGCGAGGGAAAAGAGGGAGAGGGGGAAGTGTGGGGAGAGAGGCGAGGGAGAGAGGGAGAATCAGAGATGGGGTTGGGAGAGAAAAACAGGTATGAAAGACAGAGAAGAGGGGGTGGGAAACGAGAGAGAGGGGGAAGTGTGGGAAGAGAGGGTAGCCGTCCGGAGGACGGGTACTTTGCTAGTAATATATAAAACTTCTATGAAGCCCAGTAGCTAACTGGACAAAATCCTCCAAAATTCTGGTCAATTGGCGTTAAGATGGGTTGAAAAAGACCGAACAAAAATATGATTATATCGTATTATCTTTCACAGTGGGCAGAATAAAGCTGTCGAGGAGAGAGTGAACAGCTTCTGCCCAACAGCACTCACCACGGCAGCCATCATACTTTCGCCGCGTAAGGTTTCGCCTTTTCTTAAACGTTTAGTGAGTCGCATCTCTCTCTCCCTATGCTCAGGTTGATGCTTATCTTGTAAATTACGGTTATGTCCTTTGTTTCCACAATTACGTAATTATATCTAATTATACATCATACATGATTATATGATATCAAGCAGTAACCTGCTGTATATATACCATCTAGCTTATACCATCTTTATTACACTGTTATATCAAGGCCAGATATGGCAACCCCACTCTTCTCTTATAATTATGTTACACAAACCAAGATATTGTCAGGGTGTAGGAGGGGAGAGTTAAGAAAAGGGAGGTTGGGGGAATAGGAGAGGGGGATCGAGGGGGAGGGAAAGAACAGGAGGAAAGAGGCGAGGAGAGGATGTAGGGGAAAGAGAGAGGGGAGGGGGAGCATAATGAAGAGGGGAAGGAGACGGGGGGGGGGGGTAAGTATAATAGGGTTTTATGGATATGTGTTGCGCTAGATCTGAATGATTTAATAGGTCACGTAGTTAGATATTATTAAGTCTCTGGGTAAACTTGATGTTAGATCTTAATTACTTATTATGCCATGTAGTTTGATATACCCTTAGTATTTTGTTTAGTTTGATATAGACCTGCCTATGTGTTGCGCTAGATCTGAATGATTTAATAGGTCACGTAGTTAGATATTATTAAGTCTCTGGGTAAACTTGATGTTAGATCTTAATTACTTATTATGCCATGTAGTTTGATATACCCTTAGTATTTTGTTTAGTTTGATATAGACCTGCCTAATGATTAACCAGACTCCCTGATATCTATTGATCACATATCTGCAGTCATAGACTAAATTAAATTACACATTATTCAAGGTACTCAATAACATCAGTATGCATATGTGTACATATATTTTAATACATGTATGCATGCATGCAGGCATGCATGCATGTACATATTTCTAAGGGAGGCCCAGAAGACCAGTTTACTGAGGGTTCTTTTCCTTTTCTGATGTACTTAATTCATGTCTGAATAAAAATACGATATATAATAGCACAGCGCCCCTCCGTGTCTGTGCTACGAGCATCAGGTACCGGGGGGAGACCACCCGAGGGTAACCTAGAGGTTATTGTTTGAATGATTATAAAAGATCTGATTATTTTTTAATGGAATCTAATTTGCGTATAAGTATGTTTCCCTGATGCCATCAACTATGAAAATATTAAAGAGAAAAAAGAAAATACGGAAAAGTCCTGAATTGAAGGATTTATATTCACTACTACTCATTATTTACCGCTATAATAATATATATAGGTCAAGGGACAATTAAGCAGTATTTGAATAATAAAGCTAGCACAAGAAATAACGTACATGTTTGATCTTAATATAATCAGCTTTATTATTTATATAATCAAACTGTACAAACAACATAGATCTGTGGTTATTGATTTACTTTAGTTAGACATGTATATCAATCTAAGAAATTACGCATAACCATCGTGGTATTTATACAATGTGAAACGCGGCAAAACACTTTTTTTCGGGTATGTACAACGATTTTTATATAACAAGGTCAAGTAGTTCTCAAGTGATTTCCACTTCTCCAGACACTATCCAGACCCATGAAGTCCCACAAAACAACCGGGTTGGTGTTTCTGTCGTCCGCATGTTTGGCATGTCTGAAAGGAACTCGTGGAAGTAAATTAAGAATTCTACATAGGCGCATTAAAATTCAATCTGATTCATTTTTGTTCGATTTTGTAATTGATAATCCAGACGTGGCCGAATTTGAAGATGACCCTCCACCAATAAAAAGACCAAAGAAAATGCACTAAAAAGGATTGGGCTCCACACCAACACACTTTACTTTCAGATCTTTCTCGCGGTTTTCATGTAAATATGTTGATCTGATTATTCGGTTTAAATAGGGAGGTATATACAGAGGGAGAGGAAGCCGCAGGCTGATTCTACAGGACCATGGTTGCCATGTATGTGTTGTATCTATTGTATACCAGGTGGCGCTGTGTTGCTGTTGAATTTAGACGAAGTATCCTGCTACCACTTTTAGCTATATCATTTGATCATAAATCAGTAAACAACTGCTATGTTTTTCCATCAGCATACATAATCTTTGACACATTGGTTAAATTGGATTGCCTTTTCCCAGCAACACCAGTAACATAGTTAGAAATTATGGAAGACCATTTACCCATATACCGAACTTCGGTTATCCGAATTGGATCAATTCGGCCAAAACTCGGCCGAAACCCGGCCGAGTTTTGGCTGAAACTCGGCCGAATTCGGCCGAAATTCGGAAAACTCGGCATTCGGCAATCTTTTATGCTTATATAACATACATATATATATGTGTATGTATGTATATATACATACATACACATACATACATGTATACATACATACATACATACATACATACATACATACATACATACATACCTGACATACACACCTGACTCAGAAAATGATATAAAATGATTATGACAGTAGGAGACCAAATGTTGCCAAATTGGTGGAATTGGCCACATACACCATGATATACATACAATATATCATCCATACATACATGTATATATACCGCATACCATATATAACTAACATATAGTATACATAATATACAGTATACATAACATACAGTATACATAACACATATATACATAACAAGTCTCTGTTTTCCTCTCTCTCTCTCTCTCTCTCTCTCTCTGTCTTTCTACACATAGTGCCGCTCATTACTCATTATACTCAGGTATAACTAATTTGCCTAAATAATGTCTAAAATTATGTCTGAATACTTATGCTCATTACTCAAAAACTATTTGAGCCTTTTCCAAAATTTAAGATGTATTAAATACCTGAACATATCTATTTGACTGTCCTAAAATCATATAATTATTGAATCATTATCTGTACCTCATTTGGCAATCGTTGGTAGTAATGTATTATATAAGGTGAATATTTTACAATATGAAAAAATATATTAAATTATTAATTAACGTCTGTACAGGCACGTTAATTAAGACTATGAACCTGTATTGTATACCAAACGAACCGGTCAGCATTACAGAGCTTTTTAAAGTATTCCAATCCGTTGGGAAATGGGGACACAGTGGCCCAATATGTGACGTCCGAATTTAGTCCGAAGTTAGTCCGAATTCGTACTAAATTCGGCCGAATTCGGCCGAATAAAAGAGAGATTTTACCGAATTCTCCCGAATTTATTTAATATCGGTTCGGCTCGGTTCGGATATCGGATCATTCGGCAAATTATAAAGGTCGGTGATTACCAAACCGAGGCCGAAATGAGGCCTAAAAAAAGACAATTTTTCCGAATTGTTTCTTTTCGGTGAGAGTTGTTTGCTATGCTTTATAATGGCGTATTGTCATACAGGGTTCGGTATGGGTTCGGGGTTCGGTTCGGTTCGGTTCGGTTCGGGCATCGGATTTCGGCATCCGATTCGGCCATTTGACATCGGTTGATGGGTAAAAGGTCTTCCATAAGAAATAGCTTTAAACTTGATTGGCTATTGGATCTGAGTGCGGGGGGGGGGGGGGGGCGGGGGATGGATTCACTGAATAAAACCAGGATATTTGGCTAAATCTTACAGCACCACAAGCTGTAGTGGCATTACTCTTAACTATTGGGGTACCACGCATGGAACCTGGCTTCCACTCCCTCTGTATATACCTCCCTGGTTTAAAGGCGCCGTGAATTAAATCAACTAGTTGTACATAGTGTATACACATTAAAAATAGCCGGGTGCATATTTCTCATAGTCTATTTAACCAGGAATAAATATCCATATGTTGGTCTATGCCTAATATATCCGAATGAGGATCAGGAGGATACTCCTGCTGTTCACCTCGTTCCTGGCACGTGAAATGAGATGTGATGGCAACTTAGTAGATGAAGGATGATACAACAATCAATGAATAAAGAATAGATTCAATCATCAAAAACAGACAAAATAGGCATTTCCAAGAAAATGATTTATCTTACTTCAATATGTTTCACCTATTTTCCCTGCGCATTTTCCAAACAATGCTCATGACGAGGACACTAGCTATATAGTTCGGTAGAAGCTAGAAAGTTTTCACATAGGCCTACCTATAAATTTGTTGTATAGTACTGAAGCGATTGCAAAAGAATTCATTGCATTTGTGTTGGGTATATCTGACCAAATCTTGCCGCAAATGTAGAAAACTATTACCACAAACTTTTTTGGACCAAGTAAATTAAAGAAATTACCAAATTACCACCTGACTACAGAAATGTAGTCAGGGGATGTGAACCAATGTCAAATGACATCATCCTTTATTATTACTGCTATTACTAGTGGGAATCTATAAGAATGTGCTTACCCCCTATATGAAGATGACGTGAAAGTTATTTCCCTCGAAGCGATAAACGGGTGTACAGGATGAAAAAACGGTCAAATATGATAGTCATTAATTTTCTAATCTGCATTCAGATGGCACTACTACACGGTGTGGAAGATAGTTAGAAGAAAGGCACTGTCAACAGTAAAAAATCATATATTTCAAGCTTCGGAAATATGATTTATGGACATTATAATAATTAGGCTTCGTTGATGCTATTTTGTGTCTCCTAAAACCATGGACATCATTGATATATCATATCGTAATAATTCACTATCTTTTTACAGCCTGTCTGTACGATTCCTTACACAAAAATCAATAAAGAATGATAGTGTACTAGATGGTATATTCTTGGCTTAAATTGACTATGAAACGCGATAGCTTTAGTGTAGGTACCAAATCCATCATATAAATTTATACAGAATTATTTCAGGCTAAAGAGTTAGCTACCCACAACACTTCTAGTGTAAAGTTTAGGCTTAGATATGATCCTTAATTATTAAGTGCGAGCAATCAAATATGTGGATAGAAAATAGAGCATACGTGAATTCTAAGAGATCTTTTTTAGGGATAGACCGGGTAAATGTCTCAAACTTTGAAATGAATCTTAGAATTAATTCAGGGTACTTACATCCTGCAAAATCGTAAACATATCATGTTATAAACACGAAGTATAGCAACACATCGCAAACTACAATACACCCAATCTCATTCTGTGTTCTCTTTAAAGATGATAAAGCTACTTATGGATTAATTGTGCAATGGTATGACAACCTCTGTCAGAGAATGCAATATTCTTTTGATATAAGTATTTAACAATATATCACCACGGTACCGCATGGTCTCCATTTAGATCTAATTATAAGTAATCATTAAAATGTATCGAAAGATTATATTGAATCGATTCGAAAAGATATATCGTATTGCTCTGAATGTTGATAACAATTTAACAAAATTAGAGTTCAAGATGATAAATAATATGAAATACTTACAAAGAGCTGAAATACAAAATCAAGATACTGAGATGGAATGTGAAAATGATAATATAATTAAATAAAATTATATCTATTATTTCATATAAACAGAACATTTTTTTAACAACCTTAACTCTAATGTATATCAAGAAAGGAAGACAACTTTATCAAAACTCTTAAAACTAATATCTGTGTCAATCATCAATTACGCGAAACCAAGTACCCATCCCTCCAAATACACCCACTTCAGAAAGAAAAAACCTCCACTTGACCCACCCGCCTGCAATACATTATGTGTCACAACATATTAATGTGTTGCACCTATCAGAATCGATTATAGGATCCGTGACACATTCATAACACATTATCAACACATTCTTCCTATATATGTAGCATTCCTATCGAGAATTCATTATCCCTGACGAAGGCCCCCCCCCCCCCTATAGGGCGAAATATTGGATGAATAAAATGAAACTTTCGAAGATGACGACTTGAGTGATATATCTCCTACAAAATCTAATTAAATAAAATTGATATGCCTCATATTAGGCATAACATTATGACTTGTTATAGAAGTACATTGAATTCAAGGTAGCTTACAACCCCTAAAACGGTCAAATATGTTCAAATATATTCATTATCTCGGTAAGATCTGCAATAACACAAATACAAATAGAAAAATGAAATTAAGTAATATATTTTAATACTTACGTCAACCTGCCAAATTTTAATCGAGTCCAGGTTCATAATTGTGATGAGGAAAATAAGAGATTAATAGTTATAATTATAGTTCTATAGTGGTACAATCAAGAAGAGAGGCACTAAAGTGTGTGCTTCGCTCTAACACAGCTCTAGCTATACATTTGCTTTTAAACGTTACTGTCAATTCATTATGTACATTCAATGTATACAATGTTTATCGGATAGCAATGTTTTCTACTTACCATCTTAGATTCCCGTGATGAACGACCATATGGAAATTTAAAAAGTGACAGTGAATTTTACAAATAGGTCCTCTTATAATTACAAGAGTTTCAAACAAATTCAAACAAAAAGTAATTAATGTTCATATGTCTCTTTTTTAGTATTACTAGCTGGATATTGGTAGCATAGTGTGGATAATGATTGTGCCTATATAGTAAAATGTATTTAATTCAAACACACAAACGCAAACTCACCGGCTATTAATGCGTCCCGGCCACACATGAAAAGTAAACAAAACAATCAGTATAATTTGGGAATGCTTTCTCTGATCAATCATTTACAATACACACGGATTTCAATTTTCAACTTTCGAATGCCAACAGATTAACGTATATATATGTTTGTGATATAAGAGACAGGTTTTAAAAAAGATGAAATAAAATAATAATAAAACAAAGCACAAATATATACAATTGTGTACAGTGTTTCCACTAATGTCTTTCAGAATAAATTATTGTTGTACATTTTGATTTATTCGCAAGATTTCTTCATAGAAATGGTTTCATTTTTTGGGTGCCTATAGTGATGTTAGGAGCATGAATTCATGTACCAAAACTCAGGATTATATATTGAATATAGCTATACATATCTGAGGTTATCCTAAGGAGTATTTAAACTACCGTTGTAGGGATTGACCATTAAGAAGCATTTTTAACATGCAGAAAGAAATATAGAGGTACCCTTTGGATGTCCTAATAGTTACTATCATTGGAATCGGCTTGATCTCATCAATTCAAATATGATGATATCTCAAAATACTTTTTTTCTGCGACTTGTGACTCATTTCCCCGCAACTCATTACAATTTGCCTTTACCACTCCTTTCAAATAACCCAGATTTGAGACAGCAATTAATAAGGTTCAAAATACAGTTCAACGTAGCCGGACAGATTTTGTTAATCAACCCCATGTCAAATACAATCAGATATACCCACTGGCTAGTATGTTCAGCCTAATTCTTTAAAAAAATATATAAACAAGTGGCTTGTGTAAAGCATGCACTCAATACCTGATGTGTTGGGAAACGAGCCTATAATGCTAGTGGACTTGGTAGGACTCCGGTATATGAAGAACCTTTTCTCGATTGATTTTTGTAACCTGTTAATTGGTGCACGGCGTTTATTTCGATCACTCATTATCATAATTATACCCCCTAAATATCCCCAGATTTTTGCTTTCACTGAGAAATACCAAAAATAATTTACACTTACATTGAAATTAAAGCTATAATATTTAAATAGTTGAAGCTCCGATTAAATAAGTAACTCCTGTAGTTTTCAGTAAGTTTGCCGTTTATTTTGCAACAAAGTATAGCAGTCCCTACGCGTTTCGACCGTGCAGGTTGGTCTTCGACAGCTTCGTCAAACTATAATCGTATTATTGAAAAGGTAAAGAGTAATTAGTTCTTGATTATCTTCTAATTAGTTCTTGACTATCTTACATCACTGTCATTGTGATATTTGTAACTTTATTTGTTCTCCAACATATGAGCTGGAAATAGCAATGTAATGTTGATAGCTTGTAGAAATAAACAAACAAACTAATTGAGCAGAATTTACTCGAGGGCGCAGAGCTGCTGGTGAAATGTACAGCGGTGAAATGTACATGGGACAGCGAGGCGCGCGTCGCTGTTGCTCTTGGACGTGAACGTGTGACTATAGACGCCCAGCTTAGAGTAGGACCAAAATGTAAACTTTTTATTTTATTTTCACCCATTTTATTTCTGACGTATATTTTCGTTTTCTCCGTCATTGATTCTACATATTACCGTTCCATTTTATTAGTTTTTCACCATAACATGATTTCGTAATACATACAAATTCCGAGACTTTTGATTTCAAATCCTACCATAAATCCAACATGTAATACTATGGTTCCATTGGATTATTATCCATTTCCTCTGACTACAGCAAACGCATTTTATCTGTATGTACCCTGTATGTAGGTAGATATAGACATATATTATTTAAGGAATAATTTTCGAGGTTTTTTCTGCTCGCGGTGTCTATAGCGTCAGGGAGTTCGAGGGCGAAGCCCGAGAATTCCCTGACGCTATAGACACCGCGAGCAGAAAAATCCGAGGAAATTATTGCTTTTAGAAGAGAATTGATGAGATTTCCTTAATGTTAGAGCAAAAAAGATAGACAAACCTTCTTTATTCCGTCCAAAACCATCCAAAAACATCCAAAATATCATGCAAAAGCCATGCGAGTCGTCAGCCTTTCTATGAGACCGGAAGTGATTTCCCTAAAACGATGCTTTGGATAGCAAGCAGCGGAACCTTGCGAAAACACGGCGGCTGGCTGGACGTAAACATTAGCGAATACGCACCTCTGATTGGCTGTTTCTCCGCTAAGCCCCGCCCACTTCACTTAGCCAGCCGTCGTGGTATCATACAGTTTCCGACTAACGCGGCAAGCATCGGGCACTTCCGGTTCTCGAATGCGGTGTTGCGTGTCTCTAGGGACTTAAAAAAGAAATAAATAAAAGATTTGAATCGGTAGAAATGATTTAAATAGTGTTTGAGCCTGATAGCGAAGATTTAGTCGACGGGAATCAAGCAATAAATGAATGGCGAGTTCAGAACCTATACGTGCGACCGGAAGAGATGTGGAGACCCTTCGGCATACCGACTCATGTGCACATTCACTTGGCGTTGCATTGTTTACGGTGGCCTATATAGCGCACGGAGGATTTCATTCGAAAGTGACCCGCACGTCAACAGACGAAGCATCTACGAATGCCGTGTCCGTGTGTCTAGGGACTTAAAAAAGAAATAAATAAAAGATTTGAATCGGTAGAAATGTTTTAAATAGTGTATGAGCCAGATAGCGAAGATTTAGTCGACGGGAATCAAGTAATAAGTAAAAGCCATACGTGTGCTTACGTTACGTAGACCGGAAGAGATTTGAAGCAAAATTCAGCCCCAATGTCTCCACTAGCTTCATAGGGTAGTGGTTAGACTGCTCGACTTCGGCGGAGAACGTCGAGGGTTCGAGCCTCGTCAGGTCCTTTAGCTTTTTTTTTCATTCTATACTGATCTATAGGGAGTCTTGAGACAGGGTTGGGTTGATCTATGGATACGGAAGTCTTGATCTATGGAGACGGAAGTACGGAAGTCTTGATCTATGGAGACGGAAGTCTTGATCTATGGAGACGGAAGTACGGAAGTCTTGATCTATGGAGACGGAAGTCTTGATCTATGGAGACGGAAGTCTTGATACTGATCTATAGGGAGTCTTGAGACTGAACTATAGGCTTGATACTGATCTATAGGGACGGATCTATGGGGACGGAAGTGGTTTAGAGGGAATCTATAAAGAAAAAAAACCTTCCAGAATCTCATCAGATCGATTCTAAATATATATAATATATATATATAGACACATATAATTATATATATATAATATATATATATATATATATATATGTCTATATCTACCTACATACATACATATGTTTATAGATAGGTAGGTACTGCTAGTGCGCAGGTACTATATAGCGACCGCCTTATTCTATTCTATTGTCAACTAGTATAGATCATATTTCCAAATTCAGGGGTGTCTGGACTTACGCTGAGAATATTACCCGTGTAAAAGATAATGTCAACGCCCGAATACAAACTTTAAACAAAAAATATACTACTAAATTCTACTACGCACTACGTCTATTTATCGCATTGTTTTTTTTTTATTGTAGTGTTGACATCTATAATTGGACAGCTCGGAACGGCAGAAGTTCGAGGCCATTCTGATTGGATACCGGCATGGTATTGGTAGAAGGGTAGAAGGGCATAAACACCGGGATTTAGGCGGTTTGGTGTCAGTGCTCGAGTTGTCTTGGTGGGTTCAACTTCGATCAGAGTGCACGTTTATCTTCGGCGATTATTAGGATGTATTTCCTAACAGTGGGGTTTGTACATGTATCCTGGCATGTACAATGTAGGATAATATTGTGATCTTCCCAAGGATGATTGCAAGATCTGTGTTTTACTTGTAATCAAAATCATGTGAAAAGACCTGTCGAGTGGCCGAGGGCCTGTGTGAGGCATCGCACTGCCTAGTCTATATACATAGACCCTAGCCCGCATAAGTATAGGGTCTATCACAGTCTGTATCATGTGATCATTGACTCCACATTCCTATTGGCAAACTATTTTTGTCGTCAGTCAGCAATCGAAAGACTGCTTTTTTTGTTGTCTTCAGTCATCAATAGTGGAACGACTGCTTTTTCGTCGTAGGCTGTGACTATGCTCATGCAACAACAACTTCTTTTCTTCTTCTTCTTCTTCTTCTTCTTCTTCTTCTTCTTCCTCCTCCTCCTCCTCCTCCTCCTCCAATATTTTGCAATCCACCTCTGGTGTTTTATCGCAAATTATCGGCAAACTTTTTATTTCTTTTCACCCTTTTTATTTCTGACATATATTTCTGACATATTTTCTCCTTCATTGATCGATCTATTGTCGGCCCATGTGACGCAGTACTCCAACAAACTATATACATGCTCTTTTAAAAGCCATAGGGCTGTATATATAATAGACTACGTTACGCACTGCCACGATGAGAGTTTGTATTATGGTGGTCATTATTGTATCCAACGACGCAGGTCAGATCTGATGGTAAAGGTCAACAGAATTACTATGGCATTTAGTACTATATGTGCGACTGCCATTTTGTGGTTTGATTTGAATCGAAACATTTGTCAAAGTTTTACTCATTTAGATATTGAAATGTATTCGTGTAAAACGGAACCTCATTGCACCTTTGCACCTTTCATTAGAGATCATTAATTGGTGAGCGAATTTATATCTTTGTGAATATGTGTTTACCTGAGTAGAAATTATTTATATTTTAGAATGTTTTTATTCATTACATCACATAACGGCACTGATAGAACTACTATTCTTACGTATCATTGCGTGATATTATGTTATACTATATTAGTTATGATAGTGGCATTACTGGTCGTGACGGCACCTTCTATTTTGACATAGTAGCAGGTTCAGCTTCCATATCTGCCAACAAATTAATGCTCAATGTTGGATATACCTATCTCTGTATACCCCTGAATTGATTAATGACTGGGTCACTTTTCGATAGGGTGGACCACTTTTAGATTGCCGAATACGATCCCCAGGTTTAATTTTGTCGTCGAAAATCAGACCTGGGTCACTTTCGGACGAGGCCTCGCCCATGTGCAACACTGACCATGATATCCCCCGCCCCCTTAATATTTAACCATCGATTTATTTGTTTGTTTGTTATTTTGTTAAATATGCTGGCGTACATAAGACGATATTTTCAACTTATACGTAGTTTAGGACATCAGACATAGAGATGAGAAAAGAACATTATATTTATTTTTATTTAGGATATGTATACATCAAGTCAAACAAAACAATACAGTACTATACGTACTATTCCTTATTAAGGCTGGTTTAGGAAAAGTGTACCATAGACAGTAAATATTTTGTTATATTGTGGTATACAATAAGACACAAGGATCACAACTAGTGACATAAGATAACTATCTGTGAAGGAATGGCACCGCGCGTAGATACATGTATAATCAAAAGAGCACAGCGATTTGAATCGAATATTCTAGGGACATGTAGTCCACTGTGAGAAGTAACATTCTCACTTTTGTAAAAACAAGTCCAGGGAGAGCCCGGGATAGACATAGAAAATGGCGAGGATGTTTCGGTCGCAAATGAAAAGTCAGAGTTTCTAGATCGTTCAGCTTCTAGTACAGAAAGGTCTTGATTCTAAAGTCGCAAAATAAACATGCAATTCTTGCAAGTCCTTGAACTTATTTGAAATTGGTTGAATATTGCACAAAAGCCTTGAATAGCCTGGAGACACCATCCATATATTTCAGGGTGTCAGGGAGGTGCAATGGTTAAGGGGTTGAACCCCAAACTGAAAGGTTCTTAGTTCTAGATTTGAATCCCGCTAGCGCCTTGTATGAGCATCATTTCACCGCCCGGCCATGTATGCGTATGGCTATCTTTTATCCTTTTAAAATATTTTATTTCCGAAATATTCACAATGTGATGTTTCTCATTTCGAAAAGAAAAATGGTCGAAAATAGATATAGGATACCTTCTTAGCAATTTAGATACTAGACAATAATACGTGTAATTTATCATATGAGAACAGTCGAGAGAAACTTGTATTATATTGCCTTATTTCATTTTTGTTCACAATATTTTTATTCAGGATAGTAATAGACAGTTACTCTCGACATGTATATTCAAAATATTTACAAAATACAAATGGTGTTGATATTCCAGGCTATCAATATTCACAATTAGAGTTGAGTTAGTTGAAGTTATGGTTAATAATGGGATGAAATGAGTGAATGAGAGTCGAAGGCTCCGTTCTATTATAATAGCTGTTAGATGGGAAGAGGTTGAGCGAATCGCACATTACTATAGAATTCAGAAGTATAAGTGTTAATTGTTTTCTGTTTGGATGTGTTATAGTTATAATTATTCGTAGATAATCTTACTAAGCCTTCATTCTCAGCATTTATTTTCAAGTTGTTCTAAATATTTTGTTCTTTTAGTCAATATTTAAACATTATAATATTACTCATTATCATCCCATAACGACAATCCCTATAAGGTCTACATAGTCCATACCTCAAAAATCCTTTAGGTATTTTAGGCCAGAAAAACTTTAAGAACAAAGCATAAAGTGTGTTCACAATGATAAAAACAAATCATATACACAGTCTATAGTTTATACCCATGTAAAAGAACTATTCTTAATAATTGAAACAGCAGGGTATCGCATCCTATTAGTGTCTTTCCTCTCTCGCCCTGATCGGACTGAATATACCCGGTATGTACAAAGGTATGGTGTTAAAACGAGCGTAAAGGAACAGTGGGCTATCAATATATCCTCACTCAACACACAACCTTCACGTTTACTAGCTATGAGGAGCTTGTTCCACTCACCTTAGCAGCCATCATACTTTATTAACCTACTTTTGCCTATGCACAATCTGCCCCTGCGTAATGGACCGTTTTCACTTCAATCTTCAAGCATGTTTACGTATGGTAGTTGGATTTCAAAAGAAAACTAATACATGCATCACTTGTGCTATGTCACTGTTCATATAATTTACTAATGATGCTGCTATTTACATGTCTACGGCAGAAGTATCAACTCCTGGATACAAGCAAGTGTTCCCGTTGGCCGGGTCGCCAATCCATGGGAAGAATATGGTCCTCTCTAGTCGAAAGGTGTGTTACATTTTTTTCGTCAATTCTATCCAGTCAAATTATTGATTGTTAATTTACAAAGCTATTTCTTTCATCATATCTAAATTAGATTTAGACATTGAAACCTTTTCTCACGCCATTTACACCGAACCTAATGGGTTCACTGTCTGCTCCACTGTCGCAACGGGTGCCCTCTGGGAGGGTTAGAGACAACATATTCATCAGATTGTTTCATTCAATTTTGCTAAATTGTTCTTTTTGTTCCGTCCGGTGGTGTTCCAGGGTTCACTCCCTTTCTGGTCTGAAGATGACATTGATCATCCAGTGTTCGAGCTGTGGTTTTGGGTTGAGGTTTGGTTGCCTCCAGCTGTTTGACATGCTCCTCCTCATCTGAAGGACTTTGGATTTTATTCTGAGCTTATATACCTAGTTGGTTACACATAGATAGGTCTGATTGGCTCATCCTGGCTTGACCAATTGATTGTCTTGATATATCCAGGATCCAATCTACAACAGGTTGACATAAACTATAAATGAGGATGAGGCAAGAATCCACAGTTACTTCTGCCTCATATCCAATCCCCAATCGCCTCCCCATTAGGCCATAAGGCCACTGGCTGAATATTTCCCTGCCGCTTTCATCAGACCCCACTGGCCTGCGGGTCATCGTCAGATCCTTAAGGACAGCGGTCATTACTTTTCAACCTGTTGTGAATGGACAATCTGATGATGCATACGTTACTCGGTTGGTTGTCATAGAGACGGGCGTGTTTGGGGCCCGGTTTTACCTGAATGCGACAGTTCAGGTGCATAAACTCTTTGTTTCTAGTTGAATTTCTAAAGTAATGATAATTATAATAGATACATAACTTTTGCTAATGTGTATCACTCTTCATATGATTGAACTAATTGCTCTCTACTTCTATTTTCCAGGAACAATCTGGTGCCATCTAATGGCCCGTTCTCACTTCAATCTTCAAGCATATGTTTGGTTTCTTTTCTGTCTGATATGATATCATCTAATCTCTCTCTTCTTTTATTTTCCAGGAACAATGTCCCGCCGCGAAACGTCCCGTTTTCACTCCAATCTTCAAGCACGATTGGTTTATGTAGGGTAGTCAAATTTTAAAAGTAAATTAATAGAATGTAGGTTAGTCTAAATTTGAAAGTAAATTGATACATGTATACATCACTCTTGCTATGTCACTGTACTAATGACGCTCTGCTGATATTTACATGTCTACAGCAGAAGCATCGACTCCTGGATACAAGCAAGTGTTCCCGTTGGCCGGGTCGCCAATCCATGAGAGGAATATGGTCCTCTCTAGTCGAAGGTGTGTTACATTTTTTTCGTCAATTCTATCCAGTCACATTGATGTTTGTTAATTTACAAAGCTATTTCTTTCATCATATCTAAATTAGATTTAGACATTGAAACCTTTTCTCACGCCATTTACACCGAACCTAATGGGTTCACTGTCTGCTCCACTGTCGCAAGGGGTGCCCTCTGGGAGGGTTAGAGACAACATATTCATCAGATTGTTTCATTCAATTTTGCTAAATTGTTCTTTTTGTTCCGTCCGGTGGTGTTCCAGGGTTCACTCCCTTTCTGGTCTGAAGATGACATTGATCATCCAGTGTTCGAGCTGTGGTTTTGGGTTGAGGTTTGGTTGCCTCCAGCTGTTTGACATGCTCCTCCTCATCTGAAGGACTTTGGATTTTATTCTGAGCTTATATACCTAGTTGGTTACACATAGATAGGTCTGATTGGCTCATCCTGGCTTGACCAATTGATTGTCTTGATATATCCAGGATCCAATCTACAACAGGTTGACATAAACTATAAATGAGGATGAGGCAAGAATCCACAGTTACTTCTGCCTCATATCCAATCCCCAATCGCCTCCCCATTAGGCCATAAGGCCACTGGCTGAATATTTCCCTGCCGCTTTCATCAGACCCCACTGGCCTGCGGGTCATCGTCAGATCCTTAAGGACAGCGGTCATTACTTTTCAACCTGTTGTGAATGGACAATCTGATGATGCATACGTTACTCGGTTGGTTGTCATAGAGACGGGCGTGTTTGGGGCCCGGTTTTACCTGAATGCGACAGTTCAGGTGCATAAACTCTTTGTTTCTAGTTGAATTTCTAAAGTAATGATAATTATAATAGATACATAACTTTTGCTAATGTGTATCACTCTTCATATGATTGAACTAATTGCTCTCTACTTCTATTTTCCAGGAACAATCTGGTGCCATCTAATGGCCCGTTCTCACTTCAATCTTCAAGCATATGTTTGGTTTCTTTTCTGTCTGATATGATATCATCTAATCTCTCTCTTCTTTTATTTTCCAGGAACAATGTCCCGCCGCGAAACGTCCCGTTTTCACTCCAATCTTCAAGCACGATTGGTTTATGTAGGGTAGTCGAATTTTAAAAGTAAATTAATAGAATGTAGGTTAGTCTAAATTTGAAAGTAAATTGATACATGTATACATCACTCTTGCTATGTCACTGTACTAATGACGCTCTGCTGATATTTACATGTCTACAGCAGAAGCATCGACTCCTGGATACAAGCAAGTGTTCCCGTTGGCCGGGTCGCCAATCCATGAGAGGAATATGGTCCTCTCTAGTCGAAGGTGTGTTACATTTTTTTCGTCAATTCTATCCAGTCACATTGATGTTTGTTAATTTACAAAGCTATTTCTTTCATCATATCTAAATTAGATTTAGACATTGAAACCTTTTCTCACGCCATTTACACCGAACCTAATGGGTTCACTGTCTGCTCCACTGTCGCAACGGGTGCCCTCTGGGAGGGTTAGAGACAACATATTCATCAGATTGTTTCATTCAATTTTGCTAAATTGTTCTTTTTGTTCCGTCCGGTGGTGTTCCAGGGTTCACTCCCTTTCTGGTCTGAAGATGACATTGATCATCCAGTGTTCGAGCTGTGGTTTTGGGTTGAGGTTTGGTTGCCTCCAGCTGTTTGACATGCTCCTCCTCATCTGAAGGACTTTGGATTTTATTCTGAGCTTATATACCTAGTTGGTTACACATAGATAGGTCTGATTGGCTCATCCTGGCTTGACCAATTGATTGTCTTGATATATCCAGGATCCAATCTACAACAGGTTGACATAAACTATAAATGAGGATGAGGCAAGAATCCACAGTTACTTCTGCCTCATATCCAATCCCCAATCGCCTCCCCATTAGGCCATAAGGCCACTGGCTGAATATTTCCCTGCCACTTTCATCAGACCCCACTGGCCTGCGGGTCATCGTCAGATCGTTAAGGACAGCGGTCATTACTTTTCAACCTGTTGTGAATGGACAATCTGATGATGCATACGTTACTCGGTTGGTTGTCATAGAGACGGGCGTGTTTGGGGCCCGGTTTTACCTGAATGCGACAGTTCAGGTGCATAAACTCTTTGTTTCTAGTTGAATTTCTAAAGTAATGATAATTATAATAGATACATAACTTTTGCTAATGTGTATCACTCTTCATATGATTGAACTAATTGCTCTCTACTTCTATTTTCCAGGAACAATCTGGTGCCATCTAATGGCCCGTTCTCACTTCAATCTTCAAGCATATGTTTGGTTTCTTTTCTGTCTGATATGATATCATCTAATCTCTCTCTTCTTTTATTTTCCAGGAACAATGTCCCGCCGCAAAACGTCCCGTTTTCACTCCAATTTTCAAGCACGATTGGTTTATGTAGGGTAGTCGAATTTTAAAAGTAAATTAATAGAATGTAGGTTAGTCTAAATTTGAAAGTAAATTGATACATGTATACATCACTCTTGCTATGTCACTGTACTAATGACGCTCTGCTGATATTTCCATGTCTACAGCAGAAGCATCGACTCCTGGATACAAGCAAGTGTTCCCGTTGGCCGGGTCGCCAATCCATGAGAGGAATATGGTCCTCTCTAGTCGAAGGTGTGTTACATTTTTTTCGTCAATTCTATCCAGTCACATTGATGTTTGTTAATTTACAAAGCTATTTCTTTCATCATATCTAAATAAGATTTAGACATTGAAACCTTTTCTCACGCCATTTACACCGAACCTAATGGGTTCACTGTCTGCTCCACTGTCGCAAGGGGTGCCCTCTGGGAGGGTTAGAGACAACATATTCATCAGATTGTTTCATTCAATTTTGCTAAATTGTTCTTTTTGTTCCGTCCGGTGGTGTTCCAGGGTTCACTCCCTTTCTGGTCTGAAGATGACATTGATCATCCAGTGTTCGAGCTGTGGTTTTGGGTTGAGGTTTGGTTGCCTCCAGCTGTTTGACATGCTCCTCCTCATCTGAAGGACTTTGGATTTTATTCTGAGCTTATATACCTAGTTGGTTACACATAGATAGGTCTGATTGGCTCATCCTGGCTTGACCAATTGATTGTCTTGATATATCCAGGATCCAATCTACAACAGGTTGACATAAACTATAAATGAGGATGAGGCAAGAATCCACAGTTACTTCTGCCTCATATCCAATCCCCAATCGCCTCCCCATTAGGCCATAAGGCCACTGGCTGAATATTTCCCTGCCGCTTTCATCAGACCCCACTGGCCTGCGGGTCATCGTCAGATCCTTAAGGACAGCGGTCATTACTTTTCAACCTGTTGTGAATGGACAATCTGATGATGCATACGTTACTCGGTTGGTTGTCATAGAGACGGGCGTGTTTGGGGCCCGGTTTTACCTGAATGCGACAGTTCAGGTGCATAAACTCTTTGTTTCTAGTTGAATTTCTAAAGTAATGATAATTATAATAGATACATAACTTTTGCTAATGTGTATCACTCTTCATATGATTGAACTAATTGCTCTCTACTTCTATTTTCCAGGAACAATCTGGTGCCATCTAATGGCCCGTTCTCACTTCAATCTTCAAGCATATGTTTGGTTTCTTTTCTGTCTGATATGATATCATCTAATCTCTCTCTTCTTTTATTTTCCAGGAACAATGTCCCGCCGCGAAACGTCCCGTTTTCACTCCAATCTTCAAGCACGATTGGTTTATGTAGGGTAGTCGAATTTTAAAAGTAAATTAATAGAATGTAGGTTAGTCTAAATTTGAAAGTAAATTGATACATGTATACATCACTCTTGCTATGTCACTGTACTAATGACGCTCTGCTGATATTTACATGTCTACAGCAGAAGCATCGACTCCTGGATACAAGCAAGTGTTCCCGTTGGCCGGGTCGCCAATCCATGAGAGGAATATGGTCCTCTCTAGTCGAAGGTGTGTTACATTTTTTTCGTCAATTCTATCCAGTCACATTGATGTTTGTTAATTTACAAAGCTATTTCTTTCATCATATCTAAATTAGATTTAGACATTGAAACCTTTTCTCACGCCATTTACACCAAACCTAATGGGTTCACTGTCTGCTCCACTGTCGCAACGGGTGCCCTCTGGGAGGGTTAGAGACAACATATTCATCAGATTGTTTCATTCAATTTTGCTAAATTGTTCTTTTTGTTCCGTCCGGTGGTGTTCCAGGGTTCACTCCCTTTCTGGTCTGAAGATGACATTGATCATCCAGTGTTCGAGCTGTGGTTTTGGGTTGAGGTTTGGTTGCCTCCAGCTGTTTGACATGCTCCTCCTCATCTGAAGGACTTTGGATTTTATTCTGAGCTTATATACCTAGTTGGTTACACATAGATAGGTCTGATTGGCTCATCCTGGCTTGACCAATTGATTGTCTTGATATATCCAGGATCCAATCTACAACAGGTTGACATAAACTATAAATGAGGATGAGGCAAGAATCCACAGTTACTTCTGCCTCATATCCAATCCCCAATCGCCTCCCCATTGGGCCATAAGGCCACTGGCTGAATATTTCCCTGCCGCTTTCATCAGACCCCACTGGCCTGCGGGTCATCGTCAGATCCTTAAGGACAGCGGTCATTACTTTTCAACCTGTTGTGAATGGACAATCTGATGATGCATACGTTACTCGGTTGGTTGTCATAGAGACGGGCGTGTTTGGGGCCCGGTTTTACCTGAATGCGACAGTTCAGGTGCATAAACTCTTTGTTTCTAGTTGAATTTCTAAAGTAATGATAATTATAATAGATACATAACTTTTGCTAATGTGTATCACTCTTCATATGATTGAACTAATTGCTCTCTACTTCTATTTTCCAGGAACAATCTGGTGCCATCTAATGGCCCGTTCTCACTTCAATCTTCAAGCATATGTTTGGTTTCTTTTCTGTCTGATATGATATCATCTAATCTCTCTCTTCTTTTATTTTCCAGGAACAATGTCCCGCCGCGAAACGTCCCGTTTTCACTCCAATCTTCAAGCACGATTGGTTTATGTAGGGTAGTCGAATTTTAAAAGTAAATTAATAGAATGTAGGTTAGTCTAAATTTGAAAGTAAATTGATACATGTATACATCACTCTTGCTATGTCACTGTACTAATGACGCTCTGCTGATATTTACATGTCTACAGCAGAAGCATCGACTCCTGGATACAAGCAAGTGTTCCCGTTGGCCGGGTCGCCAATCCATGAGAGGAATATGGTCCTCTCTAGTCGAAGGTGTGTTACATTTTTTTCGTCAATTCTATCCAGTCACATTGATGTTTGTTAATTCACAAAGCTATTTCTTTCATCATATCTAAATTAGATTTAGACATTGAAACCTTTTCTCACGCCATTTACACCAAACCTAATGGGTTCACTGTCTGCTCCACTGTCGCAACGGGTGCCCTCTGGGAGGGTTAGAGACAACATATTCATCAGATTGTTTCATTCAATTTTGCTAAATTGTTCTTTTTGTTCCGTCCGGTGGTGTTCCAGGGTTCACTCCCTTTCTGGTCTGAAGATGACATTGATCATCCAGTGTTCGAGCTGTGGTTTTGGGTTGAGGTTTGGTTGCCTCCAGCTGTTTGACATGCTCCTCCTCATCTGAAGGACTTTGGATTTTATTCTGAGCTTATATACCTAGTTGGTTACACATAGATAGGTCTGATTGGCTCATCCTGGCTTGACCAATTGATTGTCTTGATATATCCAGGATCCAATCTACAACAGGTTGACATAAACTATAAATGAGGATGAGGCAAGAATCCACAGTTACTTCTGCCTCATATCCAATCCCCAATCGCCTCCCCATTGGGCCATAAGGCCACTGGCTGAATATTTCCCTGCCGCTTTCATCAGACCCCACTGGCCTGCGGGTCATCGTCAGATCCTTAAGGACAGCGGTCATTACTTTTCAACCTGTTGTGAATGGACAATCTGATGATGCATACGTTACTCGGTTGGTTGTCATAGAGACGGGCGTGTTTGGGGCCCGGTTTTACCTGAATGCGACAGTTCAGGTGCATAAACTCTTTGTTTCTAGTTGAATTTCTAAAGTAATGATAATTATAATAGATACATAACTTTTGCTAATGTGTATCACTCTTCATATGATTGAACTAATTGCTCTCTACTTCTATTTTCCAGGAACAATCTGGTGCCATCTAATGGCCCGTTCTCACTTCAATCTTCAAGCATATGTTTGGTTTCTTTTCTGTCTGATATGATATCATCTAATCTCTCTCTTCTTTTATTTTCCAGGAACAATGTCCCGCCGCGAAACGTCCCGTTTTCACTCCAATCTTCAAGCACGATTGGTTTATGTAGGGTAGTCGAATTTTAAAAGTAAATTAATAGAATGTAGGTTAGTCTAAATTTGAAAGTAAATTGATACATGTATACATCACTCGTGCTATGTCACTGTACTAATGACGCTCTGCTGATATTTACATGTCTACAGCAGAAGCATCGACTCCTGGATACAAGCAAGTGTTCCCGTTGGCCGGGTCGCCAATCCATGAGAGGAATATGGTCCTCTCTAGTCGAAGGTGTGTTACATTTTTTTCGTCAATTCTATCCAGTCACATTGATGTTTGTTAATTTACAAAGCTATTTCTTTCATCATATCTAAATTAGATTTAGACATTGAAACCTTTTCTCACGCCATTTACACCAAACCTAATGGGTTCACTGTCTGCTCCACTGTCGCAACGGGTGCCCTCTGGGAGGGTTAGAGACAACATATTCATCAGATTGTTTCATTCAATTTTGCTAAATTGTTCTTTTTGTTCCGTCCGGTGGTGTTCCAGGGTTCACTCCCTTTCTGGTCTGAAGATGACATTGATCATCCAGTGTTCGAGCTGTGGTTTTGGGTTGAGGTTTGGTTGCCTCCAGCTGTTTGACATGCTCCTCCTCATCTGAAGGACTTTGGATTTTATTCTGAGCTTATATACCTAGTTGGTTACACATAGATAGGTCTGATTGGCTCATCCTGGCTTGACCAATTGATTGTCTTGATATATCCAGGATCCAATCTACAACAGGTTGACATAAACTATAAATGAGGATGAGGCAAGAATCCACAGTTACTTCTGCCTCATATCCAATCCCCAATCGCCTCCCCATTAGGCCATAAGGCCACTGGCTGAATATTTCCCTGCCGCTTTCATCAGACCCCACTGGCCTGCGGGTCATCGTCAGATCCTTAAGGACAGCGGTCATTACTTTTCAACCTGTTGTGAATGGACAATCTGATGATGCATACGTTACTCGGTTGGTTGTCATAGAGACGGGCGTGTTTGGGGCCCGGTTTTACCTGAATGCGACAGTTCAGGTGCATAAACTCTTTGTTTCTAGTTGAATTTCTAAAGTAATGATAATTATAATAGATACATAACTTTTGCTAATGTGTATCACTCTTCATATGATTGAACTAATTGCTCTCTACTTCTATTTTCCAGGAACAATCTGGTGCCATCTAATGGCCCGTTCTCACTTCAATCTTCAAGCATATGTTTGGTTTCTTTTCTGTCTGATATGATATCATCTAATCTCTCTCTTCTTTTATTTTCCAGGAACAATGTCCCGCCGCGAAACGTCCCGTTTTCACTCCAATCTTCAAGCACGATTGGTTTATGTAGGGTAGTCGAATTTTAAAAGTAAATTAATAGAATGTAGGTTAGTCTAAATTTGAAAGTAAATTGATACATGTACATACATCACTCTTGCTATGTCACTGTACTAATGACGCTCTGCTGATATTTACATGTCTACAGCAGAAGCATCGACTCCTGGATACAAGCAAGTGTTCCCGTTGGCCGGGTCGCCAATCCATGAGAGGAATATGGTCCTCTCTAGTCGAAGGTGTGTTACATTTTTTTCGTCAATTCTATCCAGTCACATTGATGTTTGTTAATTTACAAAGCTATTTCTTTCATCATATCTAAATAAGATTTAGACATTGAAACCTTTTCTCACGCCATTTACACCAAACCTAATGGGTTCACTGTCTGCTCCACTGTCGCAACGGGTGCCCTCTGGGAGGGTTAGAGACAACATATTCATCAGATTGTTTCATTCAATTTTGCTAAATTGTTCTTTTTGTTCCGTCCGGTGGTGTTCCAGGGTTCACTCCCTTTCTGGTCTGAAGATGACATTGATCATCCAGTGTTCGAGCTGTGGTTTTGGGTTGAGGTTTGGTTGCCTCCAGCTGTTTGACATGCTCCTCCTCATCTGAAGGACTTTGGATTTTATTCTGAGCTTATATACCTAGTTGGTTACACATAGATAGGTCTGATTGGCTCATCCTGGCTTGACCAATTGATTGTCTTGATATATCCAGGATCCAATCTACAACAGGTTGACATAAACTATAAATGAGGATGAGGCAAGAATCCACAGTTACTTCTGCCTCATATCCAATCCCCAATCGCCTCCCCATTAGGCCATAAGGCCACTGGCTGAATATTTCCCTGCCGCTTTCATCAGACCCCACTGGCCTGCGGGTCATCGTCAGATCCTTAAGGACAGCGGTCATTACTTTTCAACCTGTTGTGAATGGACAATCTGATGATGCATACGTTACTCGGTTGGTTGTCATAGAGACGGGCGTGTTTGGGGCCCGGTTTTACCTGAATGCGACAGTTCAGGTGCATAAACTCTTTGTTTCTAGTTGAATTTCTAAAGTAATGATAATTATAATAGATACATAACTTTTGCTAATGTGTATCACTCTTCATATGATTGAACTAATTGCTCTCTACTTCTATTTTCCAGGAACAATCTGGTGCCATCTAATGGCCCGTTCTCACTTCAATCTTCAAGCATATGTTTGGTTTCTTTTCTGTCTGATATGATATCATCTAATCTCTCTCTTCTTTTATTTTCCAGGAACAATGTCCCGCCGCGAAACGTCCCGTTTTCACTCCAATCTTCAAGCACGATTGGTTTATGTAGGGTAGTCGAATTTTAAAAGTAAATTAATAGAATGTAGGTTAGTCTAAATTTGAAAGTAAATTGATACATGTACATACATCACTCTTGCTATGTCACTGTACTAATGACGCTCTGCTGATATTTACATGTCTACAGCAGAAGCATCGACTCCTGGATACAAGCAAGTGTTCCCGTTGGCCGGGTCGCCAATCCATGAGAGGAATATGGTCCTCTCTAGTCGAAGGTGTGTTACATTTTTTTCGTCAATTCTATCCAGTCACATTGATGTTTGTTAATTTACAAAGCTATTTCTTTCATCATATCTAAATAAGATTTAGACATTGAAACCTTTTCTCACGCCATTTACACCGAACCTAATGGGTTCACTGTCTGCTCCACTGTCGCAACGGGTGCCCTCTGGGAGGGTTAGAGACAACATATTCATCAGATTGTTTCATTCAATTTTGCTAAATTGTTCTTTTTGTTCCGTCCGGTGGTGTTCCAGGGTTCACTCCCTTTCTGGTCTGAAGATGACATTGATCATCCAGTGTTCGAGCTGTGGTTTTGGGTTGAGGTTTGGTTGCCTCCAGCTGTTTGACATGCTCCTCCTCATCTGAAGGACTTTGGATTTTATTCTGAGCTTATATACCTAGTTGGTTACACATAGATAGGTCTGATTGGCTCATCCTGGCTTGACCAATTGATTGTCTTGATATATCCAGGATCCAATCTACAACAGGTTGACATAAACTATAAATGAGGATGAGGCAAGAATCCACAGTTACTTCTGCCTCATATCCAATCCCCAATCGCCTCCCCATTAGGCCATAAGGCCACTGGCTGAATATTTCCCTGCCGCTTTCATCAGACCCCACTGGCCTGCGGGTCATCGTCAGATCCTTAAGGACAGCGGTCATTACTTTTCAACCTGTTGTGAATGGACAATCTGATGATGCATACGTTACTCGGTTGGTTGTCATAGAGACGGGCGTGTTTGGGGCCCGGTTTTACCTGAATGCGACAGTTCAGGTGCATAAACTCTTTGTTTCTAGTTGAATTTCTAAAGTAATGATAATTATAATAGATACATAACTTTTGCTAATGTGTATCACTCTTCATATGATTGAACTAATTGCTCTCTACTTCTATTTTCCAGGAACAATCTGGTGCCATCTAATGGCCCGTTCTCACTTCAATCTTCAAGCATATGTTTGGTTTCTTTTCTGTCTGATATGATATCATCTAATATCTCTCTTCTTTTATTTTCCAGGAACAATGTCCCGCCGCGAAACGTCCCGTTTTCACTCCAATCTTCAAGCACGATTGGTTTATGTAGGGTAGTCGAATTTTAAAAGTAAATTAATAGAATGTAGGTTAGTCTAAATTTGAAAGTAAATTGATACATGTACATACATCACTCTTGCTATGTCACTGTACTAATGACGCTCTGCTGATATTTACATGTCTACAGCAGAAGCATCGACTCCTGGATACAAGCAAGTGTTCCCGTTGGCCGGGTCGCCAATCCATGAGAGGAATATGGTCCTCTCTAGTCGAAGGTGTGTTACATTTTTTTCGTCAATTCTATCCAGTCACATTGATGTTTGTTAATTTACAAAGCTATTTCTTTCATCATATCTAAATAAGATTTAGACATTGAAACCTTTTCTCACGCCATTTACACCGAACCTAATGGGTTCACTGTCTGCTCCACTGTCGCAACGGGTGCCCTCTGGGAGGGTTAGAGACAACATATTCATCAGATTGTTTCATTCAATTTTGCTAAATTGTTCTTTTTGTTCCGTCCGGTGGTGTTCCAGGGTTCACTCCCTTTCTGGTCTGAAGATGACATTGATCATCCAGTGTTCGAGCTGTGGTTTTGGGTTGAGGTTTGGTTGCCTCCAGCTGTTTGACATGCTCCTCCTCATCTGAAGGACTTTGGATTTTATTCTGAGCTTATATACCTAGTTGGTTACACATAGATAGGTCTGATTGGCTCATCCTGGCTTGACCAATTGATTGTCTTGATATATCCAGGATCCAATCTACAACAGGTTGACATAAACTATAAATGAGGATGAGGCAAGAATCCACAGTTACTTCTGCCTCATATCCAATCCCCAATCGCCTCCCCATTAGGCCATAAGGCCACTGGCTGAATATTTCCCTGCCGCTTTCATCAGACCCCACTGGCCTGCGGGTCATCGTCAGATCCTTAAGGACAGCGGTCATTACTTTTCAACCTGTTGTGAATGGACAATCTGATGATGCATACGTTACTCGGTTGGTTGTCATAGAGACGGGCGTGTTTGGGGCCCGGTTTTACCTGAATGCGACAGTTCAGGTGCATAAACTCTTTGTTTCTAGTTGAATTTCTAAAGTAATGATAATTATAATAGATACATAACTTTTGCTAATGTGTATCACTCTTCATATGATTGAACTAATTGCTCTCTACTTCTATTTTCCAGGAACAATCTGGTGCCATCTAATGGCCCGTTCTCACTTCAATCTTCAAGCATATGTTTGGTTTCTTTTCTGTCTGATATGATATCATCTAATCTCTCTCTTCTTTTATTTTCCAGGAACAATGTCCCGCCGCGAAACGTCCCGTTTTCACTCCAATCTTCAAGCACGATTGGTTTATGTAGGGTAGTCGAATTTTAAAAGTAAATTAATAGAATGTAGGTTAGTCTAAATTTGAAAGTAAATTGATACATGTATACATCACTCTTGCTATGTCACTGTACTAATGACGCTCTGCTGATATTTACATGTCTACAGCAGAAGCATCGACTCCTGGATACAAGCAAGTGTTCCCGTTGGCCGGGTCGCCAATCCATGAGAGGAATATGGTCCTCTCTAGTCGAAGGTGTGTTACATTTTTTTCGTCAATTCTATCCAGTCACATTGATGTTTGTTAATTTACAAAGCTATTTCTTTCATCATATCTAAATTAGATTTAGACATTGAAACCTTTTCTCACGCCATTTACACCAAACCTAATGGGTTCACTGTCTGCTCCACTGTCGCAACGGGTGCCCTCTGGGAGGGTTAGAGACAACATATTCATCAGATTGTTTCATTCAATTTTGCTAAATTGTTCTTTTTGTTCCGTCCGGTGGTGTTCCAGGGTTCACTCCCTTTCTGGTCTGAAGATGACATTGATCATCCAGTGTTCGAGCTGTGGTTTTGGGTTGAGGTTTGGTTGCCTCCAGCTGTTTGACATGCTCCTCCTCATCTGAAGGACTTTGGATTTTATTCTGAGCTTATATACCTAGTTGGTTACACATAGATAGGTCTGATTGGCTCATCCTGGCTTGACCAATTGATTGTCTTGATATATCCAGGATCCAATCTACAACAGGTTGACATAAACTATAAATGAGGATGAGGCAAGAATCCACAGTTACTTCTGCCTCATATCCAATCCCCAATCGCCTCCCCATTGGGCCATAAGGCCACTGGCTGAATATTTCCCTGCCGCTTTCATCAGACCCCACTGGCCTGCGGGTCATCGTCAGATCCTTAAGGACAGCGGTCATTACTTTTCAACCTGTTGTGAATGGACAATCTGATGATGCATACGTTACTCGGTTGGTTGTCATAGAGACGGGCGTGTTTGGGGCCCGGTTTTACCTGAATGCGACAGTTCAGGTGCATAAACTCTTTGTTTCTAGTTGAATTTCTAAAGTAATGATAATTATAATAGATACATAACTTTTGCTAATGTGTATCACTCTTCATATGATTGAACTAATTGCTCTCTACTTCTATTTTCCAGGAACAATCTGGTGCCATCTAATGGCCCGTTCTCACTTCAATCTTCAAGCATATGTTTGGTTTCTTTTCTGTCTGATATGATATCATCTAATCTCTCTCTTCTTTTATTTTCCAGGAACAATGTCCCGCCGCGAAACGTCCCGTTTTCACTCCAATCTTCAAGCACGATTGGTTTATGTAGGGTAGTCGAATTTTAAAAGTAAATTAATAGAATGTAGGTTAGTCTAAATTTGAAAGTAAATTGATACATGTATACATCACTCTTGCTATGTCACTGTACTAATGACGCTCTGCTGATATTTACATGTCTACAGCAGAAGCATCGACTCCTGGATACAAGCAAGTGTTCCCGTTGGCCGGGTCGCCAATCCATGAGAGGAATATGGTCCTCTCTAGTCGAAGGTGTGTTACATTTTTTTCGTCAATTCTATCCAGTCACATTGATGTTTGTTAATTTACAAAGCTATTTCTTTCATCATATCTAAGTTAGATTTAGACATTGAAACCTTTTCTCACGCCATTTACACCAAACCTAATGGGTTCACTGTCTGCTCCACTGTCGCAACGGGTGCCCTCTGGGAGGGTTAGAGACAACATATTCATCAGATTGTTTCATTCAATTTTGCTAAATTGTTCTTTTTGTTCCGTCCGGTGGTGTTCCAGGGTTCACTCCCTTTCTGGTCTGAAGATGACATTGATCATCCAGTGTTCGAGCTGTGGTTTTGGGTTGAGGTTTGGTTGCCTCCAGCTGTTTGACATGCTCCTCCTCATCTGAAGGACTTTGGATTTTATTCTGAGCTTATATACCTAGTTGGTTACACATAGATAGGTCTGATTGGCTCATCCTGGCTTGACCAATTGATTGTCTTGATATATCCAGGATCCAATCTACAACAGGTTGACATAAACTATAAATGAGGATGAGGCAAGAATCCACAGTTACTTCTGCCTCATATCCAATCCCCAATCGCCTCCCCATTAGGCCATAAGGCCACTGGCTGAATATTTCCCTGCCGCTTTCATCAGACCCCACTGGCCTGCGGGTCATCGTCAGATCCTTAAGGACAGCGGTCATTACTTTTCAACCTGTTGTGAATGGACAATCTGATGATGCATACGTTACTCGGTTGGTTGTCATAGAGACGGGCGTGTTTGGGGCCCGGTTTTACCTGAATGCGACAGTTCAGGTGCATAAACTCTTTGTTTCTAGTTGAATTTCTAAAGTAATGATAATTATAATAGATACATAACTTTTGCTAATGTGTATCACTCTTCATATGATTGAACTAATTGCTCTCTACTTCTATTTTCCAGGAACAATCTGGTGCCATCTAATGGCCCGTTCTCACTTCAATCTTCAAGCATATGTTTGGTTTCTTTTCTGTCTGATATGATATCATCTAATCTCTCTCTTCTTTTATTTTCCAGGAACAATGTCCCGCCGCGAAACGTCCCGTTTTCACTCCAATCTTCAAGCACGATTGGTTTATGTAGGGTAGTCGAATTTTAAAAGTAAATTAATAGAATGTAGGTTAGTCTAAATTTGAAAGTAAATTGATACATGTACATACATCACTCTTGCTATGTCACTGTACTAATGACGCTCTGCTGATATTTACATGTCTACAGCAGAAGCATCGACTCCTGGATACAAGCAAGTGTTCCCGTTGGCCGGGTCGCCAATCCATGAGAGGAATATGGTCCTCTCTAGTCGAAGGTGTGTTACATTTTTTTCGTCAATTCTATCCAGTCACATTGATGTTTGTTAATTTACAAAGCTATTTCTTTCATCATATCTAAATAAGATTTAGACATTGAAACCTTTTCTCACGCCATTTACACCGAACCTAATGGGTTCACTGTCTGCTCCACTGTCGCAACGGGTGCCCTCTGGGAGGGTTAGAGACAACATATTCATCAGATTGTTTCATTCAATTTTGCTAAATTGTTCTTTTTGTTCCGTCCGGTGGTGTTCCAGGGTTCACTCCCTTTCTGGTCTGAAGATGACATTGATCATCCAGTGTTCGAGCTGTGGTTTTGGGTTGAGGTTTGGTTGCCTCCAGCTGTTTGACATGCTCCTCCTCATCTGAAGGACTTTGGATTTTATTCTGAGCTTATATACCTAGTTGGTTACACATAGATAGGTCTGATTGGCTCATCCTGGCTTGACCAATTGATTGTCTTGATATATCCAGGATCCAATCTACAACAGGTTGACATAAACTATAAATGAGGATGAGGCAAGAATCCACAGTTACTTCTGCCTCATATCCAATCCCCAATCGCCTCCCCATTAGGCCATAAGGCCACTGGCTGAATATTTCCCTGCCGCTTTCATCAGACCCCACTGGCCTGCGGGTCATCGTCAGATCCTTAAGGACAGCGGTCATTACTTTTCAACCTGTTGTGAATGGACAATCTGATGATGCATACGTTACTCGGTTGGTTGTCATAGAGACGGGCGTGTTTGGGGCCCGGTTTTACCTGAATGCGACAGTTCAGGTGCATAAACTCTTTGTTTCTAGTTGAATTTCTAAAGTAATGATAATTATAATAGATACATAACTTTTGCTAATGTGTATCACTCTTCATATGATTGAACTAATTGCTCTCTACTTCTATTTTCCAGGAACAATCTGGTGCCATCTAATGGCCCGTTCTCACTTCAATCTTCAAGCATATGTTTGGTTTCTTTTCTGTCTGATATGATATCATCTAATCTCTCTCTTCTTTTATTTTCCAGGAACAATGTCCCGCCGCGAAACGTCCCGTTTTCACTCCAATCTTCAAGCACGATTGGTTTATGTAGGGTAGTCGAATTTTAAAAGTAAATTAATAGAATGTAGGTTAGTCTAAATTTGAAAGTAAATTGATACATGTACATACATCACTCTTGCTATGTCACTGTACTAATGACGCTCTGCTGATATTTACATGTCTACAGCAGAAGCATCGACTCCTGGATACAAGCAAGTGTTCCCGTTGGCCGGGTCGCCAATCCATGAGAGGAATATGGTCCTCTCTAGTCGAAGGTGTGTTACATTTTTTTCGTCAATTCTATCCAGTCACATTGATGTTTGTTAATTTACAAAGCTATTTCTTTCATCATATCTAAATAAGATTTAGACATTGAAACCTTTTCTCACGCCATTTACACCGAACCTAATGGGTTCACTGTCTGCTCCACTGTCGCAACGGGTGCCCTCTGGGAGGGTTAGAGACAACATATTCATCAGATTGTTTCATTCAATTTTGCTAAATTGTTCTTTTTGTTCCGTCCGGTGGTGTTCCAGGGTTCACTCCCTTTCTGGTCTGAAGATGACATTGATCATCCAGTGTTCGAGCTGTGGTTTTGGGTTGAGGTTTGGTTGCCTCCAGCTGTTTGACATGCTCCTCCTCATCTGAAGGACTTTGGATTTTATTCTGAGCTTATATACCTAGTTGGTTACACATAGATAGGTCTGATTGGCTCATCCTGGCTTGACCAATTGATTGTCTTGATATATCCAGGATCCAATCTACAACAGGTTGACATAAACTATAAATGAGGATGAGGCAAGAATCCACAGTTACTTCTGCCTCATATCCAATCCCCAATCGCCTCCCCATTAGGCCATAAGGCCACTGGCTGAATATTTCCCTGCCGCTTTCATCAGACCCCACTGGCCTGCGGGTCATCGTCAGATCCTTAAGGACAGCGGTCATTACTTTTCAACCTGTTGTGAATGGACAATCTGATGATGCATACGTTACTCGGTTGGTTGTCATAGAGACGGGCGTGTTTGGGGCCCGGTTTTACCTGAATGCGACAGTTCAGGTGCATAAACTCTTTGTTTCTAGTTGAATTTCTAAAGTAATGATAATTATAATAGATACATAACTTTTGCTAATGTGTATCACTCTTCATATGATTGAACTAATTGCTCTCTACTTCTATTTTCCAGGAACAATCTGGTGCCATCTAATGGCCCGTTCTCACTTCAATCTTCAAGCATATGTTTGGTTTCTTTTCTGTCTGATATGATATCATCTAATCTCTCTCTTCTTTTATTTTCCAGGAACAATGTCCCGCCGCGAAACGTCCCGTTTTCACTCCAATCTTCAAGCACGATTGGTTTATGTAGGGTAGTCGAATTTTAAAAGTAAATTAATAGAATGTAGGTTAGTCTAAATTTGAAAGTAAATTGATACATGTATACATCACTCTTGCTATGTCACTGTACTAATGACGCTCTGCTGATATTTACATGTCTACAGCAGAAGCATCGACTCCTGGATACAAGCAAGTGTTCCCGTTGGCCGGGTCGCCAATCCATGAGAGGAATATGGTCCTCTCTAGTCGAAGGTGTGTTACATTTTTTTCGTCAATTCTATCCAGTCACATTGATGTTTGTTAATTTACAAAGCTATTTCTTTCATCATATCTAAATTAGATTTAGACATTGAAACCTTTTCTCACGCCATTTACACCAAACCTAATGGGTTCACTGTCTGCTCCACTGTCGCAACGGGTGCCCTCTGGGAGGGTTAGAGACAACATATTCATCAGATTGTTTCATTCAATTTTGCTAAATTGTTCTTTTTGTTCCGTCCGGTGGTGTTCCAGGGTTCACTCCCTTTCTGGTCTGAAGATGACATTGATCATCCAGTGTTCGAGCTGTGGTTTTGGGTTGAGGTTTGGTTGCCTCCAGCTGTTTGACATGCTCCTCCTCATCTGAAGGACTTTGGATTTTATTCTGAGCTTATATACCTAGTTGGTTACACATAGATAGGTCTGATTGGCTCATCCTGGCTTGACCAATTGATTGTCTTGATATATCCAGGATCCAATCTACAACAGGTTGACATAAACTATAAATGAGGATGAGGCAAGAATCCACAGTTACTTCTGCCTCATATCCAATCCCCAATCGCCTCCCCATTGGGCCATAAGGCCACTGGCTGAATATTTCCCTGCCGCTTTCATCAGACCCCACTGGCCTGCGGGTCATCGTCAGATCCTTAAGGACAGCGGTCATTACTTTTCAACCTGTTGTGAATGGACAATCTGATGATGCATACGTTACTCGGTTGGTTGTCATAGAGACGGGCGTGTTTGGGGCCCGGTTTTACCTGAATGCGACAGTTCAGGTGCATAAACTCTTTGTTTCTAGTTGAATTTCTAAAGTAATGATAATTATAATAGATACATAACTTTTGCTAATGTGTATCACTCTTCATATGATTGAACTAATTGCTCTCTACTTCTATTTTCCAGGAACAATCTGGTGCCATCTAATGGCCCGTTCTCACTTCAATCTTCAAGCATATGTTTGGTTTCTTTTCTGTCTGATATGATATCATCTAATCTCTCTCTTCTTTTATTTTCCAGGAACAATGTCCCGCCGCGAAACGTCCCGTTTTCACTCCAATCTTCAAGCACGATTGGTTTATGTAGGGTAGTCGAATTTTAAAAGTAAATTAATAGAATGTAGGTTAGTCTAAATTTGAAAGTAAATTGATACATGTATACATCACTCTTGCTATGTCACTGTACTAATGACGCTCTGCTGATATTTACATGTCTACAGCAGAAGCATCGACTCCTGGATACAAGCAAGTGTTCCCGTTGGCCGGGTCGCCAATCCATGAGAGGAATATGGTCCTCTCTAGTCGAAGGTGTGTTACATTTTTTTCGTCAATTCTATCCAGTCACATTGATGTTTGTTAATTTACAAAGCTATTTCTTTCATCATATCTAAGTTAGATTTAGACATTGAAACCTTTTCTCACGCCATTTACACCAAACCTAATGGGTTCACTGTCTGCTCCACTGTCGCAACGGGTGCCCTCTGGGAGGGTTAGAGACAACATATTCATCAGATTGTTTCATTCAATTTTGCTAAATTGTTCTTTTTGTTCCGTCCGGTGGTGTTCCAGGGTTCACTCCCTTTCTGGTCTGAAGATGACATTGATCATCCAGTGTTCGAGCTGTGGTTTTGGGTTGAGGTTTGGTTGCCTCCAGCTGTTTGACATGCTCCTCCTCATCTGAAGGACTTTGGATTTTATTCTGAGCTTATATACCTAGTTGGTTACACATAGATAGGTCTGATTGGCTCATCCTGGCTTGACCAATTGATTGTCTTGATATATCCAGGATCCAATCTACAACAGGTTGACATAAACTATAAATGAGGATGAGGCAAGAATCCACAGTTACTTCTGCCTCATATCCAATCCCCAATCGCCTCCCCATTAGGCCATAAGGCCACTGGCTGAATATTTCCCTGCCGCTTTCATCAGACCCCACTGGCCTGCGGGTCATCGTCAGATCCTTAAGGACAGCGGTCATTACTTTTCAACCTGTTGTGAATGGACAATCTGATGATGCATACGTTACTCGGTTGGTTGTCATAGAGACGGGCGTGTTTGGGGCCCGGTTTTACCTGAATGCGACAGTTCAGGTGCATAAACTCTTTGTTTCTAGTTGAATTTCTAAAGTAATGATAATTATAATAGATACATAACTTTTGCTAATGTGTATCACTCTTCATATGATTGAACTAATTGCTCTCTACTTCTATTTTCCAGGAACAATCTGGTGCCATCTAATGGCCCGTTCTCACTTCAATCTTCAAGCATATGTTTGGTTTCTTTTCTGTCTGATATGATATCATCTAATCTCTCTCTTCTTTTATTTTCCAGGAACAATGTCCCGCCGCGAAACGTCCCGTTTTCACTCCAATCTTCAAGCACGATTGGTTTATGTAGGGTAGTCGAATTTTAAAAGTAAATTAATAGAATGTAGGTTAGTCTAAATTTGAAAGTAAATTGATACATGTATACATCACTCTTGCTATGTCACTGTACTAATGACGCTCTGCTGATATTTACATGTCTACAGCAGAAGCATCGACTCCTGGATACAAGCAAGTGTTCCCGTTGGCCGGGTCGCCAATCCATGAGAGGAATATGGTCCTCTCTAGTCGAAGGTGTGTTACATTTTTTTCGTCAATTCTATCCAGTCACATTGATGTTTGTTAATTTACAAAGCTATTTCTTTCATCATATCTAAATAAGATTTAGACATTGAAACCTTTTCTCACGCCATTTACACCGAACCTAATGGGTTCACTGTCTGCTCCACTGTCGCAACGGGTGCCCTCTGGGAGGGTTAGAGACAACATATTCATCAGATTGTTTCATTCAATTTTGCTAAATTGTTCTTTTTGTTCCGTCCGGTGGTGTTCCAGGGTTCACTCCCTTTCTGGTCTGAAGATGACATTGATCATCCAGTGTTCGAGCTGTGGTTTTGGGTTGAGGTTTGGTTGCCTCCAGCTGTTTGACATGCTCCTCCTCATCTGAAGGACTTTGGATTTTATTCTGAGCTTATATACCTAGTTGGTTACACATAGATAGGTCTGATTGGCTCATCCTGGCTTGACCAATTGATTGTCTTGATATATCCAGGATCCAATCTACAACAGGTTGACATAAACTATAAATGAGGATGAGGCAAGAATCCACAGTTACTTCTGCCTCATATCCAATCCCCAATCGCCTTCCCATTAGGCCATAAGGCCACTGGCTGAATATTTCCCTGCCGCTTTCATCAGACCCCACTGGCCTGCGGGTCATCGTCAGATCCTTAAGGACAGCGGTCATTACTTTTCAACCTGTTGTGAATGGACAATCTGATGATGCATACGTTACTCGGTTGGTTGTCATAGAGACGGGCGTGTTTGGGGCCCGGTTTTACCTGAATGCGACAGTTCAGGTGCATAAACTCTTTGTTTCTAGTTGAATTTCTAAAGTAATGATAATTATAATAGATACATAACTTTTGCTAATGTGTATCACTCTTCATATGATTGAACTAATTGCTCTCTACTTCTATTTTCCAGGAACAATCTGGTGCCATCTAATGGCCCGTTCTCACTTCAATCTTCAAGCATATGTTTGGTTTCTTTTCTGTCTGATATGATATCATCTAATCTCTCTCTTCTTTTATTTTCCAGGAACAATGTCCCGCCGCGAAACGTCCCGTTTTCACTCCAATCTTCAAGCACGATTGGTTTATGTAGGGTAGTCGAATTTTAAAAGTAAATTAATAGAATGTAGGTTAGTCTAAATTTGAAAGTAAATTGATACATGTATACATCACTCTTGCTATGTCACTGTACTAATGACGCTCTGCTGATATTTACATGTCTACAGCAGAAGCATCGACTCCTGGATACAAGCAAGTGTTCCCGTTGGCCGGGTCGCCAATCCATGAGAGGAATATGGTCCTCTCTAGTCGAAGGTGTGTTACATTTTTTTCGTCAATTCTATCCAGTCACATTGATGTTTGTTAATTTACAAAGCTATTTCTTTCATCATATCTAAATTAGATTTAGACATTGAAACCTTTTCTCACGCCATTTACACCAAACCTAATGGGTTCACTGTCTGCTCCACTGTCGCAACGGGTGCCCTCTGGGAGGGTTAGAGACAACATATTCATCAGATTGTTTCATTCAATTTTGCTAAATTGTTCTTTTTGTTCCGTCCGGTGGTGTTCCAGGGTTCACTCCCTTTCTGGTCTGAAGATGACATTGATCATCCAGTGTTCGAGCTGTGGTTTTGGGTTGAGGTTTGGTTGCCTCCAGCTGTTTGACATGCTCCTCCTCATCTGAAGGACTTTGGATTTTATTCTGAGCTTATATACCTAGTTGGTTACACATAGATAGGTCTGATTGGCTCATCCTGGCTTGACCAATTGATTGTCTTGATATATCCAGGATCCAATCTACAACAGGTTGACATAAACTATAAATGAGGATGAGGCAAGAATCCACAGTTACTTCTGCCTCATATCCAATCCCCAATCGCCTCCCCATTAGGCCATAAGGCCACTGGCTGAATATTTCCCTGCCGCTTTCATCAGACCCCACTGGCCTGCGGGTCATCGTCAGATCCTTAAGGACAGCGGTCATTACTTTTCAACCTGTTGTGAATGGACAATCTGATGATGCATACGTTACTCGGTTGGTTGTCATAGAGACGGGCGTGTTTGGGGCCCGGTTTTACCTGAATGCGACAGTTCAGGTGCATAAACTCTTTGTTTCTAGTTGAATTTCTAAAGTAATGATAATTATAATAGATACATAACTTTTGCTAATGTGTATCACTCTTCATATGATTGAACTAATTGCTCTCTACTTCTATTTTCCAGGAACAATCTGGTGCCATCTAATGGCCCGTTCTCACTTCAATCTTCAAGCATATGTTTGGTTTCTTTTCTGTCTGATATGATATCATCTAATCTCTCTCTTCTTTTATTTTCCAGGAACAATGTCCCGCCGCGAAACGTCCCGTTTTCACTCCAATCTTCAAGCACGATTGGTTTATGTAGGGTAGTCGAATTTTAAAAGTAAATTAATAGAATGTAGGTTAGTCTAAATTTGAAAGTAAATTGATACATGTATACATCACTCTTGCTATGTCACTGTACTAATGACGCTCTGCTGATATTTACATGTCTACAGCAGAAGCATCGACTCCTGGATACAAGCAAGTGTTCCCGTTGGCCGGGTCGCCAATCCATGAGAGGAATATGGTCCTCTCTAGTCGAAGGTGTGTTACATTTTTTTCGTCAATTCTATCCAGTCACATTGATGTTTGTTAATTTACAAAGCTATTTCTTTCATCATATCTAAATAAGATTTAGACATTGAAACCTTTTCTCACGCCATTTACACCAAACCTAATGGGTTCACTGTCTGCTCCACTGTCGCAACGGGTGCCCTCTGGGAGGGTTAGAGACAACATATTCATCAGATTGTTTCATTCAATTTTGCTAAATTGTTCTTTTTGTTCCGTCCGGTGGTGTTCCAGGGTTCACTCCCTTTCTGGTCTGAAGATGACATTGATCATCCAGTGTTCGAGCTGTGGTTTTGGGTTGAGGTTTGGTTGCCTCCAGCTGTTTGACATGCTCCTCCTCATCTGAAGGACTTTGGATTTTATTCTGAGCTTATATACCTAGTTGGTTACACATAGATAGGTCTGATTGGCTCATCCTGGCTTGACCAATTGATTGTCTTGATATATCCAGGATCCAATCTACAACAGGTTGACATAAACTATAAATGAGGATGAGGCAAGAATCCACAGTTACTTCTGCCTCATATCCAATCCCCAATCGCCTCCCCATTAGGCCATAAGGCCACTGGCTGAATATTTCCCTGCCGCTTTCATCAGACCCCACTGGCCTGCGGGTCATCGTCAGATCCTTAAGGACAGCGGTCATTACTTTTCAACCTGTTGTGAATGGACAATCTGATGATGCATACGTTACTCGGTTGGTTGTCATAGAGACGGGCGTGTTTGGGGCCCGGTTTTACCTGAATGCGACAGTTCAGGTGCATAAACTCTTTGTTTCTAGTTGAATTTCTAAAGTAATGATAATTATAATAGATACATAACTTTTGCTAATGTGTATCACTCTTCATATGATTGAACTAATTGCTCTCTACTTCTATTTTCCAGGAACAATCTGGTGCCATCTAATGGCCCGTTCTCACTTCAATCTTCAAGCATATGTTTGGTTTCTTTTCTGTCTGATATGATATCATCTAATCTCTCTCTTCTTTTATTTTCCAGGAACAATGTCCCGCCGCGAAACGTCCCGTTTTCACTCCAATCTTCAAGCACGATTGGTTTATGTAGGGTAGTCGAATTTTAAAAGTAAATTAATAGAATGTAGGTTAGTCTAAATTTGAAAGTAAATTGATACATGTATACATCACTCTTGCTATGTCACTGTACTAATGACGCTCTGCTGATATTTACATGTCTACAGCAGAAGCATCGACTCCTGGATACAAGCAAGTGTTCCCGTTGGCCGGGTCGCCAATCCATGAGAGGAATATGGTCCTCTCTAGTCGAAGGTGTGTTACATTTTTTTCGTCAATTCTATCCAGTCACATTGATGTTTGTTAATTTACAAAGCTATTTCTTTCATCATATCTAAATTAGATTTAGACATTGAAACCTTTTCTCACGCCATTTACACCGAACCTAATGGGTTCACTGTCTGCTCCACTGTCGCAACGGGTGCCCTCTGGGAGGGTTAGAGACAACATATTCATCAGATTGTTTCATTCAATTTTGCTAAATTGTTCTTTTTGTTCCGTCCGGTGGTGTTCCAGGGTTCACTCCCTTTCTGGTCTGAAGATGACATTGATCATCCAGTGTTCGAGCTGTGGTTTTGGGTTGAGGTTTGGTTGCCTCCAGCTGTTTGACATGCTCCTCCTCATCTGAAGGACTTTGGATTTTATTCTGAGCTTATATACCTAGTTGGTTACACATAGATAGGTCTGATTGGCTCATCCTGGCTTGACCAATTGATTGTCTTGATATATCCAGGATCCAATCTACAACAGGTTGACATAAACTATAAATGAGGATGAGGCAAGAATCCACAGTTACTTCTGCCTCATATCCAATCCCCAATCGCCTCCCCATTAGGCCATAAGGCCACTGGCTGAATATTTCCCTGCCGCTTTCATCAGACCCCACTGGCCTGCGGGTCATCGTCAGATCCTTAAGGACAGCGGTCATTACTTTTCAACCTGTTGTGAATGGACAATCTGATGATGCATACGTTACTCGGTTGGTTGTCATAGAGACAGGCGTGTTTGGGGCCCGGTTTTACCTGAATGCGACAGTTCAGGTGCATAAACTCTTTGTTTCTAGTTGAATTTCTAAAGTAATGATAATTATAATAGATACATAACTTTTGCTAATGTGTATCACTCTTCATATGATTGAACTAATTGCTCTCTACTTCTATTTTCCAGGAACAATCTGGTGCCATCTAATGGCCCGTTCTCACTTCAATCTTCAAGCATATGTTTGGTTTCTTTTCTGTCTGATATGATATCATCTAATCTCTCTCTTCTTTTATTTTCCAGGAACAATGTCCCGCCGCGAAACGTCCCGTTTTCACTCCAATCTTCAAGCACGATTGGTTTATGTAGGGTAGTCGAATTTTAAAAGTAAATTAATAGAATGTAGGTTAGTCTAAATTTGAAAGTAAATTGATACATGTATACATCACTCTTGCTATGTCACTGTACTAATGACGCTCTGCTGATATTTACATGTCTACAGCAGAAGCATCGACTCCTGGATACAAGCAAGTGTTCCCGTTGGCCGGGTCGCCAATCCATGAGAGGAATATGGTCCTCTCTAGTCGAAGGTGTGTTACATTTTTTTCGTCAATTCTATCCAGTCACATTGATGTTTGTTAATTTACAAAGCTATTTCTTTCATCATATCTAAATAAGATTTAGACATTGAAACCTTTTCTCACGCCATTTACACCGAACCTAATGGGTTCACTGTCTGCTCCACTGTCGCAACGGGTGCCCTCTGGGAGGGTTAGAGACAACATATTCATCAGATTGTTTCATTCAATTTTGCTAAATTGTTCTTTTTGTTCCGTCCGGTGGTGTTCCAGGGTTCACTCCCTTTCTGGTCTGAAGATGACATTGATCATCCAGTGTTCGAGCTGTGGTTTTGGGTTGAGGTTTGGTTGCCTCCAGCTGTTTGACATGCTCCTCCTCATCTGAAGGACTTTGGATTTTATTCTGAGCTTATATACCTAGTTGGTTACACATAGATAGGTCTGATTGGCTCATCCTGGCTTGACCAATTGATTGTCTTGATATATCCAGGATCCAATCTACAACAGGTTGACATAAACTATAAATGAGGATGAGGCAAGAATCCACAGTTACTTCTGCCTCATATCCAATCCCCAATCGCCTTCCCATTAGGCCATAAGGCCACTGGCTGAATATTTCCCTGCCGCTTTCATCAGACCCCACTGGCCTGCGGGTCATCGTCAGATCCTTAAGGACAGCGGTCATTACTTTTCAACCTGTTGTGAATGGACAATCTGATGATGCATACGTTACTCGGTTGGTTGTCATAGAGACGGGCGTGTTTGGGGCCCGGTTTTACCTGAATGCGACAGTTCAGGTGCATAAACTCTTTGTTTCTAGTTGAATTTCTAAAGTAATGATAATTATAATAGATACATAACTTTTGCTAATGTGTATCACTCTTCATATGATTGAACTAATTGCTCTCTACTTCTATTTTCCAGGAACAATCTGGTGCCATCTAATGGCCCGTTCTCACTTCAATCTTCAAGCATATGTTTGGTTTCTTTTCTGTCTGATATGATATCATCTAATCTCTCTCTTCTTTTATTTTCCAGGAACAATGTCCCGCCGCGAAACGTCCCGTTTTCACTCCAATCTTCAAGCACGATTGGTTTATGTAGGGTAGTCGAATTTTAAAAGTAAATTAATAGAATGTAGGTTAGTCTAAATTTGAAAGTAAATTGATACATGTATACATCACTCTTGCTATGTCACTGTACTAATGACGCTCTGCTGATATTTACATGTCTACAGCAGAAGCATCGACTCCTGGATACAAGCAAGTGTTCCCGTTGGCCGGGTCGCCAATCCATGAGAGGAATATGGTCCTCTCTAGTCGAAGGTGTGTTACATTTTTTTCGTCAATTCTATCCAGTCACATTGATGTTTGTTAATTTACAAAGCTATTTCTTTCATCATATCTAAATTAGATTTAGACATTGAAACCTTTTCTCACGCCATTTACACCAAACCTAATGGGTTCACTGTCTGCTCCACTGTCGCAACGGGTGCCCTCTGGGAGGGTTAGAGACAACATATTCATCAGATTGTTTCATTCAATTTTGCTAAATTGTTCTTTTTGTTCCGTCCGGTGGTGTTCCAGGGTTCACTCCCTTTCTGGTCTGAAGATGACATTGATCATCCAGTGTTCGAGCTGTGGTTTTGGGTTGAGGTTTGGTTGCCTCCAGCTGTTTGACATGCTCCTCCTCATCTGAAGGACTTTGGATTTTATTCTGAGCTTATATACCTAGTTGGTTACACATAGATAGGTCTGATTGGCTCATCCTGGCTTGACCAATTGATTGTCTTGATATATCCAGGATCCAATCTACAACAGGTTGACATAAACTATAAATGAGGATGAGGCAAGAATCCACAGTTACTTCTGCCTCATATCCAATCCCCAATCGCCTCCCCATTAGGCCATAAGGCCACTGGCTGAATATTTCCCTGCCGCTTTCATCAGACCCCACTGGCCTGCGGGTCATCGTCAGATCCTTAAGGACAGCGGTCATTACTTTTCAACCTGTTGTGAATGGACAATCTGATGATGCATACGTTACTCGGTTGGTTGTCATAGAGACGGGCGTGTTTGGGGCCCGGTTTTACCTGAATGCGACAGTTCAGGTGCATAAACTCTTTGTTTCTAGTTGAATTTCTAAAGTAATGATAATTATAATAGATACATAACTTTTGCTAATGTGTATCACTCTTCATATGATTGAACTAATTGCTCTCTACTTCTATTTTCCAGGAACAATCTGGTGCCATCTAATGGCCCGTTCTCACTTCAATCTTCAAGCATATGTTTGGTTTCTTTTCTGTCTGATATGATATCATCTAATCTCTCTCTTCTTTTATTTTCCAGGAACAATGTCCCGCCGCGAAACGTCCCGTTTTCACTCCAATCTTCAAGCACGATTGGTTTATGTAGGGTAGTCGAATTTTAAAAGTAAATTAATAGAATGTAGGTTAGTCTAAATTTGAAAGTAAATTGATACATGTATACATCACTCTTGCTATGTCACTGTACTAATGACGCTCTGCTGATATTTACATGTCTACAGCAGAAGCATCGACTCCTGGATACAAGCAAGTGTTCCCGTTGGCCGGGTCGCCAATCCATGAGAGGAATATGGTCCTCTCTAGTCGAAGGTGTGTTACATTTTTTTCGTCAATTCTATCCAGTCACATTGATGTTTGTTAATTTACAAAGCTATTTCTTTCATCATATCTAAATTAGATTTAGACATTGAAACCTTTTCTCACGCCATTTACACCAAACCTAATGGGTTCACTGTCTGCTCCACTGTCGCAACGGGTGCCCTCTGGGAGGGTTAGAGACAACATATTCATCAGATTGTTTCATTCAATTTTGCTAAATTGTTCTTTTTGTTCCGTCCGGTGGTGTTCCAGGGTTCACTCCCTTTCTGGTCTGAAGATGACATTGATCATCCAGTGTTCGAGCTGTGGTTTTGGGTTGAGGTTTGGTTGCCTCCAGCTGTTTGACATGCTCCTCCTCATCTGAAGGACTTTGGATTTTATTCTGAGCTTATATACCTAGTTGGTTACACATAGATAGGTCTGATTGGCTCATCCTGGCTTGACCAATTGATTGTCTTGATATATCCAGGATCCAATCTACAACAGGTTGACATAAACTATAAATGAGGATGAGGCAAGAATCCACAGTTACTTCTGCCTCATATCCAATCCCCAATCGCCTTCCCATTAGGCCATAAGGCCACTGGCTGAATATTTCCCTGCCGCTTTCATCAGACCCCACTGGCCTGCGGGTCATCGTCAGATCCTTAAGGACAGCGGTCATTACTTTTCAACCTGTTGTGAATGGACAATCTGATGATGCATACGTTACTCGGTTGGTTGTCATAGAGACGGGCGTGTTTGGGGCCCGGTTTTACCTGAATGCGACAGTTCAGGTGCATAAACTCTTTGTTTCTAGTTGAATTTCTAAAGTAATGATAATTATAATAGATACATAACTTTTGCTAATGTGTATCACTCTTCATATGATTGAACTAATTGCTCTCTACTTCTATTTTCCAGGAACAATCTGGTGCCATCTAATGGCCCGTTCTCACTTCAATCTTCAAGCATATGTTTGGTTTCTTTTCTGTCTGATATGATATCATCTAATCTCTCTCTTCTTTTATTTTCCAGGAACAATGTCCCGCCGCGAAACGTCCCGTTTTCACTCCAATCTTCAAGCACGATTGGTTTATGTAGGGTAGTCGAATTTTAAAAGTAAATTAATAGAATGTAGGTTAGTCTAAATTTGAAAGTAAATTGATACATGTATACATCACTCTTGCTATGTCACTGTACTAATGACGCTCTGCTGATATTTACATGTCTACAGCAGAAGCATCGACTCCTGGATACAAGCAAGTGTTCCCGTTGGCCGGGTCGCCAATCCATGAGAGGAATATGGTCCTCTCTAGTCGAAGGTGTGTTACATTTTTTTCGTCAATTCTATCCAGTCACATTGATGTTTGTTAATTTACAAAGCTATTTCTTTCATCATATCTAAATAAGATTTAGACATTGAAACCTTTTCTCACGCCATTTACACCGAACCTAATGGGTTCACTGTCTGCTCCACTGTCGCAACGGGTGCCCTCTGGGAGGGTTAGAGACAACATATTCATCAGATTGTTTCATTCAATTTTGCTAAATTGTTCTTTTTGTTCCGTCCGGTGGTGTTCCAGGGTTCACTCCCTTTCTGGTCTGAAGATGACATTGATCATCCAGTGTTCGAGCTGTGGTTTTGGGTTGAGGTTTGGTTGCCTCCAGCTGTTTGACATGCTCCTCCTCATCTGAAGGACTTTGGATTTTATTCTGAGCTTATATACCTAGTTGGTTACACATAGATAGGTCTGATTGGCTCATCCTGGCTTGACCAATTGATTGTCTTGATATATCCAGGATCCAATCTACAACAGGTTGACATAAACTATAAATGAGGATGAGGCAAGAATCCACAGTTACTTCTGCCTCATATCCAATCCCCAATCGCCTTCCCATTAGGCCATAAGGCCACTGGCTGAATATTTCCCTGCCGCTTTCATCAGACCCCACTGGCCTGCGGGTCATCGTCAGATCCTTAAGGACAGCGGTCATTACTTTTCAACCTGTTGTGAATGGACAATCTGATGATGCATACGTTACTCGGTTGGTTGTCATAGAGACGGGCGTGTTTGGGGCCCGGTTTTACCTGAATGCGACAGTTCAGGTGCATAAACTCTTTGTTTCTAGTTGAATTTCTAAAGTAATGATAATTATAATAGATACATAACTTTTGCTAATGTGTATCACTCTTCATATGATTGAACTAATTGCTCTCTACTTCTATTTTCCAGGAACAATCTGGTGCCATCTAATGGCCCGTTCTCACTTCAATCTTCAAGCATATGTTTGGTTTCTTTTCTGTCTGATATGATATCATCTAATCTCTCTCTTCTTTTATTTTCCAGGAACAATGTCCCGCCGCGAAACGTCCCGTTTTCACTCCAATCTTCAAGCACGATTGGTTTATGTAGGGTAGTCGAATTTTAAAAGTAAATTAATAGAATGTAGGTTAGTCTAAATTTGAAAGTAAATTGATACATGTATACATCACTCTTGCTATGTCACTGTACTAATGACGCTCTGCTGATATTTACATGTCTACAGCAGAAGCATCGACTCCTGGATACAAGCAAGTGTTCCCGTTGGCCGGGTCGCCAATCCATGAGAGGAATATGGTCCTCTCTAGTCGAAGGTGTGTTACATTTTTTTCGTCAATTCTATCCAGTCACATTGATGTTTGTTAATTTACAAAGCTATTTCTTTCATCATATCTAAATTAGATTTAGACATTGAAACCTTTTCTCACGCCATTTACACCAAACCTAATGGGTTCACTGTCTGCTCCACTGTCGCAACGGGTGCCCTCTGGGAGGGTTAGAGACAACATATTCATCAGATTGTTTCATTCAATTTTGCTAAATTGTTCTTTTTGTTCCGTCCGGTGGTGTTCCAGGGTTCACTCCCTTTCTGGTCTGAAGATGACATTGATCATCCAGTGTTCGAGCTGTGGTTTTGGGTTGAGGTTTGGTTGCCTCCAGCTGTTTGACATGCTCCTCCTCATCTGAAGGACTTTGGATTTTATTCTGAGCTTATATACCTAGTTGGTTACACATAGATAGGTCTGATTGGCTCATCCTGGCTTGACCAATTGATTGTCTTGATATATCCAGGATCCAATCTACAACAGGTTGACATAAACTATAAATGAGGATGAGGCAAGAATCCACAGTTACTTCTGCCTCATATCCAATCCCCAATCGCCTCCCCATTAGGCCATAAGGCCACTGGCTGAATATTTCCCTGCCGCTTTCATCAGACCCCACTGGCCTGCGGGTCATCGTCAGATCCTTAAGGACAGCGGTCATTACTTTTCAACCTGTTGTGAATGGACAATCTGATGATGCATACGTTACTCGGTTGGTTGTCATAGAGACGGGCGTGTTTGGGGCCCGGTTTTACCTGAATGCGACAGTTCAGGTGCATAAACTCTTTGTTTCTAGTTGAATTTCTAAAGTAATGATAATTATAATAGATACATAACTTTTGCTAATGTGTATCACTCTTCATATGATTGAACTAATTGCTCTCTACTTCTATTTTCCAGGAACAATCTGGTGCCATCTAATGGCCCGTTCTCACTTCAATCTTCAAGCATATGTTTGGTTTCTTTTCTGTCTGATATGATATCATCTAATCTCTCTCTTCTTTTATTTTCCAGGAACAATGTCCCGCCGCGAAACGTCCCGTTTTCACTCCAATCTTCAAGCACGATTGGTTTATGTAGGGTAGTCGAATTTTAAAAGTAAATTAATAGAATGTAGGTTAGTCTAAATTTGAAAGTAAATTGATACATGTATACATCACTCTTGCTATGTCACTGTACTAATGACGCTCTGCTGATATTTACATGTCTACAGCAGAAGCATCGACTCCTGGATACAAGCAAGTGTTCCCGTTGGCCGGGTCGCCAATCCATGAGAGGAATATGGTCCTCTCTAGTCGAAGGTGTGTTACATTTTTTTCGTCAATTCTATCCAGTCACATTGATGTTTGTTAATTTACAAAGCTATTTCTTTCATCATATCTAAATTAGATTTAGACATTGAAACCTTTTCTCACGCCATTTACACCAAACCTAATGGGTTCACTGTCTGCTCCACTGTCGCAACGGGTGCCCTCTGGGAGGGTTAGAGACAACATATTCATCAGATTGTTTCATTCAATTTTGCTAAATTGTTCTTTTTGTTCCGTCCGGTGGTGTTCCAGGGTTCACTCCCTTTCTGGTCTGAAGATGACATTGATCATCCAGTGTTCGAGCTGTGGTTTTGGGTTGAGGTTTGGTTGCCTCCAGCTGTTTGACATGCTCCTCCTCATCTGAAGGACTTTGGATTTTATTCTGAGCTTATATACCTAGTTGGTTACACATAGATAGGTCTGATTGGCTCATCCTGGCTTGACCAATTGATTGTCTTGATATATCCAGGATCCAATCTACAACAGGTTGACATAAACTATAAATGAGGATGAGGCAAGAATCCACAGTTACTTCTGCCTCATATCCAATCCCCAATCGCCTCCCCCATTAGGCCATAAGGCCACTGGCTGAATATTTCCCTGCCGCTTTCATCAGACCCCACTGGCCTGCGGGTCATCGTCAGATCCTTAAGGACAGCGGTCATTACTTTTCAACCTGTTGTGAATGGACAATCTGATGATGCATACGTTACTCGGTTGGTTGTCATAGAGACGGGCGTGTTTGGGGCCCGGTTTTACCTGAATGCGACAGTTCAGGTGCATAAACTCTTTGTTTCTAGTTGAATTTCTAAAGTAATGATAATTATAATAGATACATAACTTTTGCTAATGTGTATCACTCTTCATATGATTGAACTAATTGCTCTCTACTTCTATTTTCCAGGAACAATCTGGTGCCATCTAATGGCCCGTTCTCACTTCAATCTTCAAGCATATGTTTGGTTTCTTTTCTGTCTGATATGATATCATCTAATCTCTCTCTTCTTTTATTTTCCAGGAACAATGTCCCGCCGCGAAACGTCCCGTTTTCACTCCAATCTTCAAGCACGATTGGTTTATGTAGGGTAGTCGAATTTTAAAAGTAAATTAATAGAATGTAGGTTAGTCTAAATTTGAAAGTAAATTGATACATGTATACATCACTCTTGCTATGTCACTGTACTAATGACGCTCTGCTGATATTTACATGTCTACAGCAGAAGCATCGACTCCTGGATACAAGCAAGTGTTCCCGTTGGCCGGGTCGCCAATCCATGAGAGGAATATGGTCCTCTCTAGTCGAAGGTGTGTTACATTTTTTTCGTCAATTCTATCCAGTCACATTGATGTTTGTTAATTTACAAAGCTATTTCTTTCATCATATCTAAATTAGATTTAGACATTGAAACCTTTTCTCACGCCATTTACACCAAACCTAATGGGTTCACTGTCTGCTCCACTGTCGCAACGGGTGCCCTCTGGGAGGGTTAGAGACAACATATTCATCAGATTGTTTCATTCAATTTTGCTAAATTGTTCTTTTTGTTCCGTCCGGTGGTGTTCCAGGGTTCACTCCCTTTCTGGTCTGAAGATGACATTGATCATCCAGTGTTCGAGCTGTGGTTTTGGGTTGAGGTTTGGTTGCCTCCAGCTGTTTGACATGCTCCTCCTCATCTGAAGGACTTTGGATTTTATTCTGAGCTTATATACCTAGTTGGTTACACATAGATAGGTCTGATTGGCTCATCCTGGCTTGACCAATTGATTGTCTTGATATATCCAGGATCCAATCTACAACAGGTTGACATAAACTATAAATGAGGATGAGGCAAGAATCCACAGTTACTTCTGCCTCATATCCAATCCCCAATCGCCTTCCCATTAGGCCATAAGGCCACTGGCTGAATATTTCCCTGCCGCTTTCATCAGACCCCACTGGCCTGCGGGTCATCGTCAGATCCTTAAGGACAGCGGTCATTACTTTTCAACCTGTTGTGAATGGACAATCTGATGATGCATACGTTACTCGGTTGGTTGTCATAGAGACGGGCGTGTTTGGGGCCCGGTTTTACCTGAATGCGACAGTTCAGGTGCATAAACTCTTTGTTTCTAGTTGAATTTCTAAAGTAATGATAATTATAATAGATACATAACTTTTGCTAATGTGTATCACTCTTCATATGATTGAACTAATTGCTCTCTACTTCTATTTTCCAGGAACAATCTGGTGCCATCTAATGGCCCGTTCTCACTTCAATCTTCAAGCATATGTTTGGTTTCTTTTCTGTCTGATATGATATCATCTAATCTCTCTCTTCTTTTATTTTCCAGGAACAATGTCCCGCCGCGAAACGTCCCGTTTTCACTCCAATCTTCAAGCACGATTGGTTTATGTAGGGTAGTCGAATTTTAAAAGTAAATTAATAGAATGTAGGTTAGTCTAAATTTGAAAGTAAATTGATACATGTATACATCACTCTTGCTATGTCACTGTACTAATGACGCTCTGCTGATATTTACATGTCTACAGCAGAAGCATCGACTCCTGGATACAAGCAAGTGTTCCCGTTGGCCGGGTCGCCAATCCATGAGAGGAATATGGTCCTCTCTAGTCGAAGGTGTGTTACATTTTTTTCGTCAATTCTATCCAGTCACATTGATGTTTGTTAATTTACAAAGCTATTTCTTTCATCATATCTAAATAAGATTTAGACATTGAAACCTTTTCTCACGCCATTTACACCGAACCTAATGGGTTCACTGTCTGCTCCACTGTCGCAACGGGTGCCCTCTGGGAGGGTTAGAGACAACATATTCATCAGATTGTTTCATTCAATTTTGCTAAATTGTTCTTTTTGTTCCGTCCGGTGGTGTTCCAGGGTTCACTCCCCTTTCTGGTCTGAAGATGACATTGATCATCCAGTGTTCGAGCTGTGGTTTTGGGTTGAGGTTTGGTTGCCTCCAGCTGTTTGACATGCTCCTCCTCATCTGAAGGACTTTGGATTTTATTCTGAGCTTATATACCTAGTTGGTTACACATAGATAGGTCTGATTGGCTCATCCTGGCTTGACCAATTGATTGTCTTGATATATCCAGGATCCAATCTACAACAGGTTGACATAAACTATAAATGAGGATGAGGCAAGAATCCACAGTTACTTCTGCCTCATATCCAATCCCCAATCGCCTTCCCATTAGGCCATAAGGCCACTGGCTGAATATTTCCCTGCCGCTTTCATCAGACCCCACTGGCCTGCGGGTCATCGTCAGATCCTTAAGGACAGCGGTCATTACTTTTCAACCTGTTGTGAATGGACAATCTGATGATGCATACGTTACTCGGTTGGTTGTCATAGAGACGGGCGTGTTTGGGGCCCGGTTTTACCTGAATGCGACAGTTCAGGTGCATAAACTCTTTGTTTCTAGTTGAATTTCTAAAGTAATGATAATTATAATAGATACATAACTTTTGCTAATGTGTATCACTCTTCATATGATTGAACTAATTGCTCTCTACTTCTATTTTCCAGGAACAATCTGGTGCCATCTAATGGCCCGTTCTCACTTCAATCTTCAAGCATATGTTTGGTTTCTTTTCTGTCTGATATGATATCATCTAATCTCTCTCTTCTTTTATTTTCCAGGAACAATGTCCCGCCGCGAAACGTCCCGTTTTCACTCCAATCTTCAAGCACGATTGGTTTATGTAGGGTAGTCGAATTTTAAAAGTAAATTAATAGAATGTAGGTTAGTCTAAATTTGAAAGTAAATTGATACATGTATACATCACTCTTGCTATGTCACTGTACTAATGACGCTCTGCTGATATTTACATGTCTACAGCAGAAGCATCGACTCCTGGATACAAGCAAGTGTTCCCGTTGGCCGGGTCGCCAATCCATGAGAGGAATATGGTCCTCTCTAGTCGAAGGTGTGTTACATTTTTTTCGTCAATTCTATCCAGTCACATTGATGTTTGTTAATTTACAAAGCTATTTCTTTCATCATATCTAAATTAGATTTAGACATTGAAACCTTTTCTCACGCCATTTACACCAAACCTAATGGGTTCACTGTCTGCTCCACTGTCGCAACGGGTGCCCTCTGGGAGGGTTAGAGACAACATATTCATCAGATTGTTTCATTCAATTTTGCTAAATTGTTCTTTTTGTTCCGTCCGGTGGTGTTCCAGGGTTCACTCCCTTTCTGGTCTGAAGATGACATTGATCATCCAGTGTTCGAGCTGTGGTTTTGGGTTGAGGTTTGGTTGCCTCCAGCTGTTTGACATGCTCCTCCTCATCTGAAGGACTTTGGATTTTATTCTGAGCTTATATACCTAGTTGGTTACACATAGATAGGTCTGATTGGCTCATCCTGGCTTGACCAATTGATTGTCTTGATATATCCAGGATCCAATCTACAACAGGTTGACATAAACT